>CAXKVY010000099.1:0-35000 GCA_964058915.1 Tetropium fuscum | reverse complement strand
TTGTCGACCTCCTCTCAAGTATTTAGGATATGTAGTTGATATGACGGGTTGCTCATGGTCTCAGAATAGATCCAGAAAAGGTTGAAGCCAATTTAAATGTAAATGCCTCTACTAATGCCACAGAAATTCGAGGATTCTTATGCATGGCCAATTGGTACAGGCGATTTGTGCAAAATTTTATTTCCATAGTTGCTCCCTTAACGCGTCTTACTAGTAAAGACTTAAGACCATCACTTAAGACTGTCGTAAGACTATCATAGTGTATCAGTACTTAAGACTATCAGAGATAAATTGGTCCCCGCACCTATTTGTGTCCTGATTTCTCGCGACTATTCTATGTGTATTAAAAACCATGTTGTCGGTAAATATATTGAAGACAATCACCGCAAATGGGATGTCTCTTTGCCCAAGGTCTCATGCGCTATCAGATCTGCTAAACACGAAACTACCGGCAAATCACCATATTATATAAATTTTGGAAGAGAAATAGCTTTGTTATAAGATCACAACCATTATAAAGATGAAAACGGTATGGATATAGTAGTTAATCGTGATGCCGACCAAATACGAAACCACAAGAAGAGTTTTCAAACAATCTACGATGATATTAGTAAAATTGAAGGCTTGTCAAATTAGTTGCTCCCGTTACAATCTTAGGCGGCGTAATGTTCAGTATCTTGTCGGTCAACATGTTTATAGGAGCAATTTTAATGATGCACAGGTTTATA
The DNA here is from genome assembly GCA_964058915.1 of Tetropium fuscum. NCBI lineage: Eukaryota > Metazoa > Arthropoda > Insecta > Coleoptera > Cerambycidae > Tetropium > Tetropium fuscum. The sequence goes on along the minus strand of CAXKVY010000099.1, from coordinate 34,272 downwards.
GGTGCACTTTAATCGCTGTAGAAGGTACTCTAGAGGGTAGTAACATATTTAGACAAATTTGTTTTTGGTAGTCCAAAAATAAATGTTTCCTTTTTGTAAAGTTCATTCTTCTCAATCCTCTCCTAAATCGGAATCGTCGGATTCAACCTGGCTTTCTACCAAATTCATAGCAGGTTCATTTTCATCAGGATCCACATGTTCGCAATAATTCTTATGCAATGGCAATGGTAGAATTATTCTCCCACGGTCAACACATTGTTTACTATAAACTATTACAAGAGTCTGGTTAATAGTGAAACTCTGCGGGAAATACGAAGCACGAAATAGTTAATTTAGCGTGTTGTTGCTACTATATTTACACTCCTCAGAAAAACCAAGCCTGACCGTGCCACGATTTTTACTTAATCCGCAATAATCCGATGCTTTTCATACGAACTTTTACGAAATTTTCCTTATACGACTTTTTATACAAAAAAAAACTGTTTCTGACGGATACTATAAATATATTCTACATAGGAAATAGGAAATGGATCTAGTTAAATTGAATTACACATACTGCTGATGTTGATGTGTACTGATACGCTGATGTTAATACTATTTGTATTTCACGAATATATGTGTGAAATTTCGATTTGTCGCATGTTTCTTGTTCGAATGATATAGAGCAGCGTTTCTCAAACTTGTTTGTCGGCGGAACCCCTATGAGTTGAATTTAGTATGACTGAGCACCAGGGGGAATCCAGAGCTCTATTGTGGCGGGGGGGAGTCCAACCGTCACCGCAGGCGCGGTTGTTTAAAAAAGTGCGCCTTTTTGGCTTTTTGGAATTTTCTTTTTGGAATTTTTGGAATTTTCAAGGTCACGTGTTTTCCTGATACTTCAAAATTTTCATGTAAAATATATTTTTTTTAAAATATAGACTTTCACAAGAAAAATATTATTTTTGAATGTATGTAGGTAATATCTTGTTAAAGAACACTCATTTTTGCTGTAATATTATCGGGTTAAGAGAAAAAATTAAAAATAGTGAAATAAAATGGTAACGGGTACTTTGCCGGAGCACCGCATGTTATTTAGTTGCAAAAAGAAATAAAAAATAGGTGGGAGTAAAACTAAAATGAAAAAACCTATTTTTTTTATTTGTATTGTGCTTTTAGTAGAAATAGCTTTTTTTGCCAGGTCTGGATTGGATGCTCCTGTTTAAGATTGCACCAAAATTTTGCTACTGATTGATTTTCCAGCTTTAGTGAAGAATCAGAAGTGAGGTCTATAAGTTCTTCGTATTCTTGAAAGGATAGAGTTTGAGGCTTTTCATTTATAATAAAAGGATTTTTCACCCAAGAATATTTTTCCAGATTGGTACCCAATTCAGCAGGAAAGTACTGTGTTACAGAGCTAATCATGTTTCTAAGATGATTAGCAATGTCATTAACTATTTTTTGAGGTAATTCTTCTGTATTCATCTCTTCACAAACCTCCTTCAATGACGGGAAACAGTCAAACTCCCCACTTTCAACGATGCTAAGCCAAAGTTGTATTTGCTTAGCAAGCAGCGAATGAAACGTGGCGTATTGTGCGAAAGAACTTGCTATATGGAAAAAATGGCTATATCTCCCGAGCCCCGAGCACACCGTCTTATACTCCCACCATGGTCATAATCATGTCAAATAATACTCTACAACTTGCCGAAGTCTCTCGCGGAGCCCCTCCGCATCGCTCGTGGAGCCCTGGGGCACCGCGGAGCACACTTTGAGAAACGCTGATATAGAGTATGTAGGCGCCTAGTCATCGCGCGTACATAAAAACAGAATGAGAGTTTATCCACCTCTCAATATTTGACTAGTTCTCGGTGTTTTTAACTTCCAAGAAATTTCCGATGGACCACTTCAATTTCTGTCTTAAATTTCTGGCTGGATGGTCTTCGGCCATCCAGCTTATACTCAATTGGGGATACGAGGACACATTAACAGAAAAACTTGATGGGAGCGAGATATTGGAAGAACCAAATGGTTTCCTTTAAGTTCCGAAACATAATGTAACCGGATAGTTAACATTAGCATCGCTATGCTCATATATAATTGGCCTTTTATCTATCAATCGCTTTCCGCTTGCCTTATTTACTAGGTACAATAAATGTTTGCGTATAGAAAGAATTTGCGCCGTGTCTTCATTCACCGGAAAATCAGCAGAAATAATTCCTAAATTTTTATACCCAAATACACAATTTCAGCCTGATGAAAGGCCTGTAACTCGCTTAAATTCAGCTCCAAATTAACTTATGGTAAATTATGGACCTTCACACTCCAGTTACTTCACAAATTTAATTCAACCTTTTGGAGCCATTGCTCGATAGAAAAGAAAAGCTATATGCTACATTTTATTCAACTATTATATATATATATTAGATATATATATATATATATATATATATATATATATATATATATATATATATATATATATATATATATATATATATATATATATATATATATATATATATATATATATATATATATATATATATATATCTCAATATATATATATATATATATATATATATATATATATATATATATATATATATATATATATATATATATATATATATATATATATTGAGATGAAATGAATTTTTTAATTTATTATTTTAGAATTCAAAATAAATGTAAAGTGATATAATCAATATTAGTTTGTAGGTACCTACTTATTGTTTACTTATTTAGAGTCCAATGATTTTGACAGACAAACAGTGATTTTGAAATATCTGGATTTCATATGTTGGTATGGATAGAAACAGCTTTCTTATTATTATTTTACTTTGACTTTAGAGATAAAAATTTTAGAGCATGAAAATCAATCGCCTCAGAAGAGGTTCAAAATAACCTGATTCATTTAATTTTGTTTTATTAAAATTTGAATATTTTAAGTGAACCTGGGAAATGATTTATGTTGACTTGTACTTGTGACAATTTGCTCAAATTTATATTATAAAATGTGATACATTTGGCATATAGATTTTAAAATTATTTCAGAATAACAAAAGAAAAAAAAATTATCATGGAATTAGGTAATAATTTATTTAAAACGGAAATGTGGAAATAAAATTATGGAAATATTATATAGAAATTATTCTAAACACTCGAAAAACTCAAAATTTTACACTAAAGCACTAGATTGTAGACCTCTAGCGGCACTCTAGGGAAGCTGGGATGTTGGTTGCTGGAATCTGAAATTATCATAATTTCTGCTGGATCGGGACACTATTTACCGTAGCACTGATTTATTTTTTGTTGATTTCCCGCACTTATTTGTCCAACTTGTTGAAACTCGTAATAAAACGATGATTAAACCTTAGAGTGAACTTTCTAGGAAACTGACTAGTTCAATACACTGTTTCACTACCAAGGAATATGTTAGAGATATGTAACGTAGGTAGCATCTAACATAGATAATCATAGATAGCAAGTAATTTAAAGTAAAATTGATTAAAATCATAAAAGTGGGGTACCAAAGTAACAAATAGTTAGTAAAGTAATGTTGGATTATAAAATTTAAAGAAAATTACTAATAATAAATAGGCCCAAGTCCTAGATAGGCTTCCAGTTGTGTTTCATCGCATTCGTGTAGTATAAAATAAATATTTCAACATGAAGATACAGTCAGAACGAGGTTCCCAGGTTCCAGAGTGACGAAATTAGGTAAATATTGGACCTAAAGCAGTAAATAGACGCAAATGCCGATCGAGTTGCAGCATTCCACCGATACGGAATGATCCCAGCATCATAGTAGCAGCGCTACAGTGCAGTGTAGTGCACTATAGCGCTGTAGTGCAGTGTAGTAAAAATCAAAAGGTAATAACCAAACTTAAAAATTTTAATAATTGTAGAACTTTATCTTATATCTGTGGTTGGCAAGGATTTCAAAATCTCATGTACCTATAATTATATTTTCTAATAATCTAAGTTATGATAGGATGTCGTAGATTCTTATAATTTTAAGAAAATCATTTCTCCATCTATTAAACGATTTTAATTATTATAAAATAAATTTCTGTGCTGATTAATTGAGCACTTCTTATTCCATCATTGATTTAAAAAAAATCAAAATCAATTGTCTTTATGATAATTTAAGCATAAAAGCCAGATAGTCTATTTTGAACTCTCCTTAGAGCCCAAAGAAGTTTCATGCTCAATTATCTAAATTTAATAATAACTGAACTTAATATTTTAAATCATAAAAGTGATAACAAGTATTCTTCAATAAATAGTAAAATCAAAAATTGTTCACGAGCATTTTATACTGGCGCCCATATTTATTACGTCAGGAGATCATATAAGCATATGAAAGTAGTTAAATATTCATATTATTCTGTACTATGTTATTCTATCCTAGGCATATTAAGCTAAAAATCTAATCCATAATATTTTATAAATAATAAATATAATATAAATATAAATAGTTATTACTAAAATATATAAACTCATTTAAAATTTATATTACAATTGTCACACCAACGTAGGGGCAATATATATATATATATATATATATATATATATATATATATATATATATATATATATATATATATATATATATATATATATATATATATATATATATATATATATATATATATATATATATATATATATATATATATATATATATACAGCCATAGATTTCTCCATGTGTAGATTTGATAACAAAGTCGATATTTTGATAGTGTATATTATAGTGAAAATTAAAGTTGCCTTACCCCAATATAAATTTAATAATACCTAATACTACAAATATTTCAAAGGAAATACTGTGGTGTAGTTGCAAAACACGAGACGAAAACATTTACACAACATTATTAGTGTAAACAAAGATCTAAATAGCTGTTTATCTTTATCTCTAATTTATCATTTGTTTGCTAATTTTAATTAAGTCATATGTTTATATTTAAGTATCTATTATTGTTAGTTCCCGGTATACCTGCATATCCATTGCAGGCTTCTTTAAAAATAACGTGTCTGTTAGTGAAACTATTATAATTATTATGAGTCATTTGATGAATGTGTAAGTACTATCATTTATTTATATACCTAAACATACATATAAATACCATAATAATTGCTAAATAAAATTTAGTGTTGTGGGCTTGATAGCTAATAAACTGCACTCTTTTCTTATAATATTCCAGAATAATAACTTATTGGATTCTGACCTGAACAACTACTCAAATATTATTTTATTTTCAATTATATATTATTTTCAAAATATTTTCTCGGTTTTACAGTCGTGAGCAAAAAGAAATAGGAAAAGTCTTATCACGTATTTTTGCTAAAATCAAGTTGTGTTCATCTAATTCTTATGACATCGTCCGTCAGTTAGTTGTCAAATATTATTCAAATAGAGACAGATTTACATTAGAAAAAAATAAGTTGTTCTATTTTTATACTCATAACAGTACCTACGTTGATATTTTATGTCCTGTCTCATATGAGCTGTAAAACACATCTGTCATATCAAACATTAACTTATATTTACAGTCCCGTTATAACGGGAATGATTGTTAAAATTAACCAGATAAGATAAAAGGCAATTTTACGCATTACTATTTATGTTTTATTTTGGGGATTATTACAAAATGCGAAGGAAAGTGCTGTGTTGTGCTGAACAACAAGTGCCTTTCTATTCCCATAAACATGATGATTATAAGTAGGCAGTGACTTGTATTACAGTCATTGTTCTGTGTGTTTGAAAGTATTCCTTTCAAAGATTATAAAAGTATCATAAAAATGCTTTAAATTATGTCATTTAAAAATTAAAAATACCCTGTGTGCATATAAGACGTTATATTATTGTAGTGAGCATATTTATGCTCACTACAATAATATAACAATATAAGGGGACAATCATTTGATTGTCCCCTTATATTCAGGTGATATTAGTATGATTGAATTATTAGTCACATTTAATAAATCACTGAAATTTTGATACAGAATATTCAGTTTGAGTTGTGATTAGTTTTTATGTGAATATTTGAATTCAGAAGATAATTATTATCTCCGATCATGAGTAATGATATAAAAAGCAGAGACCCCAGAACAGAACTCCGAAGGACATCGCTTATTATAAATCATTTTTCAGATCTTATCCTCTTTATATCTACCAGTTGTTTACGATTTGATAGATATAATCTGATTCAATGACTAGATTTCCAAAGAAAACCATATTTATTTAATGTTTCTAATATTAAAGCGTGATCTACTAGATCGAATGTTTTATTCAAATCCATAAAAAACACCAAGACATATTATGTTATTACTTAGACTATCATATAATTCGTTAGAGAAACACATAATTGACGACTAAGTTGACCTACCCTTTCGAAATCCATACAGTATAGAACTAAACCAGGCAACGGATGCTCGAAAAAAGGTGTAGAGGAAAATACTAGGCACAGAAAATATATCTTCGGCACTTTGTTTGGACTAGTCTGGAGATGAACATATTAAAAGTCCCCACCCCTAGGTGGTTTTTCGCTTAAATATCTGAAACTATGCGTCGTAGCGGCTTGACTACTCTATACAAAATTAAAGCTGAAAAATTTGCTATAAGAATCACTATTTATATTTCTTAATATGTTATTATGTTCTCGAGATATGCGTCCTAAGGTTTCGGAAAATTTGGGGAAAAAATTTCTGTCTCGCGTTTTTTGCTCTATTTGTTAAGATATCCCTTCAAATATTATTTCCACGGAAAATTCACAAGAAAAGAAGTTGTAGAGTATTAAATTATATTTAAGAATATATTATATTATGAGTTTTGTAATGTAACCGTTCAAAAGTTGAAGCAATTTTAATATATTGTCCGAAATCCGAGGTTTCGCAAACTCAAGTTTCATATTTTAGACTTTTTCTTTATTCTATCTCCATTGCAAGTGCCAAAATATTAGTAGTTATATATGTACATAGTGTACACTACGCATAAATGACAAAAAAATGTTAAATAGATACGTATATATATATTTTTACTGCACGAATTTTACACGTTTTGTAGGAATTGTACACACCAAATGGATGCAATACAGTCCCATTCTTATCGCCCTATGCAGTGACGAGTCTCAAATCAAAGTCTGTATACGTATTAGTTCGGTTTTTGTATAACCAGGTAAGAAGGGTTTTTTGAGAGCCCCACCCGTCCTTCGAACTTCATTGTGTACTCATTGTAGACACGGCTGTGGAATTATCTGAAGCAACCCATTGTTCTTGGTGAGCCCGTCGACCTAATTGTACTCTCGATGTCAAAAACACCTCCATATCAAGACATCATTTTTATCGAGCATGAGCGTGGAAAAATCAAAACATCATATTTTTCTACTTAGGAGCTTCAGACCCTTCACAGGGTACAATACGACCCCGTCTGCATTCCGTAAGAGCAAGGTTGCATGGACAAATTTTTATCTGGATTCCTCGGACCTCCAACAGGCTGCAGCAGTCTTCAGTAATGCTTGAGCAATGAAACAAGAGATACATTAAGCTGAGAACAAGTGCTTCTTTAAATGGTATGGGCCCTCACCCAAAGAGGAATCTCTCGACGCTTACCGATATCAATCCCTCGTTAAATCGGTTGCTAACATCAGGCGGTACATTTGTTGCCTTCCGAGGGGGCTGCGAAACAACATCGCCTCACAACCTTCCACCAAATTCAATTGTGGGTGTGAAATGAGCTGCCCTCTCACATGTATGGAAGCGCCAAGACAATATATCACCAGTGCACAGCGAGTTGCTGGCTGCACCTGACGAAATTTTGAAAATGATATTTTGTAGGTGCACAAAAGATTGTGCAACCATAAAATGTGGTTGAAAAAAGTATTTCTGAGTTGTTTTCTTGCCTGCCGAAATTGCCAAGGGAACTATTTCAATGAACTGTTTTGTGGGAACTGTTTTCACGAAGAATACGACAGTGATCCACTCCCAGTTATCCTCGAAGAAGATCAAACTGGCCCAGATGAAATAGAACCCTGTTCCCTCGAAGAGCCAAGACCCTCCCGCCCAAAGAGAGCCTGGAGGAAATAATATTTCCCTTTTTCATTTGAGGAATGACTTTGGCAATTTTACCGTTATCAATTTATCAAAAATGTTAATGGCTTGACAATATAATAGTGGACTGACGTATTTGTATTGTTAATATCAATATAATTAGATTTTTCTAGTTTCATAATGATATTTCTCCAACCGGCTCAACAAATATTGTAATATTTTTTAATTACATGTGAATGTACTGCAATAAACTTGTCAGTTATTTTTATAGGTGGGTCAACACAATATTAATTATTTTTTTTTACAAATCTTGTTAATTATTTATTGTTTTACCATTTCCTGCAATTTCATCTATTCTCCATTGTATTTATTTTTATGTATACCTAATTCTTGATGGTTAGGCGTATATACTTGAAATATTTTAGGTGTTAATAATGAGATCTACTTTTGTTATAAGTGCTTTTAACGTTGTGGCGATAGGAAGCGAGATAACAAAAGCCGCGACCTTTGACCTCTTATATGTCACGAAGCTTCAGTGAGTCGCGTTGGTGGCGTAACTTTCAGGAGTATATCGATACATTATAATAAAGTTTTAAAAAATTACGGGGAGGTCGATTTTTGGAAGACGATTACTAATTGTTCTGGACTATTACTTGTGTCTTAGTTATGTATGTTTCGAATTTCGTATAGTTAGAATATCACAACATAGCATTTGTGCTGTTATAGATATACATATACATCAGTGGCAAAATTAATGATGCATCTTAAAATCAAATATATAAAGATTTTCATAAAGGAATTAAGAAAAGGAAAGAACAGGAATTTTATTCATTGTAATATAGCTAGCTGTGCTGTAATAAATAGCTAACGTTAGAACAGTATTAAAAGGATCACCATAAAAGTAGGGAACTGCTGTAGTTAAATCTCGAGGTGTAGGGCATACGAGAGGAAAGGTTATTTAATTTTCACGTCTTCTGCATTCGGTGCCGTAGTTTATATTTAATATAAAATGCATAATATATATGTATATAATATAATACCTAAGGTGTTTCAAATTCCTGTATGCTTTATATGACATAGGGGAGTATATTTTGAAAGGTGGATTAAATTCAAGTTAAATATGATGCGAAAAGTTTAAACTTTCGTTTAATACTTTCATGTATATTTATGGAATTCATGGAAGTATGTTAACTTTACGTTATATTAGTGACTTATCAACAGTAAAACCACAAGAGCTTTTTTATTGAATAAATGTCTCTTTGTAACGATACAATTTTACCAATCAGTAATTTTATGAGAAACTGACACGAAAAAATCATGAGACCGGAGGGATTTTTCACAGTTTGTAGTTCCGGATTTGTCAAAACTTCATAAATTGTCTCCAGATTGACGATTTCGTGATATTTGTGGATTGCGGATTTGATTTTTCTGCTTTTGTAATTTGTTCAGTGGAAATTTTCTAAAACGACTCATATTGTACGGTATAGTTGCCACAATACTTCAATATTATAGCTGACAGAACAGATTTTAAAGTGACGTGCGACTCCTAGATGCACGTTTTTCGGGGTTTTTTATCGGTGATAAAAAGCGATGCGCCTTTTTATCGCTGTCAAAGTGACAGAAATGTAACTGTCCAATATACTTTTTTATATAGTAGTTAATTTATCAATGGTAATATAATATTAGTCATATATTTCACACAATATGGTATACATGTATATAGTAAGTGTTACTAGTTCTATGGTATATCTAAAAGCGAGAGGCCACACGTAAATATCCTGATTTCGACTTACATCGAAAAAACATAAGACAAATTTTATTTAACCATCGTTCACTATGTGACGATGGGTTAGAACAGACTTCCTGTCACGAATTGATATTTAAATAAATCAATAGAAAAAGATATTTAAAATAATTGAAAAAATATTTTCTATCGGATCAAATTGTGAAGTTGTAGAGATAATTACCTGGTATGAATCTGGACGTATATACGGAAACGAATCATTTAGTATGATCATTTAGTAATCAGAATGATGCACTATTTATTTAATTGGTACCTGGTTTATACTTTAATTTACAATCAATACCTACCATTCTCATAGTGACACTTTTATGGGACATTAGTTTTGAAAGAGAACTCGCATTCATAGAAAACGAGTACCTAGTCTACTATTTATAATTGTATTATGAAAAATGTAATAAAAAATAAAAAATAATTGCGCTATTCTACTACTATTACTACTTAGAATACAATCAATTTGTTAGGCCAATCAGTTTATTAGAATATAATCAATTTATTATACAATTATCGTTATTTTTGGAGTCACTGCCAGCCTACTTCCTTATACGTTGTAAACCTTGGCTGACACCGACTCCAAAACTAACAATAATTGTATAATAAAATGATTGTATACTAATAAATTGATTAGTCTAACAAATTGATTGAACTCTTAAGTAGTAATAGTAATAGAATAGCGTAATTATTTTTTACTTTCGACTGCATTTTTTTAGAATATATTTTATTGGAGTCGGTTTTATGTTTTCATTTTTTTATGTCAGTAGGAACTTACCGCTAGAGGGGTCTAGTTATCCCTCGCTTGCACTCTACTGCTTGGTCTGCTTGACTGTTTTGATAGTTTTGGTCATTCATTAATTCTTTTACCTACGGTGTACTGATGAGAGACAACAGCTCGAAACTAGTCTACACCTGGTGGAGGCATTGGTGAGTGATGGCTATCTTATCGGATTTGCAGGTGTAATTCAATACAGGAAGGAGTATTAGCTCTCTGGGTAGTTGTTACCTGTAAATCCATTGAGTATGTAGTTTGACCTACTTTTGGCTAGGGTCGCTGCTCTAGGTGCCTGCATTGCAGGACGCTGCTTGTCACATTACTTAGTAATGTCTGATGAGTAGTAGCAACTGACCGCTAGATGGGTCTAGTTATCCCTCGCTTGCACTTTATGTTTTTGTTAAAAATATTTTATTGTTTAATGTTATTAAGTTCACGCGGACGGTGATTATATTGTTTAGGGGAAAAATATGAAAAACTACGTACGAAAGCAGCAGTGTTCTGTTTTGGTATTAATAAGACGTTTTTATTTTATGAAGAACTATTTAAATCTAATTGAAATTATTTATTTTGTGAAGATCTGTTTAAATTTAAATAAAACTGCTAATCTCAACTAACTTGCTGTATAAATAGCTGGGTTTGTTGGATATTAGCAACTTATGGGCGAAGTACAGAAAGTGATATCTATGCATATTAGTATTTCTCATCCAACCAGCGCAGCGTCCTGGAATTTATGACATAAGATCAATGTTCCTTATAGCGTAGAGAAGCGTATACAAGAATTTTGCAATCTCTGAAGTCGATTTTTGTTTCTTATGCAAATGTGAGTAAAACACCACGTCCCCATATAACAGCTTTGAAAGGATTAACGACCCACCCTCGCGACTTTAGCTTAAGGTCCTGATTAAATATGTCTTTGAGGGTATAATTGTTTTAAGGTGCTCTAAGTGGTTTTCAGTATACGATTTATTACATATGTACGTAAATAAATATGTGTATTATGTGTATATGTGTATAAATGTGTATAAATATGTATAAATATGTGTATAATGTATATATAAATATTTTTTTTGAGAAGAAATCTTGGGTTTGTAGCAATTCATTACATAGATAAATAAGCAAATAGATGAATAATAAGGAAGACACACTTACCAGTTGCATATCTGAAGATATATACGGAAACGAACCACTTAGAAGCGGTACAAGTTCTTTCACCTTCATTGAGGTACTTCAGAGTGTTCTACGATTTTTTTTATTGATCATTTATACTTAAATTCATAACTCAACACTTTCAGTGACATTTTATGATATTAGTTTTTGACGGAACTGACATTCTTAGAAAACACAAACCTACTCTACTATTTATATTTGTTCTATTTGAACAAATATATAAAAGCATGAGGCATACAGTTATCCAGAAGATGTTAAACTATTCTAAATATTCCTCTGATTTCCTGATGAATTCCCGTGATATCGTTGTCATGTGCAGTAAACTACTAAAGCTACCCGCTTACACAGTTCCTACGCAGGTTCTCTTACTTTTGTCTTCTCAATAACGCTTCTTCTTAATTTGTATATTTAATTGATATCAAATTCTCCCACAAGATATATCTTTATGGCTATAACATCCTCCCACCTGAAGCATGTTTAGAACAAATAAACATTATTCATTATCTTTCTAAAGCTAGGAAAACAATCAACAAAAAGAGCTAGAATCATAAAAGATAGAAATATCTAGAAAAAAGAAAAAAAATCTATACATATAGGTATATATTTGACTAATTCTATAGATAGTCAGGATACCTAAGTGGAGTTTTAACTTCACGCCCACTTTCACTTTCGATTCGTGTACTCTGCTTTTTGACACTCCCGCTTTCGCACTTTCACTTTCGCGTCTTGAATGCATCTCTGATTCCATGAGGGCCTCCGAACTGACACCGTCCTCCATTTGAGAGTTTTTTGGTCTAGAGAAAAATAGTATATATGCCAGTCGTCTGACGTCATCATACCCTTCTCATTATTGACCAGCACAGTAACCAATATTTTTCTCTTTTCTTTATTCATCTCCTCCTCACTGAAATAGAGATTATCATGAGGCCAATGCGATGATTCTCGATATAACCACAACGGACCTTCCCACCAACTTGATTCGAGTAATTGTTTAGCAGAACAACCTCGAGAAGGAAGGTCAGCCGGATTTAGCGTACCAGGAACATGATACCAGTTTTTATCTGAAGATGTTTTCCCAATTCCCAATTGATGTTGTCGAATCACTCCAGAAAAAGCTCTCTTGTATAATATTAAGATTATCTTTGCACGTCTTATATAGTCGAACAGCTATGACAGCTGCCATCAATTCAAGTCGAGGTATTGACAGTGTTTTTAAAGGAGCTAGCTTCAAGCTTAGAGTGTCGTCCTGTTTGTTCCATTTCATTCCCAACACGGGAATATAATTATTATGGTTACTATCTTGGATTTGATACGTGTGCTACCACCCTCTTAGATCAAACTTGCCTTATGCCATTACCATACTGGCTTCTTCGATAAATGTTCTCAACTCTTTATCATTCCCAACACTGGTTACACAGTTATCAACATAAAAACTATGTGACAATTTCATGACAGTTTCTGCTGAAAAGGGTTTAGAATCACATTCCTTCAACATCTTGGACAAATGAAACTATTGTAGCTCCTAACAGGAATGGACTGCTGTTGATTCCAAACACCACACGTCGATGACGATATACTATTGGTCTACCCTCACTGTCATTCCATAAAAAACGAAGGAAATCTCTATCATACTCATGTATATTAATTTGTAAAAAAGCTTTTCTAATGTCGGACACTACACTAATTTTCTGTCGCCTAAATCTTAGCAAGATATTAGGAATTAATTCAATCAAATTTAGTCCTTTCTCAGGCACTGGTTTATAGAAGGGACCAAGGGACCTCTTTCTCTGGCTGAGGCGTCAAAAACAGGCCTTATCTTTGTGGTCATACTGCTGAGTTTAATCACTGGTCTATGTGGTAAGTAGTGACCCTCTTTTACAGATTGTGTCTCGTAAACTTCTTCGATAATATTTTCATTTAGCCAATCTTTAAATACTTGGTCATAGGCTTCAAAATATCCGTCATTAGTAATTTTCTTAACGGTATTCTCTAATCTCTTCTTAGCCATCTGATAATTGCTTGGTAACGCCGGATGTTTTTCGCTTCAGTTGTAACGGTTTCCAGGAAAAGTTATTTAGCTGCCAACGCTGTTTTTTCATAAGTCTTTCTTTCCACAGGATCGTTTATACCCAAGACATCCAGTTCCCAAAGATTAGTTATCGAAGCATTATTTATGAAAAGAGAAACAGAAGTCACAGACAAGCTTTGAGTTTTTTCCAGGGGTATCTTACCCATCAAGGTCCAGCCTAGTAACGTTTCGATGGCCACCAGCCCACATTCAAGTACATATCTTTTTCCCGTGTACAGTTTTCCTGCAATATCGGAGCCTATTAAAAGTTCTATAGAGGTGTCGTCTGATACTTTAATATTTAACAAGCGAAGTTCTTCCATCCACGGACCATGAAATACACCAGAAACATTGTTGCAAATTATGGGTTGGTCCAAAGCTTCAAAAGTACAGCTATAGTTGTCATTATTCACTGTGGCGTCAAAACAATCATGTTTCTGCGACAACTCACTTCCGCCAAACAAACCATGATTAATATTGATCTGTCGTTTAGACCTGTACTTCAAAAATTCAGCTGTAGATTTTAAAATATATGTCTTTTGAGACCCAGTATCTATCAATGCGCGTACATATCGTTCTTTCTCGGAGTTTTGCATTTTTACGCGGAGTGTTTGCAAAAAAACATGTTGATTTGTACTATTGGCAAGTGTTTGATGGATTCCCGCTACTTCTTCCTTTTTATCTTTTTCGTTGGATTTTCCTTCTTTCTGTCGATTAGCTGAGCGTTCTAGACACATCACAGCTACGTGTGATTTACCACAAACGTTACATTTTAATCGTACACGACAATTACGAGACTGATGTCCAATTCTTAGGCAGCGAAAACAGGCTCTCTTTTCCATTAATATATCTTTTTTTTCATCATAACTTAGTTTCTGAGCTTTAAAACAATTCATAGTCTCATGTAAATCCTGACAAAAGAGACATTTATTTACAACAGAATTGATTAAACCCGTTGCAGTAGAAAATTTGGGAGAAATTTCTTCATATCTATTTGATTTATTTTCAGCATGTCTAAAATCCTTATTTCTCTTACTGTTCAAATCAAAACCCTCCATAGCAAAATTAATATGTTGTTCATTGTCAACCTCATTTTTTAAAAACATCATGATACTTCTGAGACGATTTTCTATTGTAGAAACACCTGCGGTGTGTCTCATCACTTGTGACGTGGTGCCTATTGAAAGGGGATTATCCGGTAAACGTTGCCAAACTCTTAGTAAATCTGACGGTAGACATGACGCAACCAAAGGAAACAGCATGGCCCCATATCTATCGGATGTAATACGGAGTGTCTCTAATGCCCGCAACTGTGATTCTAATTTATCATACAAGAAAGACAAGTCTATTTTATTGACAGACGAAGTGGTATTTATAACTAATTTCAGCAGTTCCCGAACATAAACTTCTATCTGCAAGTCCTCACGACCGAAACGGGAGAGAAGACAGTCAATAATTTTGCTATAGTTGCTTCCCGTAGCGGGGAAACTGTCAACGAGTTGCCTAGCTCTACTACCCGGCACCATGGCTTGAATCAAATACTCATTCTTGTCGTTCGAGTCTATATCTGGATCATCATGTACCTTTTGGAACTGAGACCAGAATGGTAACCAATCTTTAATATTCCCGTCAAACTTCTTGAATTCTAAGATGGGTAACTTAAATTTACGCATATCTGCTCTGTTGTTAACGGTTGTGTCTAATATCACAGACGATACCTCACTTTCTACGGCATTTGGCGATTTGGTCTGCATACGTTCTTCGTACCGACTACTCAGATCCATGTATTTCTTGATATAGCTGTAACTGACCTCCAACTCTACTAACAAATCTCCTTCATTGACATCACCATCTAATAGAAGGTTGTAGATCTCGTGGTCCACTTGTTTTAAATCTACGATTTTTTGTAACACAATATCTAAAGATACCTTAATGAGTCGTAATTCACATTCCGGCGTCGATAATAACTCATCTAATTCTTTAGCCGATTTGGTAAAAGTGGTGCGAAGCACTTTCCTATGTTTCTTCCGTTGTTCCATATTTCACTACAAACTTTGTCAAACCACACGTCCTGTCACGGTCGCCAAATGTCATGTGCAGTAAACTACGAAAGCTACCCGCTTACACAGTTCCTACGCAGGTTCTCTTATTTTTCTCTTCTCAATAAAGCTTCTTTTTAATTTGTATATTTAATTGATGTATGAAACACAGAATCAATAAAACTCCAACATCGACATTGACATGCGTCTATTCTCTCCCAAAAAACAAACTCTCCCGCTATATATATCTTTATGGCTATAACAATCCTGGTAGATTTCAAATAAGTCAAAAGCCAAATAAGTAGTAAATGCTCATGCGCTTTAAATAAAAGTGTGCTGAATTCCTCTTGAATTCCTCTTGAGTTCCTCTGAATTCGTTATGAGTTCCCATAAAATTCCTGCGGAGTTACTAAGGGGGTACAAAAAATTTCCCAAGCGGTTAACCAACCACTATGATATATCTGAGTATCGTCTGCGTAAAGGTGAATATAACATGCTGTTTCATGTTTAAAATAATATTGAATCTTCATCAACTGGCACTACGTACCTACTGGTACTTACGATTTTGAGAAATTTTACACCTTTTCAAAACTGTATATGACGGCGGTCAAAAAATACGTTTTACTAGTAAAAATGACAGGAAATTTAATCCTCTAGAATTTACTAATTTGAAGTTGTCCGCTAAAATCAACCGTTTTCGAAATATTTTAAAAACCGAAAAAAGTGCAAACATTTTGGGGTTTTCGCGGGAAAAACGGTGTAACTGTCTGACCTTGCAGCCATTCATAAAATAAAACGAATCAGTAATTCGTTTATATCCCAAACAGATTTTTTTTTTATGTCACCAAAAAACTGACTGGACAGATGAATATCATTTTGCATGTCAAAAACGTTTTCTTAAAGCCGGCTCCCATATACATGCGCCCAGAAGTATGTTCAATATTAATACTCACCATAAATCTAAGCAAGAAACAATAACATAAACTCAAGCCACACAAGTACACAAACATAAAAATTGGGGCATTATGGCCGTTCCCTTAGCATATCAAGCAATAAGGATGTTGCACTCTTCGAAGTTCATTCTCCCTCCCTCCATATCTCTGTACTACGCTCATTTTAAATCACGTCTTTGATGTTGGACTTCATATTATTTTGGGAAAAACATACCACGCTATCAATGTGTTAGCTCAAATAATAATTTGGAGGATAAAATCTTAACACTTCCAGCAGATATTTGATATAGATATAGATATTTGTTAGAATTGTTAGAGAATTGTCCCCGAATTGTTAGAGAATTGTCATTGCAATTGATATACTTTGTATCACTTGAGTGGCGAATTATTATCTTTTTGTAATATAAGGAATACTAAAATGTCACTGCCTGAAACATTAAGGTCACGTTTGGGTGTCATATAGCTTATTAAGGGTGATTTAATAGAATAGCACCAATAAAACTAATACACTTCAAAACTTTTTAATAAAGTAATACCCAGAAAGTAGTACCATTATTTGAATAGTGCCTACTGTACTGAAATGTTCTTTGTAATTCATTTACTTATTATTTATGCGAACGGTTATTAAAATATTCCGACAAGGGTGCATTTTAAATGACTCGTCAAGATATCAAACCAATAGTTCTCCCGGGATCCGTTCCATATTAAACTGCGTTGTCTGTTTGTCATATTTACACGGTGTAATCAATATTTATCTAAAAATTAACCTGGGGTTTTATGTAAATAAATCAGATATATAGATG
Source organism: Tetropium fuscum (assembly GCA_964058915.1). Lineage (NCBI taxonomy): Eukaryota > Metazoa > Arthropoda > Insecta > Coleoptera > Cerambycidae > Tetropium > Tetropium fuscum. The sequence goes on along the minus strand of CAXKVY010000099.1, from coordinate 16,638 downwards.
ATTATAATACGAATATAAATAAGAGCCCAATTAAATATTTGATTGTCTCAGATGAAAAATATGAGAAACGTCCGGTTACATTTCAATATTGCGACTATTCGAATAAATGAAATGGTCGTGTTGGGTAAAATCAGATCGATAATTTATTTCGAGTTATTTGTGTATTATTTGTCATCCCGCGCCGATTATAGATTATGCCTATGTGGTGGTTGAAAAAGTGACTTTACTGCTGCGCCTTGTAAAGCGAGTAAGAAAAAAATTCCTGAAATTTTATAAAAATTGTATGTTGCTGTTATTATATTGTACCTATACTAGGTATTACTGGTCCGGTCTTCGAAAGGGGGAATATAAATATGTCCGGCAGAAAAAGCCCATATTTATCACAATCAATAAAAATTCTTCATTTTAAAATATAAACATAGTAGTTAGTTATGATTGCCAACATTATTAGTATTCAAAATACTTCTGGGGGCATGTATATGGGCGCCCTTGGAAGTCGTATGAATCATTAGCCAAATTCCTTTAAAAATCTAGTTCACGCACATTTCGGCCTTTCCAGCCACATAACAATATTTATCCGTCATTCCGTCATTTTATTCCGTCATTTTATTGCAAATGTAAAACAGAGTTACAAGAAATCTGTTTATTTTATCAAATTTAGTATATAGTCGAGGAAATAGAGCACCAAAAACTGTTTAACTTGGTAAGATAGTTAACCTCCAATGTCTCCATCAAGGTCTTCGAAATCAAAAATACGTTTTAATTAAAAACATATTTTATTTCCATTATATTATGAAGTACAATAGGTAATTCAAATATAGTGGATGCCTAGATATAAAAATATCATAATTTTAACATACACAATGTATATTAAGAACAAAATATAATTGTCTAATCAATGAAGGGGAAAATAAAATAATGTAAATAGAGTTAGATCCAAATATATTTTTATTATCATGTTAGTTATACCTTCAGAATAATTCAGCCAACGTAAGTCTTTTATGCTCTTTTTTAAACATATGTTTTTAGCCAGCCCCGGTACTATTTCATTTTCTATTTCTCATTCATAAGAAAGTAAATATTTTGGCCCAAAAACTGGTTCCTGTAGGTTTTTGGGGTAGCTTATTACGAATCTGTGGTCAGTTTTCCGAAAAATTAACGAAAATTTTTGGAAAAGATGGATCGTATTTCGACCCTTTCACAATTTAGATATGAATTCAAATTCTATCTGTTTTTTTAATATGTCGATTGCGAGCTTTAACATAAATCAGTGAGTCTTGAAAAAGACCTGGGAAATTGTGGAACATGAACATATAAAGAATTTTTTTTATTGTTTTGAATATCTTATTCATCATCACTGACAAAAAAAATCTCAAAAACGATATATTGCACGGTCATGTAATAACAATTTTTCACAGTTTTCCAAGAATTAAATTCCAAGAAATTTCCCAAGGCTTTTTCAAGATTTTCACTTATTTATGTTAAAATTCGTAATCGGCGTATTGTGGAAAAGTGAAAATAATATTAGTGTTCTTACATATCGAAAAATCAACCGTTTCAGAAATACAAGGAGTAATGGAAATTTTGTAATTTTTTGTCTCCTAAGTGAAATAGTATATTGAAATTTGGCGGTACATTTATCTTACTAACTATCGTATCTATTATTAAGTTAATTTACCTGACTCAAGCAGTGACGTAACCATGGGTAAAGAGGTACGCTAATAACGTAATATATATTGGGAAAATATTTGTGTGCAAAATATTGACCTGGAAAATAATTCCATAATAATTTTATTACACTAAAATTTCCGTAATACGGATAGTAAACTTGAGCTAACTACATTTATTGAGAATAAGCATCTTTAATTAAGCTTTAATTTAAGCTTTTATTACTACATCTTTACCACCTACTCTTTTATTAATATCATCGACCATGTCCTACGGAATTATCCTTAATCTCAATAATCTGCTGGAAAAACTAACAGATGACAATTGAAGGCCTGGGAATAAAAGGGGACTGACATTTTTTTATATACGGAATTAACTACAGGTTTAGGGACCAAAAGTATAAATTTATTTGGTATTACATAGTTCTCAGTGATTTATTATATAGTACGCCATATGTTGAAGATATGAATAAAACTCCTTAAAAAAGTATACAAATCTTTAAGTGACAAGAGGACCAAGTGATCATTTTTTAAGGGTATTTTAAAGGCTATGGCAATGGAAGAAAATAGTGACTCTGAAGGTAAGTGTTTGCTACACTACTTTCACAAGTCTGGATTCATTTTTTAGACAAAATACATTGATTCTCGGTCAGGTTCGGTTGGTTTTAATGGCGGATTAGAATAAAATTCGATCGAAGGTTCACCTCACACTGTTGCCAATTAATTTTTTTTGTCTGTAATCTTCATGTGAAATATTTGGAATCAAATATCCCAATACGAACACACATGGTTGGAAGATTAATAAACAGGAAGTTTTGCGCAATTCTGGTAAGGAATACATAGGCTATAAAAACAAAGTGCACGCTAAGCTAAACACTTGAGAGAGAGTATAATCATAACTGCAGTAAAAATGCAGCAAAACCTTATCAGTAGAAGATAGAGCACATATATTACAGAGCTTTTCCCCTGAAGGGGAATCCACGTTAAAAAAAAGTACACTACCTCACAGGTGGCGTGGAAACGTATGGAGCACTTTTTGTTTTAACAATTTTTCCGAATTTCTTGAAATAAACTAAAATAAACTAGGGATTTATAGTGGTGTGTTAAATTTGTCCAGAAGTTTATCTGATTGTGAGTAGCATAATACAGAAACCTTGCCATATAAAGCTAATTCAAATTACTTACGCAATATATTTAAACCATACAAAGAACACTGCCATGTTGGAACCGCATTAATGAATATTCAGGACAATACACTAAAGAAAGCATATTGGATAGCAATCTCAAAATGAGTTACTTTAGAAACTACGCAATTTATTGTTTCTCTAAGAATAAATAAAACAATAACTGCAAAATAGATATCCAAGCATTCTTTGAAAATTAGACAATAATATTATTAACAATAATAATAATAGTGATTTATTTGCCCAATAGAAACTATCAATTACGGGTCAAAATTTAATAAAATAAAATAATTATTAAATAAAATACAAAGCAATGCAAAAAGAAATAAAAGTAAATATTCATATACAGGGTGGGCAACTAAGAAGAGTGGCCGGCCATATCTCAGAAAGAACAGCTTTCTTCAGTTGAATACTTTAGTAATATTATAGTAAAGTAAATTGTTGCCGTTGTTGTCTGTCGTTGAAATTAAATACATTATTTATATAAATTTACACAAAAAAATTAAATTTATTTACAAAAAATTAAAAATAATTCACGTTAAAAAATTCTGGATCAGAAAAGTAATTATTTTGGTATTTCTCAATTTTAAGCGATTTCGTGAAAATTAAACCATCAATATACATATGGCCTAGTTTAGTGTAAATATTTCAACGGTTAAAATGAGTCTAGAATTTCTAGTCTCGAGTCTTGAGTCTCCAGAGGATAGAATATCTAAATCGACTAAAACGCCAAGTTTTCCGTGGAAGATTTTGCTTTTTTTTTGGAAAATGTAAATATCTCTGACTCTACTTATTTTCCAGATTCAAAAAACCGTGCTTATTCAGTGCAGAAAATGTATATTTTCACAAAATTTTATGTTAATTGATTTATTTTTTTGAAAGAAAATATAAAAAACCGGAAAATCGGTTTTCGCCATTTTCTCATAAAATATGGTTTATTAAAAAATGCAGTAGGTATGTAAATTTTATATTCCTTTTATTATCTAAAACTTTTGTGTGACATGTTTTCCGCTAGGTGGTGACGTTTCGCTGAAAATCGCAAAAAACCCATCCACCACGGAACAGCACCCCCATTTCACGATTTCCCTTTATCTCGTGTTTAATTTTTGGTTGTTCTTCTTAATTATAACCTTAACTAAATCCTAGGGCTGGTCCTTACATGTTAATATTTTTTTAGCATTCAAAATTCGCTTTGGCGCCAACCTAGTTCGCTACCAAGGCAATATTTGAATTTCAACCTCACAGACAAGCAATCAGTGCTTGTCTGTGTTACATTAATGTAACTAAAATCGTATTTAGCAACAAGTCTTTAAGTAATAATAGAAAATAACAAATTTTAAAGTTAACAAAATGTCACCATAGTTGGACCCTTATCTAAGGTAAGACAATATACAAGGATCGACAGTAACAAATCTACTTTGTGTTACAGAATTTATTTCATCAGCCATTGATGAGGAGTTCCAAACTGACATTGTATATACTGATTTCTACAAACCCTACAAAGCCTGCGATAGGGTTAATCATGGTATACTGTTTAAAAAAAATAGGTTCTTTCGGTTTCTCCTCTTCCTTCATCCTTCTTCTTAAGTCATACATGTGAAACAGAGTTCAGTGTGTTGTATCGTGGTTATAGATCTAGCGAGGTATTGGCAACATCTGGTGTTCCACAAGGCTCAATTCTAGGTTCTCTTTTATTTACCCTATTTATCAATGACACAACAATAATTATATGGTCTCCTAATTATTTTACTTATATTGACAACCTTGAGAAAACTCAGCAGTTTTCTTAAAATTTCGGCCATTCGTTCAGACGGTGTATAACCACCTATTGGTTTTTCTTTTCTTACTAATCCTAAAGCAAAGGTGCTTTTATATTTCCTTATATTTTGTGTTGGTTATGTTAATTATTTTCATTGTGTTGTTATATTATTGTAAACTTATTTTTTTTTCTCATTCTGTTCCCATTTTTGTACCCATTTCCCATTCTGTTGAATGATGTACTTTAATAATAATATTTTAATGATATATTTAAGTTAGATAAAAAAAATTGTTTGCAAATTAAGCGTTGCGGTACGATTTTACTCGGGGTGCTTATGTGTTCCCAAATAAAGTAAAATACTATAGTTGCAATGTCATAGGCATACTGTTTGCGTGAGTGTTAAAAAAATAATTATCCGCGTTTCTAAGCAGGCTACCATGAAAAAGAATACATAATGTGCTAGGATAATATATGGAGATAATACATGAAGAAAATATATGAGGAACTCGGGATGATTATTTAATTTATCATTTATTATCATCAGAATATGCATATCATAATACCCTACAAAAGGCATACTGGGTAAAATCTCGTCTGAAAATCTCTCATTGCCCTCCGGTCTATTAGTCATCATTGTAATAATAGTCCAGTCACTATGTACTTTTTTTCCTGCAAAAGTACTGACCTGCAAAAAAACTTGTACTTGTAAAAATTTGTACGTATATATGGCATATTTATTATCCGAAATTTTCAACCCTCTTTGAGTTGAGCACAAACTACCCTAGGCGTTTAAAAGGGTGAAATTGCACTAACGTGGAAACGTAGCTTAAACCGTTCGTCTGACAAAAAGTTGTTATTAATAAAAGTAGTAGAGTGCTTCTACCGAAAACTCCGCGAACGCACTAGGATTCATAGTTATTGAATGGCATTCCCGAGTAGAGAGGTACTTTTTCGCTGAAGGTTACGCGGAACCAGTAATTGAGGTTTCCAACGGTGTCATGTTCGAGGTCCTAGCGTAAAAATTAATGAAATTATGACCGCCAAAATATCACATATTCTCAAAAATTTTAGTAAAAAGTACCCTGTTGCCGCATATGCTATAACTTCTGTCCAAGGCACAATATTCGAAGTTTCTTTCGTGTTTAGATATTCCTTTACAAAACTGCCCGTTTGTTTGTTTTATTTTGACTTCTTACTCTTTGACTGCGAGCCGAAAAGGTGCCGCACTGACTTTTTCGCTGCTTTGTCATTAAAATTCAGAGCTAAAAAAATATATTTTTTTTAATAATGCACAATTGTAGGGAGCGGTATCTTTTAATGAAAAAACAGCGAGAAACTCGACGCGGCCCCTTTCTGGCTCCCAACCAAACAGTATTAGGTAAAAAACAACCAAAGTTTAAATCGGCAGATAAGTACATGAATCAGTGGTCCATCGTGCTGCGAAAGGAACTTCGAAAATTGTGCTTTGGGCAGAAGTTATGTCACATGCGGCAAGGGGGCAAATTTTAATACAAGTTTTCAATAGATTCGATATTACGGCTGTCATATTTTATTAATTCTGACGCTAGGACTTCGAATAAAACACCGTTAGGAAGCTCAATTACTCAGGAACATGATACATTAAAATCCCAATCGCTAAATAATCGCAATCAGAGCAGTGGTTGAGCCTAAGGCCTAAGGCAATATTCGAACGCCATAAAAAGTGGGTCCGGGTAATTAAAGGTAAAATTTCGGTAGAAAAACTCAAAATATACTTTCATTAACTTTTTTTGTCAGACTGACGGTTTAAGGTACGTTTTCATGCTAGTGCAGTTTCAGTCCTTTGAACGCCTGGGGTAGTTTAGGCTCCACTCGGCGAGGGTCACAAATTTAGGACAATAAATCTGCCTTATAGAGGTACATATATCTGAAGTTTTTTTGCCGGTCAGACCTTTTGCATGAAATGGTATTTTAAATACATATGATTGGACTGTATATTGTGTTTCATTTCTTTATTCTATTAAGGAATTTTAATGTAGTATTGTGATTTGTTCATTTTGCGTACAAATTCCTATTATTTGTGTTCTAATGCCTGAAAAAGATTTTATTATTATTGCCATCGTAATTTGTCTATAGTTTTCCGGAAAATCAGTAAACCCCGATTACTATACATAATTACTGACCTTCTGGAAATCACTTTTTCGTATTAATTGTTCCGGATATCTCTATAACAACACACGAACACGTATAAAATGGATATTACTACATATAGATGCCAGAAAGTGATCGATATATTACATTGTTTGTCTAATAACAATTGCGTAGACTTCAGATAACAACTCAATTACGTACCCAGTCTGTACAACGATGAATTTGCGGCCAGCATTCTGTGCAGAAGAAAACTTCTTGACTTCGAATACTTCGTAGAACTTCGTTTTTAATTATGGTTTTAAACACACGTAAGTTCAAATATCATATTTAATTCACAAAAAAATCGCTAAAATTATGCAGGTTCGCAAACTCATTAACAAAAAAAACTAAAAATCATTTATTTAGTAAGCTACATTTAAACCGTTATTTGTATTGAGAACTTGAAAGGAAATTTTACGTCCATGTTTGTGGGGCACATGAATATCGGGCTTTTCAGACCATCCCGCGTAACTAGCTCGAGGGCTTTCCCGCAGTACACTGAAATATCGCAGGATGTATGGTAACTGTTACAGGATAACTCGCGCATGTCTAGTATAATCAGGAAACGTGTACTGCAGAATCATTCCGAATAACTGACGAAGGTGGCCCAAAGCCACCCTTTGAAGTTTTTTCAGTGAAGCGGTTTTATATACGAAATACATAGGCCTTTAATGTATATTCGATATTCGCGCGTTCGATTTCTTTGCTTAGCACACACGTGACAAGTCCCTTTGGTCGAGCTGTTACTGCATTTACAGATTTGGAGTGTTATGTATTTGTGAATAAATTTCATAGTGATTTGAAAGACGAATTAATTTTCGAACAAAAATACAGGTGTTACGTTTCACAAAAAGTGTACTTTTTCACTTCCTGTAAACTAAAAATCGAAAACTAAAAATCGAAAACTAAAAATATTCCATAGTAGAATGAACCTTTGTTTATATTTAGACAAGGTTTCAAACGATTTTGTTAATGACAAGTGGAATTATTGAGAAATTAAAAAAAATACAGTTTTGCATATATATATATATATATATATATATATATATATATATATATATATATATATATATATATATATATATATATATATATATATATATATATATATATATATATATATATATATATATATATATATATATATAATGAATAGTTCGTATGTAGTCAGCTTATTAAAATTTAATCAGCATTTTAAAGTATTAAAAAAAATTAACTCATGAGATACTATTAATAACTATTGTGTTTAACTTTATTTTCTAACCATTATGGCTTTTGATGTAAGGTTGTGGACCATAAAAAAACTGCAAAAAAAAGAGGGAAAAAAAACATTTTAAAAATTATTCACAGGCACTCGGAGTAGTTTCCACAAACACCAAAACACAAAAACAACCAAGTTGGCATCATCCGGAGACGATTGAAACTAATCTTAAACTACAAAATCTATTTATACTATTTTCATGGTGACGTCACTAATGATATCACCGTGAAATTTACGCGTGTCTAATCACGCTTCAATCATCGGTTGCTAAGCAACGCGTAAAGCGGGCTATACGGTATAGGTCCCTTGTCGCTATTCATACTACTTTTACATTTTACAATTTCTATGCTCTCAAATGCATCCAACTGTCTATTATTGGTCACATTTCTAACTAATCTTAAATTACTAATATCTATTCTATGATTGTTGTCAAAAGCATGTTGTGCAACACTAGACTTACCTGTTCTTCCATATTTTAGATGAGTCATATGCTCTTTAAATCTGGTGTTAATTGATCGTCTCGTTTGTCCAACATATTTTCGATCACAATCATTACAACTAATTTCGTAAATCCCAATTATAATTTTATCCTTTGGATTGTCTAAGAGTTGTTGTAATTTATAACTCGACGAATAAATCGCTGTTATACTCACGTTTTGGAAGACCTTACTCAAACCACGAGTAAACCGGGGTTCGTATGGGATGGATACATATTTTGGAATCTCTATATCCTTTTGAAAGGTCATAGAATTACGAAGTGTGTCCTTAAATTTACGCTTCCTAATTAATTTTTCAACTATATCTCTAGGATAACTCACAGCTATATCTTTAATTAATACTTTTTCTTTTTCAAACCTCTCATTACTGAGAGGTAAACTTAGTAAACGATGGACAAGAAAAATAAAACTTGCCATTTTATGTTATTGATAGCAGTGGTGAGAGTCATCTGATCGTACTGGTATCTTTTCTATATATATTAAATTCTAACCTATTGTCACTATTTTTGATTACTAATACATCTAAAAATGGAAGTTTTCCATTATTTCCTAGTTCATATGTAAACTTTACAGAAGTTAAACGACTATTTAATTTGGAAATGTTTTCTACATCCGCAATATTAGGGTCAAACACGGCAAAAATGTCATCCACATACCTCAGCCAAATCCAAGGAAAATTCTAAACCCGAATTCTTCTTTTGCTTCAGTTTCAAATCGACTCATGAATACATCAGCAATGAAAGGCGATAAACAGTTACCCATTGCGGTTCCTTCATGTTGTTCATAGAACTTGTCATTGAAATGGAAGCAATTTTGTTTCATACAAAGTTTTGTAAGGTTTATATATTCTTCTACGAGTATTACTTCTTTTCTATTGTTGTTTAATTCGAGTAAATCCTCAAGATAGTCCAAGGTCTGTGGAATTGGTACACTAGGAAATAATGAACAAACATCAAAGGAAATCAAAATTTCACCCTCTTGCAATTGAATATTCTTGACCTTGAATACTTGAATACTCCAATATCAATGAAATCATTCGAATTTTTTAACTGAAAAACTAGGCTGTGCAATGGGCAAACTTTCAAATTCCATAGTCAACCATTTTCATAAGTGGTAAGTCGGAGATCCAATAGACGATACTATTGGACGCACCGACTTCCCTGGCTTATGAATTTTTGGTAGACAATACAATCTAGGTACAGTAGGGTTAGATACACGTAACCTATTCTTAACAGGTGGATTAATAAGGTTGTTACATGATTTGAGGACATTTTTTATTTCAGTGGTCATTCTTGGTAAAAGGTTTCTAGTAAGTTCTTTATAAGGACCATTACTAATTAGGTTGTCTACCGGTTCAAACGCGTGTAGACCGAAGTTAAAGTGTTTTGGTGTTTGTGGAAACTACTCCGAGTGTTATAGTTACATTAAAGGTTCCATCCCTATCCAGTATTTTCCACAGGAAAAAATCTTCTGCATCATCAGTGTAATGTCGTATGATTTTATGCCTGAAGAAGGTTACTTCTTCACGCATAAAATCATACGTTCAGAATGACTGAAATCAAATATTGAAGTCTGAATTCAGAGAAAAAACTCTGAATTCAGTGATTAAAGTCTGAATTCAGGGAAAAAAGTCTGAATTGAATTCAGAGGAAAAAGTCTGAAATCGGAGATTAAGGTCTGAATTCAGAGATTAAAGTCTGAATTGTCTGAATCAGTAATATTTATTTGCTAAATTTTGTTGTACATGTAAAAACGTATTGCATGTAAAAACATGATATCATATACCCCACGACATACTCAAAATAACCTAACATGTTTGACCTAAAGCGGGAATAAATATAAACATAACATATATAAATATAAGGAAAATAAGCGGGAATAAATTATTGAATATTTGACGGGCATATACACTGCGTACGGTTTTAATGTCAATAAATGTGAACCAGTTGTAGCAGTTGTGTATGCGCATTTCGCCCGGCAGTTTGCATTTCATTGCTGCCGCGTATTGAAGAATTTGTTTTAAGTGTATTGAAATAAGTACTGTTTATAGTATTTAATATTAAATAGTGCGTTATTTTATGTATTTTATTAGTGTATATATTAATATTTAAATGGCAATGGGGTTTCGTATCAAACTCTGAAAAACTAATGTTGTGGATAAAGTATATAAGCTGAAGATAATACGAATTCAGCAAGGGAACTTTATATTAATACCTATGATCATTTACAACGCCATACTCTAAACAGCAGGATCAACATGTATACGTGATTCCATGCTTAATTTAAAACTTCACAAGTATGCGAGAATTTCCAGTAACGGAACGTGGAGCTCATTTAAACCCAGACGTTCTACATCCCTAATTACTAATCTCTACTGAAAATATAACGTGACGTCGGACGGCAGGGGGTATTAGATTTACGTAAGTGGTTCCTGACGAATTTGTACGAGTGCGTCAGGGTTGTATAAAGGACCGCCGCCTTCGAATATCGTTAAAGCTACCGTACTTAGAGCTCAAAGGGCGATTCTCTAATGTCATTGATAGTTGTTGTTTGAAAATTCTCTGTAATTTTACACCTATCTACTGTAATTTTCTTCCTACGGGCATCACAATACATTGGTATGTAAACAATTTAGCTGTCCGTCTTCAGAAACTTACTTGAGAGTTTCAAAATGAACTACAGCAGTACACAAATCCGCCCGCTGGAGTTTTCCAAGAACAGTTATTAAAATAACTACTATTATGTGCTTTTACAGTTTTGTGGCAGCGGAAAGATATCCAGACAACTAATCAATTGATAATCTCATGGTATGTATGAGTTGCAAAGATATCTAAATGTATATAGTGGAGAATGTTTCAAGAGAAGGAGGAAAGCAAGTATACTTTTGTGAAATGGCTTGAGATACCAAACTAACAACACGTCTTGCACGTTTATTAAAATTCCACTTTTTTGACAACTCATGATATTTAATATTTATGTATCTATGGTAGTCATTGAGGTCTTCCGCTCCGAATTCTTTGAACCAAAGGTTCAACGTAAAATTCGGTGAGTAGTTAGAGGATGGCTCAATGATCAAAAGTGACATATCGCCTATATGTGCTTTTACCCAAGGGTGGAAATGTTTTTACTCAAACTCCGGAAATGGATAGAGGGAGAAATTGTAAGTAAAAAATGTGCTACAGAGTGTTTTCGATCTATCGATACTTTTCGAGTTATTAGCAATTGAAAATATGTTTAAAATGCGTGTTTTGGACGGTTTTTAACGAATGTCGAAAACTTTGCGTTCTCTCAAAAAAATTGTGATGGCCAAAAATGAAGCTTATAAGAAAGCAATGAGGCAGTTTTTTATGAGTGCGCTAGGTCGAAAATAAAGGGAGTTATAGCTCGTTGAAAAACGTTTTTTTTTGCAACAACTTGGTTTGACGTATTCAACGTTAAATAACCGAAAACCTAAAACCTGGCGGAAAACATACATTTTTGGGGAAAACTTATAGAACATTTTTTGTAGTACTTAAAAAGATCATTACAGTGCACTGTTAATTTAATATTGCAGTATAACTGGGCTACTAATAACTGTGCAGTATAACTGGGCTAAAAATGGTTTACTCAAACTTTTGAGAAAAAATGAGCGGGAAAAGCCCAGACATTCCCACCAGAATGGATATTGACCATTATCCCTTTACAAATCACTGTATTTTAGTATTATTCATGTCATCCACACGTTGGGCCGGGTTAGTATGCTCGTTTTTCGAAAAAAATATAATGAAAATGAAAAACGTATTTTTTAAATTTCTTTAAAAAATACCTATTTTCAAAATAACTGAAACTAAAATAGATATGGAAAAAGTGGCACAGTACAAAAATATAGGTTTTTTCTTAACAATAATTTTGGATTTTTATCAGATACAAATGCAGAAATGGTTACACGTAGAACACGTTTTAAATCCAACAAATTGGGGATGGGGACAAAATTCTTTGATTCCTATAAAGATGACATAGCATCCTGGGTCACCCACTGTTATGAAATTAGTTTTCTGCAGTTGAAAAAAAGATTGCGGTAATTCATGTGATTGCAGAAAGCTTGGATTAATATGCAATCTAGCGTGCAAAATTGTGCAGGCTGCAATTGTTCTATTGTAGAAAATTATTTAGAAATCGAGCCATTATCTGCTGAATTTGAATGCACAGAGGAAGAAAACGAAGAAGAGATCTTCAATAACTAAAAATAAAAAATATTCCTAATACTTATTCTTATTCTTAATACTCTTAGTAAAAGTTGTTGATATTTTTTAAACAATAAAATATACAACGTACGTATACGTTTGTGTTCAGCGATCCCAAAAACCCCCGACTAGCAAAACTGGACTCATTTCCATCAATATTTATCAAGTTGTAAATTTTTGATTTATTGTCTCTTCGAGATGCACTTCTAAAATGCATATTTTTATATACAAATATGCATTTTTCAAAAGTAATTGATGAATTTAGTCCACAAAGTATATAGGCGCTCTCACGAATCGAACGCACAAAACCGCATTAAGATCCATCTTACTGTTCAAAAAATCGGATGTTCATGACTTTATTGCCTCGACTATATACTGATATATACAGAAACCTTTTGACCAAATAAATCACTTTATGCTATTATCCAAACTAAGAGTGATGGGTTTTTCTGATGAATTAATTTCACTATTACACTAAGTAGATGATAATTTGTTGAGTATGGATGCTTTAGTTCAAAATTATATATTGCAAAGTTCCACAACGGCCGAATAAAAGGTTTTTTTTTATATTAATATTTTAATGTTTTATTTACTTTTATTTTAATTGTTTTTAATGTACTGACAACAGTTATCGATTCCTCTCATTTATTATTAGCAGATTACCTAAAATTTGTTTATGAGATTAACTCCGTACAAGACTGCATCTCCCTGCAAAACAAACTCACTAAAATTTGCGGATGGTGTCCAGTAATGTTTTTAATATTAAATATTTCTAAATGTAAGGTTATACCTTATAGTAGAAAAGAGACTCCAATTATTTTTGATTATCATATAGATGACAACAATATGCTGGATCGCTGTGTAACTTATAAAGATCTAGGAATTATATTTGACACAAAACTCACTTTCACTAAACATAGGTATTAATGAGATGGTCAAATCACCTCATCATCTCTATTTAAATTATCTCTATTAGGTCTCCTAGTCAGAACTTGGGGGTGGTTTTGTAGATATGAATACAATAAAACTGCCATATGTATCATTTATAAGAAGTAAATTGGAATATGGTTCAATTATCTGGTTTCCCCTATATCAAAACTCAATAACATATAATAACTTAATCGGTGCAATCGGTAGATGTTTCAAATATATGATTTACAAATACAATGGCTTTTATCCTCAACAGATAGGAACGGAGGTACGGATAACAATATATTGTGGAATATGTTTGATTTTAAACCGTTAAAACTTAGAAGAGAATGTACTGCTATAACTTTTCTATATAATTTATACATATATATATATATATATATATATATATATATATATATATATATATATATATATATATATATATATATATATATATGTATATATATATATATATATATATATATATATATATATATATATATATATATATATATATATATATATATATATATATATATATATATATATATATATATATATATATATATATATATATATATATATATATATATATATATATATATATATATATATATATATATATATATATATATATATATATATATATATATATATATATATATATATATATATATATATAACCCTAAGAAAGAACATGGTTGATATCATAAATTAAGACTTAAAATCCTGAAATACCGAATTCTATTAATACCCCGTTTTAAAATAGGCGGCTGTAGAACCGACGCTGGAGACGCCTGCGCGGCCATAATCGATTCGACAACTGACTCGCAACTAGCTATCATGAAAATGTCAATTTCTTGTCAGAAATATCGCCAAATAGATAAAGAAAATGTCAGATAATAAGTCGACTGAGGGCTGGGTGAGTTTTATTAAAGTGTGCCTTGTGAATTTTGCTTTGGCTTGCTTGATGTGCTACTTTTGTTTAATCACAATTAACCGCTGACTAGATGTAGGTACAAGGGATGCTTCTTGATGTTTTTGTTCTCAGAGCTCGATCAGATGTGACTTCAGTGGAATAATTAGCAGTAGGGTGTAGTGAAAAGATTATTTGTTATGTGTTGGCTTGTTGGCTTTATTAGCATGTTTAAAAGATTTTATTGATAATTGTTCCAGCAAACGTAAATTCTGTTGGTCTCACTGGATAACCCTACATCTACAAACAGTTCATTTGAAAATATTATAATGCCTATAAAATTTTGTAAATACGCTTGTTTATTAACTATATAGTATACTATAAAATATACTAATCGTAGAAATATTTCGATTAAAAAAATTGCCACAGAATTATTTTGAAACGTACCTATTACTTTGTTACAAAATCATAATGACCATTTTGGTAAGCGTTATTAATTTTATTATTTGCAATTAAGGCAGCAATAGCAAGATGTTTCGGTTGTTTGCTCTGTATAAATATGGATTCAGTATCATCAATTCACCCACACAGTTAATGAAAAACGACAACCATGAAAATATTCCTTAAATATTTATAAAGGTGAGAATTAGTAGCATTAACTTGTATCATCAATACTGCAAACAGTATTAATTATCTAAAAGTCATGTTCATTGTTCAAGTCCTCCTATTAAGAATAATATGTTCATACTTAATGTTTTAATACGTTTATTTATTAAATAAATCTTGTATTGTACAAATGCACGGAGTTATTACATTCGCCATCTGTTAATTATTTCAGGAACTTATCATGTAGCAGAACTAGTTTTTTCAACGGTCAACTGTTAATAAGTAATACACGTGAGTCATATTATTTGTCCACGACCATTTGATAATAACCCAATAATATATTTCCAGTGTTGTATAATGAATCAATTATACCATATAGTTTTGAATTATAACAGCTAGTAATTTTTACACCACACTCTACATTTGATTTATATATGTTGCCATGGAAACGTATACTAACAACATCCCGAATATTTGTACTGAGAATAAAAAGCAAGGTGGCTATATGACCGCCGACTCATGCCAAACGGTAACATTAACCTTTTAAAACTGAATTAATTGTTTGTGACATATAGTGACCCTTCTTCGGATTATAGGAAACCAATGTAGCACTTTTTTAAATAGCGAACGTACTAAATAGAGTAGGGTATGGTGAAGAACTAGCAAATTCTGGTTGCAGTTTCTTTTTGTTTTTTCTCATTCCTCTTGTTGTCACTGGTTATTGCATTTTTAAAACTATTTGATGACGTTCCACTGTCTCGTTGAGATACTATATATTGTCTTCTCTTTTTTTATCTCAAGGTTAAATGCCTTAAATTCAAACTTTCAACTTGGATATTTTAATGATATTTTGTGAATGATCTTTGGACACTTCATGTTTCTTTATGCTCGTTGACAAATTTTTTAAATCAAAATACCCCAGACAAATCCATACATTCTGCCTCAAATTAGACAGAAGCAGACATCCTGGCCAACAAAATAATTTATTTTAAAAAATACTACCATCTGGCAATGTCCGGTTAGGATTCCTATACAAATTGTAGTTTTCCCCTAGACATTGCCAGATAATTCCTCGCCGTCTCTTCGCTGGGATATCTCAAGATACTTATGGCCTGCTACAGCTACTTGTTTCATCCCACAACGTCTTAAATTTCTTAGAGTTTCGCTGCAATTGGTAGTGTACTTGAAGGACCAGGCCCAAGGATTCTCGGGCTGGTTGCCATTTTGACCAGTTTGTCAGCTTCTTTATTGCCGTTGCATTGTGAGTGTCCTTTTACCCAACATAGGCAGATGTTACTCCTCTATATTTTATAGTCTTTCAGGGCTAGTAGTGACTGTCCACTATCTGTGCAGATTCTGATTGTCTTGTCCGTTATTTATCTGTGAGCAATCTCTTGTGCTGCTATAGGTATACCTACGAGTTCTGTTTGTACTACACTGGCAT
>CAXKVY010000098.1:267500-568910 GCA_964058915.1 Tetropium fuscum | reverse complement strand
AAATATAGAAGACTTTAGAAGACTATAGACTATAGAAGCTTGTCCCAAAAGCTGACCTTTAGCTTTTTGAGGTCAGCTGGGCTCAAGTCAGAGACCGAAGGTTTTATATTAGCTTGCCAAGATGGTGTATTAAACACCCTGGTCTACCGAAGGCGCGTGATGGGTATAGAACTGCCTGACGTCAGCTGCAGAGCATGTCGTCAGGCCCCAGAGACTATTATGCATTTGCTGTCAGCTTGTCCAGCATATGCGGTCTCTGCCTATATCCATCGACATAACGCGGCATTACGAGTGCTGTATTAACACCTACGGCACTCGTACGGTATAGATCAGACGCCGGTGTTGCCCTATGCTCCGGGGGATATTGAGTCCGTTGTGGGGAATGAGAGGTCCCGGTTATACTGGAACTATTCATTCCCCACCGTCAGGCGGATATAAGCCAATAAGCCTGACATAGTCCTCCTCGACCTCCAACTCAAGACGATGTTCGTTATAGAGTTTTCGGCTCCGGCCGAAAAGAACATTGTCTTGAAAGAGAAGGAGAAACGGACAAAATATCGAGATTTACTCTCCGAACTCCGCAGGCTGTACCCGGGCTATTCTGTTAAAATAGTGGTTCTTATTATTGGCTCTCTCGGAGGTATGCGACAATCATTGCTCTCAGAATTAAGAACCATCCCAGCATGCCGTCAATCGGCCGTCATCGCCGAAGTCATCGCCGGGAAGACACAGAAGGATCGTCATACTTGGCTCGTTGCGTCTACTCAGAACACATGAATTGCGACCTCAATGACCGCTTACCCCGCGGACGTGGGGAGTGGTCGTTGAGTAACGAGGCTGACTTTCTGGACTAGTCGGAGGCCAGGGGGGACTTACCAGCACAAATAATAATAATAATATCTCTACTCCTCATTCTAGCCGCAATGGTGAGCCCTGAAGTCAAGAGACTTGTGCGGGAGAAGGGGCGGCATATTATTATTTCGCGAGCCGCATCTGCGACCAGGATCGACTTAGGTTTAACAGACGACGACAAACATTATATCGACAGTTATGGAAATAGACTGGAAACGGAACTGAATTATTGTATTGTCTTTCTTCTCCACTGGGTTATATATTGGAAACAGTCAGTTCTCGATATTTCTGCACTCTTCTAACAACGCCTCGGCGCTTGTAGAACCGTTCCGCACGCTAATATAATACTTGATGCACTTCCATATGCGGTGACGTCATCTTCCAGCGCAATGCCTAACAATATTAAAAATGCACATAATAAATAAGAAATTTGTGTTAAAAATTGAGTTCTTATTTCTTATATGTGATCTTTCATGGATGCTCCGATTATGTAGGTTACAAGTATTCGATGTTTGATTACTTGTATATTTTTGTATTATCTATTTTTTAATTTTTGTATTGATTATCTTTTAGTTATTTTTTATATTTTTAATTTGTTCATACTTATGTTTGCTTATTGAGTTTCTGCCTATTAGGATTACAATTTGTATAAGTGTTGGGATAGATTCAGGTACCATGAGTTGTATATTATAATTTGTATATTTGGAATGTTTTTCGAATTTTTGGGTCGGGGTGTAGGATAAAGTGGAGTTATTGAGTTTTACTAAGAAATTGGAGAAGTTCGAGATTAGAAATTGGAAAGTCAACATATTTGCAATACTTAATCTTTTTATATTCCAACAGACTTTTCCAATCGCTATAGTTATTTCGAGACTTATCTAGTCATAATTGTTATGGATTTTTAATGTTTTCCGATTATTTTTGCGCGATGTTACGAAGAGTATAGACAACGAAAACCATTGCAAGCGATATTGCTTCTGAGTTATCGAAGTATCTTTAAATAACCGAGTAAATAACTCGGTGAAAATCCGACAGATTGTCACAAAGCATTTTCTGTATGAACCACCAATACAAAATGCAAATTTATCCCGCCAATACACTTGTTTTCTTTGCCGCCTTTGAAAACAGAAATTCCATCTCCCTGCATAACTTTAGTAATAAAGCTCCCGTTCCTGAGTAAAATGGGATGCTGTGCCCCTAGCAACAGTCCGCATATACCTCTCGTATATATCTGTTAACCGCAATGATAAATTTGCATTTCTCCTTATTCTATACGTCGCCGTCGTCGTCGCTATTGGTTTACGGAACAAATATGGGGCAGCCCAGTTTACAACAAAGAATATCTATTTTCGAGAAGTAAGTCTTGCCTTTGTGGCCATTCAATAGGCGCATTCACAAGGTTAATTTCGAGAATACCTATATAAGTTTCTGCGAACAATAGAGAGACATATTATTAAAGAGCTGTGTGAAAGTGCTGTTTCCATTTTCTCCATTAAAGCCCTTCGTCCATCTTCTTTTTTACATTCAAACCCCAAATGTTTTAAAGCAACACTTAAACTGGATTTGCCTATGTTTAATATATCTCTGTTTTCTAATTCCTTTTTTATATTTGTTCTTGTTACATATTGTTTGTTCTCTTCTAGTCATATCGTACACAATATTTCTTATTTCACTCTTAACTGCTTTGGGAATTATTTTGGTTTGGGGTGTTCATTTTTGGTAATCTGAAATAAACAAAATTATAATTTTTCGTCTCTATAATCGATTCGTCTTTTATTATGAAACCTTTAACTGATCTATTTGCATATAACAACTACCCAGAAGGCAGATACCCCTATCTACATAGAATTACATCCACAAAGCAGACTAAGCAGCGTAATTGTAGCGAGATACATATAAACATATGTATCTCCCTCTAGTGGCCATTTGTTACTACCTATCAGACATCAGAAGATGCCTTATGATAGGTAGCGTCCTGATATGCAGGTACAAAGAGCGACCTCTAGCCCTAGTGGGCCAAACTGCAACTGATGAATTTGCAGAAACCAAGTACTCGGAGGGCAGATACCCATACCTGCATTGAATTATTTCCAAAAATCCTGATTTAGTAGCCAAAATAATTCGTCAATTCGTCAAAAAAACCAAAAGGAATATCTTGAAGCCAGTTCCTTGATCACATGCAAGCAATTTGGTTTCCACTCAACAATATATTTAGTTAAATTAAAATATAATGCACCTATTCGGCATAATTATGCGGATTGCTTACAGGATGATAAGTCTCTAAAGGATGATATGTCTATTACTTAACCCTTAACCAGGATAGTACAGTTTCTCCGTATTATAACACGTCATAAATAGGGGGACGATGGTGTGCTGAAACCACAAAACCTTTTTTAGATGAAAAAATGAAGATTCGCCGATTATTTTAAGTCCGGCTATTGTCCTTGAGCGCTTTGCATTTATTTATAATATTTAGGAACAACGTTGAATGCTAATTCACTTTCAAGGTAAATACATAAAATTGCTACTAAAATTAAACACACTTCTTGAGGACCATCATTGCATCAAAAGTTCAAAAGTTAAACATGCCGATGTTTAACTTTTAACAACACTTTTAATCATATTGCTATTATTATTCTTATTACTAAAAATAGCTGCATCAACCCACCAAAACGTGCAATATTCCCTGTGTATAAAGTTAGCAGGGCAACACGGGCAAATCAAAAAATTACTATGCCGAAAATTTGCCGCTTATTAATCGCTAATTAGTTGCGAGTCAACTGAATTTGTCGCTATTGTTTTTTTTTCCGAGGTGCCCTGTTAACTTGATATAAAGTTAGCGGGGCAACTGGAAAAAAAAGGGCAACTGGAATAAAAAAGGGGCAACTGGAATAAAAAAGAGCAACCTGGGCCGATCGAAAAATTACTATGCCGAAAATTAGCCTCTTATTGGTCGCTAATTAGTTGCGATCGAATAACGTCGTTACGATTTTTTTTAAAATAATTAGTTGCCCTGCTAAGTTTATACCAACTTAGCAGTCAACAATGTTACCAAATTTCGACATAGTAATTTTTCGATTTGCCCATGTTGCCCTTTTTTATTATAGTTGCCCTGCTAACTTTATATCAAGTTTACAGGGCACCCCGGGGAAAAAACAACAATAGCGATAAATACCCCTCCCAACAATTAGCGACTAATATGATGCAAATTTTCGGCATAGTAATTTTTCGATTTGCCCATGTTGCTCTGCTATTTTTATATACATGGATATTCCAGTAATCTTTAGTATGTATGTATGTATAGCGTTCAACTATCCTGGAACACATTTCCAAGATAATTTATTTTTAATTTACAACGTATAATTTAATTAGTGCTTCCTTTTGAAGTTGAGCGTATTAACTTTATAATATATTGATGTTGTAAATATAAGTTTGCAGTAATTTTCTTGCATAACCTCATAAATAAAACCCCCTTGGAAACTTTATTTTTAATTGTAGAGATCCTACTGACTGGTTCGGCATACCATCTGGAAATTCAGTCAAGTCAAACAGAATCTCCATTCCCGCTTAGCAATCTTGAAAAAAATTAAGCCTTGAATATACGGGTTTTGTTTTTATAGTGTATGTATAACCTATAAATAGGTTTCTAGATAGAGTTGCAATTAAGTAGACTTCTTAAAGTAACATATTATATATTCTTGAAGGAAATTTCATGGTCTTCATTCGCTCTTATGGCTTTTTCATAGAACGAAGGTCTTCGAGTTAGCTCAATTAAGCAAAGAAAATGAAGAAAAAAAATATTTTTTTTCAAATTTTTGAATTTTGAGCCATCATATCTCATAAACTAGTGGCTTAGCTCAAGTGGCTCCGCACACAATTTTAAATTATCATTAAATGGCGCCACATTATCATTGATACCGATGACTGATGGGATAAAGTGTTTCCTGCAGAAAAATTCCGGGCCCCTATACCTAATAATAATTTATATAGCGAAAGCCGCATTAAATATTTATCAGGAAATGATTAAGCTTCGTACTGTATGAATATGACACGTTAGATTAATTATTATCGCGTTTTATTACATATTTATACTGAGGATATGCATTACGCATTACCCTTAAAATGTTTTTATGCAGTACAAATTTTAACAGCAAATAAGTGAACTAAATTGCAAGGATATAATGTCAAAACGTAATAGTTTCGATAATACATTGCTCAAACTATGTAGTGGAATGCTCTTGTACCTCAATACCTCACGTACTCTTAAGTACTTAACATAATTAGGGATTTAGCATGTAAAGTAGCTTGACATTCCTGCGAATTCCTTCTTGACTTGAAAAATCAATGCTTGACTCTCAAGCATTTTCATGCTTGATGGCAAACTATATTTTCCCCACTTAAGACCTTCAGCCATATGCGGTGCCGACCGCGTGATTGTTGTGACCTGTTACCCCAGACTTGGTCCACACGAATTTAGCATAGCAAATAGCAATAACCCGCTCGCGCGTTCTGAAGTCGCGCGACAGGCAGCTCAGATTTGTGATATTAAGTCGTTGAGGAGGAAGCGGTGGGAGGCGCCTGCCAGTGCGGCGACTCGGCGGCGTGCGCGTGGGACGCGCGTGGTGCCGGACACTGCGAGTTTAGTATATTTTATTATTAGGTACCCGAGGATCGAAGATTATTCCTCGAAGCAAGTAAAATTACTTGCGAGATTTACGTTAATAAATAATTATTTGTTAATTGCTTGATTCAGATTTCATTCACAATTTCATGGATATGCGTTTTACAATCAAAATCAATCAATCGGGCCTCCCAATGGTCTTTTAACGAGATGAAATTAACGGAAAAAAATATAATTAGTGTTCAAGCAGAAAGGGATAAGAGAATGAAACACTACAACAAGATGAACTTGATGTAATGCGTTCTCTTAAGGTTAGAACCACGGCAACAGATAGAAGCGTTTTACAATCAAAAGCCGCTTCTTGTTTTGAAAATATATGCAATACAAAATATTTTCGACATGCGCTCGATCCCGTAATCCTCAAACAAATTAAAATAAAATTAAAGATCACTTTGGTATACATGTTTTTAGTTTATTTAAGAAGTCCCCCATTCAACACGGCCGCTTAAGTAACGCCAAGACAAAATAGGTAAACATACGAATAGTCAACCAACTGACTTTTTTCGAAAGATATTCTCGAGTGTGTAGAAAAGGCATCACAATATATTTCTAAACTTAACATTAATGGCAAGAGACTGGTCAGCACCTGCAACGTCAGAGCCTTTCGAGAGGGAATTTTTAAGAGCTGCATTGACCATTACAAAAATTCGCAATAGATTAAGAAGTGATAAATCCGTTAGAATCATCATGTGTCTTAACTCGTAACTGGCAAATGAAGACTTAAGAATTTTAGTACAATCTGATGAAGAAATTGGTCTTCCGTTTTCATTTGCGTTTTGGTTACTCTATGTTTTGTTATACGCTGAACAAAGTTCAGTAGAATTCGGATATAACGACTTCGCTTATAACGCCTAACCCTTTTACCGGCGAAAATGAAAACTCTAATACACCGTATAGAAGGTGATGAATCAAATGTAATCGTTAGTTTTGCGCGTCATCCGGTTAGTACGACTAAGTGTCGCCAGTCCCTTGAGCGTCGTTATATCCGGATTCTACTGTATTTTGTTTACGACATTTTCTTTGCAAATTTTTTTGACAAATAAAAGCTTCTTCTATATTTTACCTATTTTCTCGTTGTTTCTGCACCTTTATTGTGTATTTATACTTATTTAAAAACAGATCTTTAAATGAAGTAAATTGCTAAGCGTGCTGGATTTTTAAAGTACTTGACAAAGTAACTACTTGACTTGACAGTCTGCTCATTCTTGATTTGAGGTCAAGTCAAGTAGCGTTAAAATCAAATCGAGCCGTGAATCCCTAAACATCATTTAATTTGTTCTGCTTCAACAATTAAAAAGATGTGCATTCGACAATCCCTCGAACAATCCTTAACTTATATTGTTTCAAAACAAGCACGATGTTTTGTTTCATTACTTTTCTAATGGCTAATATAATAAATAGGCATAACTGTCTATATAATTTAGTTTCACTTGGGCCAATAAAGCTATCGAGCCGGTCTAAACCGTTACTAAATCCCTTCTTGTTATGGCACCGTATGTTAAAAATGCGATTAATTTGGTATCTTAAAATACACAGACAAACCACATTTTTACGTAATATGCTAAATGTTTACTACATTCTTCTTTCCAACACCAGAATGTTATTGAATCGTACGAGCACGATAAGATGTACTTCCGAAAATAAATCCCGATTGTGTAGCAACACGCACTCAAAATAAATAATTCTGGAGATTCCTCGCATAACTTTGGATGCAATCACATGTTTGAGACCGCGGGTAATGAAACTGTAAAATAAAAGCTAACATCTCAAGTTTCGGATGGTTTTGTGAATGAATTTAGCAACGGTTTTAGCCTGGGTGTATTGCTAGAAAATTTCTGATATGTTGCATTATGCCAAGTGAAGAGTTTTATTGGAAATCCAGGTACATGACCTCTCTCTACAAGCCAGTCTCAGTGGCGGAAGCACGGGGACTCATCAGGTCTGATTCGAGTCCGTATCTCGAGTCCAGAGGAAATAATATTTGTGAATTCAGTTTCTGTTGTATTACATTTTCAATTTTTTGTAAATTGTACATTTACAAACTTAAGTGTATTAAAATTTGACGTATTTTAAAGTTTAACGTCTTAAATATATGCCTAATGCTTTTATATATCAATATGTTCAAATAGAACAAGTATGAGTAGTAGACTAGGTAGTTATTTTCTATAAATGTGAGGTCCTATCAAAACTAATGTCACATAATAATGTCACTATGAAAATTGTAGGTATTAATAATAAATTCAAGTATAAATGACCAATTAAATAAATCGTACATCATTCTGAAGAGCCTCAATAAAGGCGAAAGAACTTTTTCGCACAGTGCAATTTCGCAATGTGTCATTTTCGTATATACAGGGTGGTCCACTTTCGAAAGCGGAAACTTTAGAGGCAGACAGAGAACCACAAAATAATATCAGTTTGTATTATAAACTATATTCGAAAAATGCTTCGTTACAAAGATATAGGGTGTCAAAATTTTTATCAGAAGTTCCAAATTTATTAATATTTTTAAAACTAGTTTAGATATTTAAATGAAATTTAGATTTTAATTAATTTTTTTAGGTAATCTAGATACATATTTTTACGGAAAAAATATAATTTTTCTTCCATCAGTGGCGTGCGTAAGGACAGATCTTCGGGAAATTTTAATTTAATGAAAAAAATGGTACGCCAATTTTTTTTTAGAAACAAAAACTATTTAATGCTCGTAAAGGTTACTTCCTTATTTTCATTTGACACACCGTTTGCCAATAAAAAATTAAATTACCTAATGATTTCTGAAAAACAATTAAGTCAACAAAAACGAAAATGAGAAATTTAATTAGTGGCTTTCAACAACAATAACAAAAAGAAAGAAAATTGAGGGTAAAATCACAAAAAATGTTCGAAATGTAGTCCACCCACCTCAATACATTTTCGACATCTTCCCACTGACGCATTTATTGCAACGATACTTCATGCGGATTTCGCCGTATATCATTGCAGGCTTGCTGAATTCTTAAAATTATATCTTCCCTTATTAATACGGGATTAGCGTAGACTTTATCTTTAATAGTGCCCCAAACGTAAAAGTCTAGCGGATTAAGATCCGGTGACCTGGGTGGCCAGGCCACTGGTCCAATACCATTAACCACGTCATTATTCATGTCATTCCTCCCTAGCCGGCCAATCCATTCCAAATCCAATCCTCCCAAGCCAGCCTATTCCAAAATGCGGGGGAGCTCCATCCATTTGTATCTCTCATACCTTAAATTAATGGGTAAGTCCTCTAGATAGTCCTAATTTCTCGAGGATTCTGATGTGCCCAAATATGGATATTATGGTAATTTGTTACCCCAGGACTCGGCCGTCCAAAGAATCTTATGTAAAGAGTCAGGGATTTTCTTCCGTACAGTTTAAAAGCCACTGGCAAAATCTTTTTTCAGCATCACCAGGGTGCAAATCCTGAACAGGCTGTAGGTGATATGCATGTCTGTGGTCATCGTGTAGTGTTCGTAATATTTTAGACTTAGGAATGTGAGGGTGCTGAGCTGCCTTCCGAGAGCTCAGCCTCGGATTGTTATCAAAAGTACGTATAACGGCGTACAATATGTATGTGTAGTTGAACGACCGGCAACCCTGACCTACACAATGTTTTTCATTGGCGTAGACATTTTTTTCTTAGGTAGAAGGTTTTTATATGAATATTTTCAACACACCACTTATGAAGTATTGCTTTCAGCGCGTTACCATTTTTTAGTGGGTGGCTCGCTAGTAGCCATATTTCCCACAAGAAACAAAAATAATATGTACAAAACAGCTAAGGAGCAGTGACTTGAACAGAAAATAAACTTTAAAACGGAAAAATAAAATAAATATACTTGCAATTGAAATCCAGTCATATTTATTGTGTAAGTAGGTACCTACCTACTAATTTTTAATTTTGCCACTGATGTAAATTATTAATTTGTGATCTAGGATGGTAAGTACCTACATAAAAATAAAGTCAATGAACAATAGGTACCTACTTATGTAATAAACCAGAGACCGTTTCCAATTTTCGTAAATCCCAATAAAACGCTTAACTTATATCGTTGTATTTATAACCTAGCGGCCTCAAGCACTGGGATATTTTTTGGATAAAATTATATGAGAAATGTCTTAAGTGGAGGAGGTACCTATTAGTACCTACCTCAGTACACGTCAGTACCTACTTCGAGCAGCCCATAAATCTACTTTTTTTTGTTAAAGTTGGCTCTGCTCTAACCCCCACTATAAATTTTTGCCGTCAAATAATATTTTCCTTACATTTTTTAACATATCTATCCTATCTTGTAAATAAAGCGAGGTCTGGTGGAAATCTGCATTTTTCAGGTTTCATACGAAACGAACAAAAATTTTTGCTCACCGCCATGCTTTTCTAACTTATTTTTGCCATATTTTTGCTAACCGCCATTTTTTTATTTCGACTCTCATAGCGGTATATACCTATCGTATATAAATAATATATAGGTAGGTAAACGTCTTGTTTCGCCGTTTTAACTTTTTGTAAAAGCTCCCGGATAAAAACAATTTAAAAAACGAGACATAAAATTTACCTACCAACACTAGGAGGTACTTAGGTACCTCTGAAAATACATAAATACCTAAGTATCTGTACTGAAAATAAATAATAAGTTTATTTTTAGTTACAGGACTTTTTTGTTTCGTCAGAGGTACCACCTACCTACATCGCTCATATAATAAAAATAACCGTATTATATTGTATCACAATAACATTTAAACAGCACTATATATATACGCGAATATGTCAACCAACGCGGATGGCCGTTGCAGATTATAGAAATGAGCGCAATACCCGCAAACCCGCCACTGTAAGAGATCCGAACGTTCCGAGAGTCCATAGGGACTGTCAAACTAACACAGACGGCTCCAATAAGTTAAAAAGAGATACACTGCTCGATTATCCAGTATTCCGTCTACGGTAGAGCGGCGTTGCCGCTTTTAACTATAAAAATAAATGTTTAGGGAATTTCCATAATTTAAAGTAGACAAAAATAAATGTAAAAATGGCTAACATCTTGGGCTATAATATATTATTGTATGCACAATAATTCTTTTATGACATTCATAAATAATATATTTATATAATATTTATATAGTATTGTGGAATATGATAGCTTAATTGAATATTGAGAAATTTGAGAATTACATGTGGCAACTGCGCGGTATCTTATATGCGGTCAGTAAACTACAGATACATATTGAATGAACTTTTTTTTTTAGTATATGATTATTCTGAATATTATATCGACGGTGCCGGTATCTGTTCAGTTCGTCATTAACACGCAGGCTAAAGTTATGAAAATTCTGATGTGTTCTGATGAAAACGCGAGCATCTGGAACTCTTCTATTTGGATAGCGTCTATGATATTCACGAACTGCCGCTTCTGTCATTATAAAATGCACAAACACTGACAGTAGTAGTCTTTTTTGTTTCATGGCCTACTACGACAGATTAAAATTTGTTTGAATCACAGTTGCTTAAAGAATTTTAATTTTTTACTGGCAAACGGTGTGTCAAACGAAAAAAGTACGGAGCCTTTTTCTGTTGTAAATTGATTAAGGATTCTAGAAATAGTTTTTGTTTCTAAAAAACATTGGCGTCCCATTTTTTGCATTAAAATTTCCCGAGGACCAGTCTGTACGCACGCCACTGGTGGAAGAAAAATAATATTTTTTACGTAAAAATATGTATCTAGATTACCTATTCAAAGGTTCCAAATTTCATTTAAATATCTAAAGTAGTTTTAAAAATGCTCGCATCCGGATCGTCGGAGCAGGATCAGCCTTGCAAGGGATTGGAATTAATCGTCCATTTTTGGAACACCCAACCCCACAGCGTCGCGGGTAAATGGTTTCCTTTCCAAGCTTGGCCCGGAAATAATAAAAATTGGATTAAATCACCGAACACGTTTGGTAAATTAGCATTTATCAAAAATAGCTACAGGATTAACACGACGTATCGCCTTGTGAACTCTGCGTAAATTGTCTTGTAGAGGTTATCCAACACGTACACGACCATCGTAATGAGTTAAAATCAACCTCAACTCCTCATTCGGTAGCAGTGTCGAAGTTGCCACTGAGCATGTTGCACGTGCAAACACCAGACGAGCAATTTTATGATCCCTAGTTTACCGAGGAATTCTTACAGGTCTACGTGTTCTCAAACCAGCTTCCTTCAGTCAATTCGGTCGAGGATACCAAACAGTTATATTTGGTCAGCATTTCTAAAATCGGTTTGTAGTCATCTAGCAGTGGCAGTACACTGGCGATGGTAAGTTGTAACAATGTACCTGTCATCTCGATGGGTTATTTTTCGTTTCCTGCATTATCCAGCACTTCTGGACTCTAGAGTAGCTATGTTGTTTGGTAATGATTCCAAAGTCTGCAGATAACGGAACTAGTATGTAGGTGTTTCGCATAGAATGTCCTTCTTCATGTCCAAGCTACATAATTGCATTGAATGAATGCATTTTATACGCAGCGGTATCAAGTTGCTTTTTAATTTATTAGGTGGTCTAAGAACATTTGGAGTTTGTGACATCTTGTACATTTATTCTTGTACCGAGTCATTAAGAGAGGACGTCGGCCATATCTGAGGAACTGTATGACGTAGAACGCTGGAGGGTCTAATTAAAAATCTATCTAACAAAAGTGGACAAGAAAAATCGCTGGAAATTATTTTCAAGTTTGTAAGATAGCCGCTAGAGGGCGTTGCAGTAACGTTAAATTAGAAAAATGAAATATCTCATTAATTTGCTATGAGGCATACTGAAAATATGTTCTTGGTAATGCTCGTAAAATTTTGAATAACTTTGGTCTTAAAATGTTTTTAATAGGTCTGAAAATTAAGTGGTGGGGAAGGTAAACATTTGCAAAGAAAAATGGCGATTACCCAGGTTTGGCTTACCACAATCAAACGAATTTGGTTTCGTTGGAAAGAGTTGGAAACATTTTTTACTTCATCATTGCTAGAATAGAATGTGTCAATTTAATTGTTGCCACTGAAGCTACGTGGCGCTGTGTGAAATACAAACCAACTTTCCATTTTCTGTCGGAAATTTCAAATGGAAATATATGTTTAGTTTTACATATTCATATAGAGAATCAAAATTGCAAGAAACCAATGAAAACCGCAAGTCGATACTTTATTTCTAACCGAAGAAATTGATAAAAATATATTTTTACATTAAAAAAATATCAAGGAATTTATACCGATTAAGTAGTCGTAGTGATCAGTACACGGTGAAAATACAGTATACAGTAAACGGTGAAAATAAGTAAGTATAGAGCTAGAAGCATTTATTTATCAATTATTTATATGTATTGCTTTGTAGGCAATTGATAAAAACCATTTAAGATTTGTTTTCCACTGGCCCGATGAAACCATTCAAGAAGCGAGATATGTTCAAACTGTTTGCGGTCATTCTCTATACAACGCTCAAGTCTGTCGCGTGTTACATACACGGCAGAATCCAGCACTTCCGGCAGTAGATATACTGTTGTATTTTCTATTCTAAAAACAATATCTTCCCTTGTTGTTGGTTGTTCTTGAAGCAGACAAGTAAGGTCATGGTATTTATATTGATCTCTCTTTTACCCAATATTTTTGAGCCTACTAAGTTTTTGTTGAATGAAATCCCTTATAAATCCTTCTGCCCCGTTCGTTGCTTTCCTTTCATCATTTAAGAGGTGTGATGTCTGTGATATTTTCCATTTCTATATCCTAGGTAGAATCTTGAATGCTCAATTGGTGACGTACGAAGAGAGGAATATTTTCGAAAATATTCCACAAAATTGACTCCTTCAGTGTTAGAGTTGGGAAAATTACACTTTAACTTCATCATCAAGTAGGTTTTATCATCTGCTTCTTTCAAAAACTTCTCAACTTCTGATTTACACTAACGCACATAGACTTGGATCTATGTTCTACCGATTTACGTTCAAGGAAAGCAATTAAACTTGGAAATTGCTTTATGTTAATATTATTTTTCACCGGCAATGTTGGTCTTACCATTGAGTAGAGACTCCACAGCGTAGAACTCTGGTATGTATACTCTGGATTTTATTCAAAATAGGCTAGTAGTAACTGCCTCAGTGATAAGTTACCCCCTTTTGATGACTCCATCTAGAGTTGTGAGACGAGACGGGATAAGGCCTTGGGTCGGGAAATGTTTAGTTTCCGAGATGCAGGGTATCGAATTTTTAAAAAAGAAATTGAATTTATTGATAATTTTTCTAACTTATTGCACAAGTAGCTATTTTTTGCAGAATTACTTGTTTCGTGTCATTACCCGTGCTGTATGTAACTAAGTAGGTGTTTTACCTCAGATTTTCCCAGACTATTCGCGTATATACCCGTGTCCATCGTCCGTGTGCATTTCGTAGACTAAATAAATAAATAAATAAATAAATGCGCGACACCGCACCGCTGCGTCCTGTCATTCCTTGACGTGCCAAGCGCATCTTGGCATCTCGTCTTTTCTAAAATAACCGCCGGCGTCTATTTTCACGCGCGGGCGCCTAAGCGCTTTTGTCTGTTTCCGAACCGTATAAAATAATTCGCCAAGTCGAGACTAAACACTTTTATTTTAAGCGTTTTCGAATGGGCTCGGAACGGGCTCTGAATTGTAAAAGCATGTTGATAAGTGGTTAGAGTTCAAAGGAGTACGCGAACAATTTCCGGTTGTGCGATGATCATTCAGGAGTGGACTTCACCACTTTGCCTTGTGGAAGTAAAGCAACAAATATCAGTTATTAGAAAATGTAAAATATGAAGCTTCTGCTGATCCAATTTGTCCTTCCAATTTTCTTTTCCTTGTGAAGAGTACCATTTCCGTCTTCCTGGGGTTGACGGATAGGACATGCCCTCATACCAATTTTCGATTATTCTTAGGGCCGTCTGGGTTCTTTGGCAGAGGGAGATATCAAAACTTTCTATTTTTTTTTCGTAATATAGTGGATACTGGATACATAGTATTTAGAAGCATATAGTTTCCATTTTCCATTCCATCTGATTCAGATACTTGAAAATAAATACTAATTTGCCCGCTTTTTCGTTACCAAGACGATTTATTAACTTGGATCAGACAAGTCCGAATATGGAAAATATCTTTCCAATCCTGTGATTGTCATTATGGCTGTAAGTATTTGCTCGTATAGACAAAATTTTTCTTATCCGTCCATTCTGGATCCTGTATAGTTATGCTTTTCCCCATATCAAAGAAGTGGTGTTTTTGAAACGGGCACCAAACACAAATTTTGGAAATGGTTTCGATTTTGTTGTTAGGGCAATAACGAATGGAACGGCATCATTCATCGTATTCCATCTAATTTCAAGAGGCATTATGAGTTTTTTTGCCTTGATTTTTTTATATAATGCTGCAGTTTATGAAGAGTTTACGAAGTCTGCTACCTGTTTAACATAGTCACAGATAAGTATATCAGGATACATATCAACGAATAAATATCACTCGCGATATCCACTCCTAAATATCCATTTTGGATACCCTGTATAATTTTTTAATTTTTCACTTTTTTCTCGCCCTATATAATGCAGATGCTTACTATTTTCATTTTATTTCTTGAACAACTTACAGTCGAGGATCACTCTTTTAGTTCCTTGGTAGTTTATCAAAATCGGGTAGGTAAAAGAAGATATCATTGTTGCATTTTTTTTGAAAAGGAAACGGATCTAAATAAAACTAGACGCAGGGTAGTCTGCAATAAAGAGATCCAAGGACTAGTTCAAAGATTGACAAAGATCACAAGAAAGTTTGCGTCAATTAGCAAACGGATGCGCTAGCTGTCGGCTCTGTCGTTGACATTGGAAATTATTCAATGTCAAGCTGTCTAGCACCAGCACCACCAGCCAATAGTAAAGGTAAATAATAGCATCTACTGTAATGTCTTTCGTTCTTCACGTTAGGATATTTTCGTTTTCGGTTTTTACGGCCGAATTCGAATTGCCCATTGTTAAAACATTTCCGAATTTTCTATATTTGTCGTTGTTTTATCGAAATCCTACGAAAAAAATGAAGATTCGCATTCATTTTATTGAGGACAGTCTATTTGCAACATGATGGTGCTACGATAACTATTAGGCTATGATAACTAGATATTCCCTAAATGCCGCTTGGAAATCGTTGGACTGGCAAATTTTTAAGAACATATAAGTCCATATTCTCTTTCAATGTTTGAGTGAGAATGTTGTCTACTAACTCATTGCATTTATAAAAGTTTGTAAGAGATAATATCGACACATTAATTTTTACAACAGATCTTTTAAAATATATCTCGTATTTTCCGTGGAATAAAGTTAATATATTATGCAATTCGGAATCAAGTAATTATTTGAACTTTAATGTGGAATACAATGTATGTCGCTTAGAAACGCAACCACGAATAATGTGTATTCCAAGGCACCGCACTTATTTGTTTTTTATTTGCTAAGGGGTTGCTTATTCTTGCACGCGTAATAAATTTACTGCAATAAATTATACCCCACAGAAGGCTCTGTGTGAATTTACATGACGGGAAAGTGTTCGGTATATAAAAATTGATGATACTAGGATATAACCAGAACGGACTTAAATGAGGTTTTCTACTTTCTACGCCAATTTATTTATGCTGCATCTTGAAAGGTTGGCTCGAATAATGGCGCTTGACAACAAAATGTTTAT
The DNA here is from genome assembly GCA_964058915.1 of Tetropium fuscum. Lineage (NCBI taxonomy): Eukaryota > Metazoa > Arthropoda > Insecta > Coleoptera > Cerambycidae > Tetropium > Tetropium fuscum. The sequence continues at coordinate 552,653 of CAXKVY010000098.1, read as the reverse complement.
TGGTTGTTGCTAAGGCGACATTCTCCCATCATGAACGCCACTTTGCTCCTTTTCCTGGCACGTTTAACTTGTGAGAGCCCTGGGCGTTCCATTAGGTCTCCGAGGTATTGATGTTGATTGAGCCTTATAATCCAATATTTTTTAAACTAATATTTCTTCTTCAACTTTTCATTTTTCATCAACATTCAGTCTTCCGTACTTGGCAGTTATAAACGAGGAGTTATGTGATGTGATGAATTAAATAACTACATACTTAAACTAAGTAATATTTTAATAAAAATGTCATCAAGGTCGATTGAATTACTTTTTACATTCATAATATATCTTTGATCAATATTTTATCCGTAGTGGTGAATAGGGAACATTCCCATTTTTTTTATTTCATGCAAATGATCTACCATAGTGAAAAATAAGATATGCAAAATATGTCGCCTTAATTCCCAATAATAAATTTGTTATAAATTATTAAAGACTCGCGCACGAGCCAAGAGTTTCACACAGGTTCAAAGTTGTGACGCCACATCATACAATTTACAAACGACGAGGAGACCGAGATCCCGGCACTCAACCGCTTGATTTCATAGTTCATTCGGCCGCTTTCCGGCGCAACGCCTACCAAATAAGTCGAATATTGCAGGCTGTGACGTCACAGCTCGTTTCGAGCCGCTTCAATTTTATCGCTGTTTAAATCCTTCATACTGATCGCGCGGAATTAGAAATCTTGTTTTTTTGCACGTTTTTGCTGTTTTTTAGTATTATTTTTATATTTCAAAATCCCTATTTAAAAGACAAAAAAATATGGCCAATTGTCATATTTTAAGAAACGTTTTATCATATTTTAAGAAAATTTTTATCAGTAGTGTAATGTAACCAACCCGGGTCGGTTCAACATAATAATCAGCGTAACACATGGCCGAGGTACGTGATCGTCAAAAGGGGAAATACCTACCCTACGTTGTATTTAATTTAAATTAACCCTGTCCGAGATGCACTGGTTACTAACGAAAAGCGGGAGTTTTGAGATGAAAAAGAAAAGACTAAGCATTTTTAATACACCTACTGATTTATTTAAACAGGTATTAAATTTGTGAACAATATAAAATAAATAAATGCCGTACTCAGCCTTGAATTCACGAGGGGAAACAGCACGGCAGAGAAACCCTCGATCTCTATTCAAAAGAATCGCAATAATGCTGTTGGACACTTAGGTGAAAGTAAAATGAAAACTTACAAGGGTTGCCATACTTGTGTTTTAACCTACAATCATTCTCAAGATACAAAACTGAAGAGTTTGTTGTTAGTTAGCCGACTTTCGTCAGAAGGTACTGAGGTCCCATACGGGAGGCAACTAGCGTGTTCGCCCAGGCACGGGAGAAAAGTGTTAATAAATTCAACAAGGCGCAAACATTCATCATCTCATACAATAAGCGGCAATTAAGTCACTGTTATAAGCCAAAACCCACAACTATGAAAAACCTACTCGTAGTCATGAATGGAACAAAAAGGTCAACAGCATTACTTAGATCGAACTGAATAAAACAAAATGAAATAATCTTAAAACAGAATGAGCTGAACACACTAAATAAACAAGTAAAATGTTCATAGTTTATGCATAACGTATCATTATTATTTGTAGTTCAAAACATAATATAACAGGTTATCTATTTCCAATAAATCTACATAATATATGGATTTTCAATGCGGTTATAAATTCCACAGTAGTAGTTTTATTGGGAAGGCTTTAAACCTGCTAACCAAGGACATTAGCCTTACAGCCAAGATGGCAATAAAATAATGTAAAAACTCCCATAAAGTGTCTGTAATAATAATTATTTATGACGCTTTTTATTTGGTCTTGGCATTCGTAGGTCGATTTACAAATAAACCACACTTAAAACCACAAGCGTAATATTTAATATAAATATTTGACTGGCCAGTGCCAAACGACTGTTCTTACATATAAGTAATTGCTAAAAATAAATGCTTTTAAGGTGTACCTCTAATATGCTTGAGTTATTTCGTAGATGTAAAATAACCTTAAACGGTTTTTTGGAGAGTAAAATATTGACTCGGCAATAATATCCAATTTGTATCTGTATGATTGTTTTATGGCTATTAAAAGAATAATGCTTGGCACGATAAGCGAGGTCAGGGAGTTGTGCTTTTGTTTATTATTTATTTATTGTATCGCTAGTGGACAGGACCGGGCCGAGTGTAGGTATGTTGAAGATTCAATACGCTTAATATTCTAAGCTGGTATTTATGCAAAACATTATATTGAGACGTTGAAATACGCTGGTAACTTTTGTGCTAGGAACTAGTTGATTATTCCCAATAACTAATGCAGTCATTCTAGACTCGATACACTATTTTCACAACATTGAGTCTTACTTATGTAGATCTGGACCCTAGCCCTAGACACTAACAAAACCACACATCTGTGACAAAACTATAACCCAACTGATACATATTATGTCCAATGCGTCGTCCAATTTCAAATGGTTGTGAACTGTGAATTATTGCTCTACGAACAAAGCTAGTATGACTAATAGTAACTGAACAAATTTACGTTATAAACTGATTACAGTTTTCCGCCGAAAATCAACGACTTAGATCCTTTTTACAGAACGCAAGAAATTCAAGGCTCTTATAAGTACATAGTGATATACTTATCCAAATCTGATGACTTATCGATCAATCCAGATTTTGAAGTATGAACCATCAAATTGAAAAATATGATGATTCGACAAGGGATGACGAAACGACAGGGGATGAAGATCAGTCTGCCTTTTCTATGATATATTTCAAAGTACTATTGCAACCTCGCAGTCCATCGTGCTAATTGATCTTACGGATTGATAAGCTCTTATAGATGCATTAATAGTAGCCACTCAGTAGATGCATCATCAATGTAGATAATTTATTCTCCATCATTTGACCACACTAATACTTATACTTGTTTGATGGCCTTGAGAAAAATAATAACCTCTTTTCCAGTTAGCCAATAATTTATTTCTGGCTTGGTCGATCTTCGTTGGTAGTGTGGGATCAAAGATTTAGACAAATTTTCGACTGAATCACATTCGTCCGAATAACAGTCCGTATATGATGCTGACTTTGGATGACTAATGAACTTCATCCAAGTTATTTATCGTTTATAAATATGGTAGTTTCCAAGTCGTCTGGTAGCTGAACCTGACAACAAAAGGATTAATCTGAGGCTTGTAGTAAACAAACTGCGTTTCATATATACTGACGTTTCTGCTGTTATGTTCATATCATGTTATGTTCATAGTTCATATCATCGTAGTACATATTATTTATAACGTTGGACTCAGTGGGAATGCTGTACGAGTTGCATTCACGAAAAGAGTGTTGAGTATACATCATGATAATTCTGCGTTTTGTTTGTGTGAAAATCGATTATCGAATACGGAAGTTGCACTTGTCGAATATTAGTTCGTTTAAGTGTTTACACGTTCTTTCATTCATATAAGAAATAAGAAAGAAATTAAACGGTTGAACTAATCGTGTCTTCATATGTCTATGTCATTATATTTAAGACGGAATGTCTCACTGACATGGAATTTTTCAAGTATTTTTCACCCCGGATTCGATTTGGGGGGTGGAGGTAATTTATTTTGCTACTATAGTAAAAACACGTTGCGATTTGTTTAATTAAAAAGAAAATATTGCTCCGAAAAAGTTTGCCCCAGCTCCCAATCGATAACCCTGGCATTTACGATAAAAGTCTTGGGGGAATGTTGTAGCTTGTAGCGCTCAAAGCGCCCTTTACGCTGGTACCATCGCTTAAAATGCACGCAAAAAATCAGCGAGGTGGTGTTGTCACAATTATTGCCATAAGGAAAATCTCACTAAAAATCTATCACTTTTTTTCAATTATAAAACAATCTACTATTTAACTTTAATTGGACATTTCTTGCATTTTAATAAATGCTTTTTCATTCTGGGATATAGGACATGGCCCACAGTGTATCCCATTTGAAAATTGCATTCTGCATACTTTTGTTCGTATCTTGATAGGCTTTGAAGTAATTCCATGTGAAACTATTAGTTTTGCCCATATTTATTTACAAAAGAAAAATTAAATATGTATTGTAAAGTATTGACCGGTCAATTTTGGTCATCGGCGTCTCGTCACTTTGGTGACGGAAGACGTTGCAACATGCCGCCACCGAATATGAGCATGAATAGGAACATGACTATGAACATGAATATGAGAAACCCAAAAGGAATACGCCTATAAAAAGGAATACATTAATAAAGGAATAAATTGGACTAATTATTGATCTCGGCTAGCACTTTCTCATCATTGATTCCCATTGACGGCAATCCAATTGGATGCAGGTGGTTTATAATCCTTATCAGTGTGACCTCGATCGAGGATATCTGCATGTGTTTGCTTAAGTTGTATGGCCTAAGTTACAGAATCGATATTTCAATTAAATTGCTGATTTTACTAGGTTAGTGCCATGTCATGTTATTAGAGACAAAACCAGGAGCAATTTGATTTAGATTTGTGGTAGAAATAAAAGTACGGTCGGGGTTGTACCTAATTTTTAATTAATTTATGCCTAATTAATGCCTGATATGATATTTTTCAAAATTGCGCAATGGCTGGAGTATGTTTGTTAAGTAATAATTAGAATAAGAAGAGTAACTGTATTACTTCTATTTCAAGAACTATTGTTGACCCCACTTTACCCCAAAACGTTCGATGTAAAACAAAATATCTTTTTCTTTTTTTAAATGGTTTTTTGACTTTATAATTTTCCATTTCGATAGGAAATTTGATTCTCTACAAAAAAAGTGGATAAATTAAAAAGTTAAAAGTGGACAGATTTCATCCCGTCTTATAAATCTAAGCCTATATTTAATAGCACTTTGAGGATTTATAATTTTTAAGGTACAATTAAACATATATGAAACAATATAATACCTTGAACGAATTAGTTACTTATTCAATTAAAATAATTAAATTAAAAGCCATTTAGGGAACAACAATTCGATAATACATATTTTGTAATATAGTTGTAATAATTATCTTGTTATTTATTTTCTGATTTATATTATTTTGTTTTCAGGTAAGACGAGATTTTCTAAATTCTGGTGAGTGATATTAATAGTTCAATGATTATTTTGCGGTTTTTAACACAGAGACCATCTATTTATATTAAAATTATAAAAAAATCCTGTCTATCTGTATATTGATGCACGTTCAACTTCTATCCATTTCTTTTGACTGTGATTTATTTGTTGTTTGCCTTTTTGCCAAACTGCGTAACTGTAAGTAAGTAGATATGGCGAGTCGTATTAAACTCAAAATTTAAGTGTAAATGGTTTCAATTATTATTGTGTCAAAATATGCTAACTGACTTAAAACAAATATTATTTTCTATGTTACTAATTATATTTGGGACGAGCTACATAATATGTCAATTATTCGTTAGTATTATAATAATTTAACAAATATATCTATTTGTGCCTGATGTATCTAAATTATTGTCTGATATACCAAAATAACAGTATAAATTGCATGAGTTTTTTCCAAGGTCAGAATTAGTTGTGATCGAAATAAGTGTGACATTCTGAAGGTTTTGCAACATTTTTCCCGGTTTAGCTTCCATTGAATTCATATAAAAATCACTGTCTAACATTAGTTATATAATAAGTATAAATTTATTACCTTGGATAATAAAAAAAGTTTCTTGTGGAGATTTTTAACATAACGTGATATATAACAATAGTATAATAATAATTATACAGAATAAGCATGATTGTTCTTTATTGTTTGATGAATGAATATGCAATGCAATCTAATGGTTGCATTGAAAACAAACAAAAACGTTACCTTTTAATTTAAACATTTACGCCCCCTGTCTAGCATTAAGATTGGGCCTCCCTCATATTTTACAATGGGCCTGACTTATCTGTTACTACTATCGAGAAAAATGGTAAGAAGGCAATGGTGGCTGCTCGTGGTAGCTGCCACGCCACCCCTAAGTTAGAGCCCTGTAAAAATATTGCAAAATTTTTCGCAATGTTCATCAGTACGTCTCGTTTAATTAAGCATTTAAATATTTCTTAAAGAAAAAAAAAATTTAATATTTAAAAAAAATATGCCATTTTCGAGGAGTCTTATGACATCTGCCTTATGACAACAAACAACAAAGAAAAGCGAATACTAGCCCGCTGGAGGCTTTCCTGAAAATTGCATTTCCAACTTTTTTTACACTTGCACAAAACTTTTGTATTTTTATGTTATCTTATAATGATTACCCCAAAATTATATTGGTTTTAAGACACAAACTTTCATTTTTTTCATGAACATACATCACGAAAACGCGGAAAATGATATATGTTTTTTAAACAAAACTTTGAAACCCTGCTAATCACGTGTCTATTATTCATTTAAAATGTTTAAATTCGTTTTAACTTATGTTAACTCTTATGTTAAAAGGGCATGCATTTCATCAGAGAAAACCAAATATCGATATAGGTTAAGTACACTCGAGATAGTGTACCTAACCTAACAATATTTATTTATTTATTTAGTAAACCATTTATTGAAGCATTATATAATGATATAAAAGTATGCAAGTATCTTTTCTCTGTAGATATTACAATATAATTCTACTTTCACGCAGTGCAGATGACACGACAAGAAAAATTGGTTATGCTATTGTCAACACAAAGTTTTTATGCAAATTAATCATTGGTAAACTAACTTCAGCGTTGACGTCATGTTGCTTAAGTATGCAAAAATAGCGGCATGACAGCGGCACGTGCGATATTATGAAAAGAAGAACGTGATTTTCGTCCGCTGATTCGGTGGAATATTGACTACCGCTATTTTCGTACAACAATATGTTATTATGCACATCTTTTTGCACGCTCAATATGACCTTCCCATGTACCACTTGAAAAAAAACCTATTCAGCATTGAATCTTAGGTATGACCCGCAAAAATTGTTATTGTCAGCAACTTTCTCAAGTCAAAATAATGAGACTACATGTTTGTCGACCCAAAAAGTAGGAAAATCAGGGAATTGAAAATTAATGCAAAAAGTCGGTGTAAAATTAGACTTTGGATGCATTTCTTCTATATCCGATATTATATCTAAACCATTAACAAAACAATATAACTACTTTACAAAAATGAAAATATTCTTATCATCCAAGTGACATTGTCAGTTTGTCACTGTCGTCATGGGTACAAACAAATGCAGGTATTTGTTCGCCATATATAAGCTGCTCAAAACGAATAAGGGGTCACATAAAGATGGTGTTAAATATACGATAATTTCGTTTCTATGCAACCGAATCAGGTTGCCCTTGCAGGGGAGGATGAGATACTTCAACTGCTCTGGAGCAGAGATGTAAATTCGTAATTTACCCCGTAAATTACCGTTTTACCGTTTAATTACGTTTAACGTTTAATTACCTATATATTTACAAAAAATAAATGTTTTACCTGGTAACTTACCAAAAAAATGTAAAACCCGGTAATTTACGAAAAAGAAAAATGACCAGAGAATTTATTTCGGTAAACAATTAATTACCGTAATTTCATCACTGCCCTGGACGCAGTAAAATATGGTCCATATTTATTATAGAATTATCGTATACAGGGTGTTCAAGAATGACGCGTTAATAAGGATCAGTTTAGAACATCCTGTACGTATTTACCTGTTAAAATTTAAATCATATGAATCCAGATTGGTGTTCGTGAATAATTTGTTTCTTCAATGTACACTTATTAAAAAAGACATGGGATTGCGCGAAGTACAGTTAGCAGATATACGTTTACAAATAAATTGTTTATAATCTACGTTGGCACTGATTTGGCTAAAAGTCGTTTTGTTATCTGTCAGCGTCAGTTGTAATAATGCGTCATATTACCTAGGCGTTTCTTAAATGAGGTTCAAGTTTCTAGATTTGTAACGTTATTAGAAGAAGGCCGCTCACAACGCGATGTCTCTAGATTACTAAATGTGTAAATCACCCTTAAGTGATTAAATTATTAAAATGCAGTACTTTACGCAATCCCTTGTATCTTTTTTCATAAGTACATTGATGGATCAATAAACAAATTATTCCCAAAAAACATCTACAATATTCATATATAATTTAAACATTATATTTTAATGTAAAACATGTACAGGATGTTCTAAACTTATCCTTCTTAACACGTCATATATGGTCTTAACACGTCAAATATGGTATATGGCAGTCAAATATGATATTTCACTGCCTCCAGAGCAGTTGAAGTAACCCACCCTGCAAGGGCGACCTGATTCGGTTGCGTAGAAACGAAAATATCGTACATTAAATGTAACATATTCTTTATATGACCCCTTCTTCGTTTTGAGCAGTGTATATACAAACCAAAATTATGAAAATATTGGTTTTTCGTTGCGATTGAGTGCATATTTACATTTTTCCTGAATTATATCTATATACCTATATAAATATCTTGAAAATAAAATATTGTATTTCATTTGGAGTATATTATGTAAGCTGTATCGATACAGAAATTAGCAAATTTCTCGTAGGCGGTTGCCTCTAGAGTTTTTTAGGACGTAAACCTTTTTTCCGTAGAAAAGATGTAAAAATAAGATTTATTCATAAAAAAATGCAGGAATTATCTGCCAAAGAAGTTAGGGCAAATTGAAACAAATAATAATAGCGTACGTAGCGCCCTCCAAGCGCTACATAAAAACGAATACCAAATTATGATTTGTCACCCCAAAAAAAACCCCGGTTATCCAATTTTGTGGGAAAATTTTATTTTTGCAGTTAAAAAAATCGAAAATTAATTTCTATTCTAACACCCTGTATCTCCCGAACGAAGCATTTTCTGTGGTTGCTCGTATATACCCTGCATAGACAGCGGCACTTTACCTACATTTTATTACAAACCTGTAAAAACAAGGAAGTATTGCACTGATAAGCTGCCAATTAGTTTTAATTTATTATTTGCAACATTCAATTCGCTGTATCCGTTGATTGACCATCAACACTATGTCATAATTTTGTAGGAACATGCTTAAGAAATAGTGCTACTTTTTATCTCAACGATATTTCAGTTTAGTTTTCCGGTATATGTATTTATTTCACGTAGTGGGGCTACGTGACAAATATATCGTTTATGTCGCGTAAATCGAAGACGCCTTTACATTTGGAAGATACTGGCAATCAAAGCGTCGCGCGTCGATGCTGTTTATATGTTTATAATACAATTCCAATGCAATTCCCGGTATTGCAAAATAGCCAAATAAATTCATTAGGTTAGGCATATTTTCTACTGGGTGCAGCTGTTTATATAAATCGCAAAAAAATATACATCTGGCATATGGCAAATAAATTATCAAGCTAGCCCTGAGTGAGTATTAGTCATTCAATCCGGATGGCTAATTCCATTCGAATGGGTCCATCATCCAACTCTTGTCTTAACCTATGTACCTTAAACAATAACTAACTATATTTTTTATTTAAAAAACTGTGATCTTATTTATAATTGAAAAAAATATAAAAAATTAATAATCGAAAAACAACCGTGAAAAGCATTAATTTATCACTATTGCCTGTTTCTATATTAAAGTAAACATAGTAGACCCAACAGGGCTCCCAATCAGTCCCTTTATATGGACATGGTCCTTATTTTCGATAGTCCCTAAAAAGTACGTAAGTTTTCAGCGAACTCTAATCGTAAATTATTTTAATACTGGGTGGTCTTTAAGTGCTATTGCCAATCTTTTCCAAGTTAGCAAAAGTTGCATATTGAAATTGAAAAGAAAATGGTTGCAAGGTTGCAAGGCTTTAGCATACCATCATGGGGGAGGAGCTGCAAGGAGAAATAATTTGATTTAAGATGAGGTAAATGATAAACGGTCAAGAAGAAACCCCTGTGATACGACTACAACGGCTTGTCATGTTACGCAGTTCCTTACTTGTGGACAGATTGACAGACGCCGAATTAAACAGAGCTGTGTAAGTAATTATGCATCTTCTAAAAAGCCTTGGTTATCTGACCGTAACAAACAAGCAAGGCCGCCACTGTATGTCACTGTATATCATATATGTATATGATATACATAATATATCAATAAATAAAAATGTTGAATTACATTAAGTAAGTATATTATTACGCTATAAGTATATTATAAGTATATTACTACGCTAAATAATATATATTTCTTGTGGACATATATGGGTCTCACTTTTTTGGAAAAAATTGCAAGCCTACGGACGTCGTTATGTGCTTAAATTAAAGCTAATTACATTCGCTATATCTTCCCCTATGACTTTACCCGCAAAATTTTCCCCGATTTCGGTGACGAAAGTTGACCAAATCTTAAAACTTAATTTTTTTTCGAAAATATTGCCAATTTTTGGAGGGCTGTATCTTGGGGTAAATATTGTACCTATAGAGTTGGTTCTGGTCTCAAATTGTAGCAAATTTAATCTTTAATCAACTTTAAACAACTTTAAAATACGTAATAAATTTTTTTATGAACAAACGCATAGTTTAGAAGATATAGTGACAAAAACAGATATAGTGAAAGAAGTGCTACGAAGTTAGCACAGGTCTTTCGAGTCTGAAAACAGATATACACTACACTGGTAGTGATCCTAACAACATATTAAAAAATCAGAACTAGTCGTTAGTTTGCGGATTTTAATGTACTATGTGGCTGGCCTAAAATTAAAAGAAAACTGGTCGATGGGTATGGTTGCTGCAGAATTAAATATTAGCATTAGCAAAGCTTGCATTTTCGAAATAAAAAGACGCTGACAGGAAGGCATAGGTGGAAGGAAAAAAGGGAGAAATATGTAGAAGGATAGAAAGAACGCAAAAAGAAAAATAAGAACCTACAAAGAATGCATACGGGTATAAGTTGGTTGTATTGGCCAAATTTTTCAGTGACCTGAGCAGCAAAATGATTATTGAAGATTATTGAAGATATTTTGTACAGTCGTGATAAAAAAAGGACAAATCTTATAACGTATTTTTGCTAAAACCTAGTTGTGTATATCTAACTTTAATTTTTATGACATTGTCAGTTATTTATCAAATATCATTCAAATAGAGACAGATTTACATTATGAAAAAAAATAGTGGTTCTATTTTTTTTTTGCTCACGGTACCTGACAAAACGAAATTAGTGATGTCAAAAATTGGGAATTATCGGAACGATAAAGATGTACAAGCAGTCGTAAATTGTTCTCTAATTGGCGATGTCGGTGCCAAAACGGCTCGCAAATTGATACATAAAGTAGTCGGTTTAGTTTCGAGTAGTATAATATTATGAAGGCCACCAAATTTGCCAATTTTATGTAGCAGTATTTTATGTAGTAACACTAAAATAATATTTTCAAACATCGACTTCGAAAAGCGGAATTAATTAGGTACAAAGAATAAATATTATGTAAATTAAGGAAATATTAATGAACCACTTCGCCTAACGTTATCTGCATTTATCTTATAAAATATCCTTGAAATATGATGAAATCTTACGCGCATTTTACACGCACTGTCTTTTGTTCACAAATATATAAAAATATAACTGACTTTACAAAGAATTAATGTAATAAAATAATTAATGGGACCCAAGAAGGAAATAAATAATTTGCTTTCACACAAGATCTTTTCAGAGTTTTATATGTAAAGACAACGTACAGGTGAAGGAAGTCTTGGAGAAGCTTTAGAAAATTGAAAGCTCTTTCATAATAGTTGTTCAAGATCTACCGATGGACCCGCTTATTTTCGATTCGGTCTCGAATTCTTGCTCTTGAGATAACATCATTTATAACTTATAAAGTAACGCTTTGCAAAGATAACTTAGATAACCCAATAAAAACATATCAATCCTATTTGATGTTCTATTTTGTAATTCCTGTTCTCCCTGTCGATCTTTAATCTCTCGTTTTGCGTCTCTTGGTAAGTCATACTACCATTCTCGTTTCGAAATTTGAAATGAGAGATTGTATGTAGAACTTATTATTGGTATATCAATATTTAAATAAATCCATATGTAATTATTGTACGTATAAGATAAGCCATCATATTCTAATAAGATAAGCAAATATTGTAAGATAACATCTGCAAATATTTTGAATAACCTATTTAAATTTGTCACGTTTAAACGCCCTTAGCTACTTAAAATGTATGGAAAAAGTTTCAATCTCTTCTATACTACCAAGTTGCTTTTCGAATATTAACATTAGATGTGCTTTTCTGGACACGGTATACAACATATTCCGTTTTGGTCTTTATTATTAAATTTATTTATTATTAACTTCCGTTTAATCAATGCTTGAACCTTTGTATAGATAATTAGAAATAACATGTGAAGCATTTGTGAGCAATCAATTTTGTTACACAGATTTTGATATTAATATATTCTATAGTGTCTCTCTAGGTATTAAGTAATATAAGTACTATATATCTACTTTTAATACTCTGCTCGAGAGAGACATGCTTTTTAAATAGTCAGAAACCGTATCATTTATAAGCAACGTAAGTACTAACCGGTCCAAGATCGGTTCCTTGGGAAACCCCAGATTTAGAGAGTTAATATCTCGTTGTAACCGTTTTATACCTATACTATACATGTTGTTTTCTATTTTATAAATAGGATGAAAACTCGAATTAAAAAGGCAACGGCCAAATGAACGTATTTTTCCAAAAATATAACCTGATCTACGAGCCCCTTCCCATTTCAGTTGGCCCACCTAGGGATTAGTCAGAAATTTCATCTTATGGAGCAAAAGTAGAAGAAGAAATATACGACACGAACTTCCAAATTTATTTATTCTTTTGACAACTTCTTTTAACCACAAAAATACATCTTAGGTGCCTGAGACTGATAACTAACACAAAATGAGAATAAAAAGAAATGAATGTGAACAAATACGTTAAATTAACAAAACAACAATTTTATAATTTACCACTGGGTAACATCACCTTTATTTTTTATTACAGCCGAAATTCGTTGGGGCATAGTATTAACCAAGCCTTGGCATAATTCTGGTGTAAAAGAATCCCATATTTCCTGAAGCCTTTGCTTCAGCTCAGGGATTGTTCGAGCAGGGTATTTCCGTAGCACCTTTTTCATCTCGTGCCACAAAGTTTCAATGGGTGATAGATCCGGACTACTAGAAACCCATTCCAAAAGTGGTATACCATAGTCCTCCATCCATTTTAAACTTCGTTTTGAGGTGTGGCATGCTGCGCCGTCCTGCTGAAACATAAATTCTTGGCCTGATGTCAAACACTCTTCCATGACCGGTAAAAGTGATTTTTCTAAAGTGGCCAAATATTTGTTTGTATCCACGTTTCCGACAATAAAATGGAGTTTTCCTACTCCTTTTGATGACATGCTTCCTCACACCATGACGGATGCAGGATGCAAATTTTACTTTTCTTTTAAGACAGTCAGCATGGAATGCTTCATTTTTTTTTGCGAATAACTCTACTTCGACTATCTCAAACACAAACCTCGAATCGGGCCTCATCGCTCCATTGTATTGCACGCCATTGCTGAGATGTCCAATCCTTATGTTCTTTTGCCCATCTTACCCTATTTTTCTTCTGCCGTGGTGTTAAAAGTGGCTTTTCTTTGGTCTAATGCAAAATTGTCACTTTTAATTTTTCTAGTTCATTTTTTTTATTAAAAAACTTACCTTGTAAGTCCCAAATCCTAATTTGTGAGCCTCTCTCTGAGTTGTTGATCTTGAAATACGTCTTCCAACGGTATCACTCCACAGAACACTTAACTCGAGGTAATTGGCACGTCTGTTTTTCTAGATAATTCTTCTAACGCTCTTCTATCACAATCTGTAATCTTGCTTTTTTTTTACATATCGGGGCTTTGCAGCGACTGAACTCGACATTTTATATCTTCTAACTATATTTCTTACACTATACCGCGATAATTCTAATAAATTTGCAATTTCCGAGTTTGACTTCCCACAATTGAAAAATTTAATAATAAGTGAACGAATTTTGTCATTCATAACCTTTCCTTTGCCCATTTTTAAAGAACACAACTACTTTGAAGCTGTATCAAATGAATTCTGACAGCTATGAGTATTAGCAATAATTGTTTAATTGTTGTGGCGTCTGTTTTCCATGGCCACCTTCGAATTGTAGGCTTACTTTGTAATGAGTAAAAAAACGGGTTGTGCGCCGTACTTGCAACATTTTGCTTCTTTGTTACACATTTGAGTGAAGACCAATAAAGTTGGGTGTTTTCTACTGCATAAGATTAAATATGCCCTATTAATTACTTTGAGACCTAAACACAGCTTGTAGTATTTATTATGTTTTGATGCTGACCAAAAAACTAAGATTTTAATGGGTGGGCCAATTGATATGGGAACGGGCTCGTATACGGCCGATTACAGGAATTATCATATTATTCTTCGCTGCGAAATTTCATGGGGTGAAAAAGTCGTTTTGTAAGTCGTTTTGTAAGTCGTTTCGCCCTTGATTTGAGACTTTGTTTGAATAAGAACAATAAAAGGTAATAGACGTATCGGTAAAAATAAAAACATATCCGTCATGGGCGCTGCAAAAATCAAATATAGGGGGTAAAATAAATTGCAGAATTACATTTTTATAATTAAAAATACTTACATTTTACGATATAGTTATAAACAAAAATCGAGCGTCCAACTTTTCGGAAGGGGGGAGGGTAAGTGCCCTGCCTTGACCCCCTTCCGGCGCCCATGATATTCGTAAACTTTTTATAACAAGGTGAAACCCGTACGCACCCTCTTCGTTAGTCATTTGTCCGAATAAAATAAATGCCAAAAATGGCCCCGTTTTACGATAGATGATTCGAGGATTTTTAGGAATCCAATAAGATTAATATTATTGGCCGGAAAATAGAAACTGACGTAATTATTATTGATTTGGCTTAGATATTATTGATCATCTTCTACGATTTTACTATTGTGTATTGTGTCTGATGAGCAATGTAAAAATTACGGGTATGCTAATGCCAGCGTTCCTCTCGAAATTATTTCCGTTGTATATATTATATTTATAAACTATTCGCCGCGACCTTGGCTGAAACTATTTGAATAGTAATGATCGCCTCGATTTTATTATTAGAACCGAAATACATACATATCCGATATGCCATTGTTCATAAGGAGAATCAAATTTAGACCGCTGCGGGGCTTTTATATTCATAGTTCATACAGGTAATCGCCGGGGATGGACAATTATAATTGATGGGAGAATTTGTCCGGAGTGCGGATCAGAGATCCGCTGCACTTAGGCCCCATTGGGTCCCTTGTGCTTCCTCCGTGAGGGAAATGTCTCCCTAGGCCATCGACCAGCCCAATGTTGTACAAAAGGCGATGATGTTGCCCAGGGGCATTTCCCTCAAATTGGCCATAGAAGGCCAACATTCCCCCAATATGGATTCTCTGGTCGATGACACGGCGGGACATTCGCAAAGTACATGCTCGATCGTTTCATCTTTTTGTTCACATCCTCTGCAGATAGGTGTGTCACTTTGTCTCATGTTATAGAGGTGTTTCCTTGCCCGGCAGTGTCCGGTTAGGATTCCTGTAACAAATCGCAGTTTACCCCTGGACATTGCCAGATAGTTCCTCGCCGTCTCTTCGCTGGGATATCTCAAGAGATTTCTGGCCAGCTGACAGCTACTTGTTTCATCCCATAACGTCTTAAATTAAATTTTATGTGGGTGTTTTCCTTTATTAATTGGAGTTTCGCTGCAACTGGTAGTGTACTTGAAGGACCAGGCCCAAGGATACTCAGGCTGGCTGCCTTCTTGGCCAGTTTGTCAGCTTCTATATTGCTGTTGCATTGTGAGTGTCCTTTGACCCAGCACAGGCAGATGTTATTCATCTGACATGCTCTCACAAGTGCTTGGTGACATTCCCATGTTGATCCTTTAGTTATTTTATAATTTTTCAGGTCCAGTAGTGATTGTCTACTATCTGTGCAGATTCTTATTGTCTTGCCCGTTATTTCTCTGCGAGCAATCTCTTGTGCGGCTATGGTTATACCAGCGAGTTCTGTTTGTACTACACTGGCATTTTTATCCATAGTCCAGCTGCATCGGGGCCGCAGATTCCTTGAATATATACCACAGCCTGCTCCATCCTTTTTCTTTGATCCGTCCGTGAAGACATAGTTTACACCTTCAACACCGGCCTCGTCTTCATCAGATTTGAGGCGAGTCATGGTAGTCAGAGCCACTTCTTCTAGATGTAGGTTAGCGGTGGAAGACACAGCATTATCTCCATTGCTTTCGTTGGTGTTGTTCGCATGGCTCCGGTTATGCTCAGACAGGCAACTTTTTGTACCTGGCATAGCTTGAGTTTTGCGCTGTTATTTGTTGACTCTTGGGCCACCAGACAACAGCTCCATAGGCGAACATTGGTCTCATGATAGCAGTGTAAATCCACAGGACCACCCTGGGTTTCATTCCCCAGGTTTTCCCTACGGTCCTGCGACACTGCTCGTATGATATGTAGGCCTTATTTATTCTTCTTTTGAGGTGAAGATTCCAGTTTAATTTAGCATCGAACGTTACCCCCAAGTATTTCACCTGTGGTGCAAAATTTAGTGCTGTGTTTAGGAGAACAGGTGCTCTCATTGGCTCCAGTTTTCTTTTCCTTGTAAAGAGTACCATTTGTCGGTATCATAATATAGAATACAGACTGTTTGGTTCCCATATCATGCTAGTAATAATAGTAACATGACATAATATAACATGACCGTTTAGATCTCATAATTTCTAATATGCCACGCATATTGGATGCTCTAGAGTTGCTAGAGGTGGCAATACCAGATGCTAAAGCCGGGTGGGTATACAATATACGCACCCTATTAAATACACTGTTACCAATAATATATATGAGATCCTACATCTGCAAAAAAAATTAAATATCGTTTTTTTGCATTTTTCTCGGAAACCGTAAGCGTTAGAGTAAAAATAGATGAGTAGTGGATCTTAAAATTGCCTACAAAAATTGTCCTTACTCTTATCTGATCTAATTTTACGCCAACGCTTACCGTTTACGAGAATAATGCAAAAAAACAATATTTTTGACCTTGTATAATTTTTTTTGCAGATGTGGGATCGGTGGGGATTTTTCATATATAATTTGTAACAGTATATTTAAGACCTATACCAATTTTCAGCGCTATGCTAATTATAGCACTTTTTTTGTTTATTTTTGACTGAGGTAATAGCGAACTGTAACGGTAACCGCATACTGTAACAAAATTTAGGGAGTACGAACGCAACGTTGACCCTTTTGGGGGATATTCACAATTTCGTGATCCAAATTGTTCGGGGACAGCTCGACGTGAACATAGAGATCACGAGAGAAGTGGATGCCAGTGCCGCCTATATTTTGATAGACACATTATTGATTATAAAAGACGCCGACGTTAGTAGCGTCATTCTATATACGAAAAGCGAGCTGGCTCTAAAATGTATTTGGCGACTAATACATTATAACATTTTAACATTATAACAATTATTACATTAATTTACTTGGTCCTAAATGTCGAAGAAGCATTAGCAGTTGTACCTATAATAGCGTCTATTTGCTATCTACTTTTAAATATTGTAATGTAACCAACCCGGATTGGTTCAACATAATAATCAGAGAAACACATGGCCGGGGTACGTGATCGTCAAAAGGAAAAATACCTGCCCTACGTTGTATATAATTTAAATTAACCCTGTCCGAGATGCACTGGTTACTAACGAAAAGCGGGAGTTTTGAGATGAAAAGAAAAGACTAAACATTTTAATACACTTACTGATTTATTTAAACAGGTATTCAATTTATGAACACTATGAAATAAGTACATGCCGTACTCAGCCTTGAATTCACGAGGGGAAAGAGCACGGCAGAGAAACCCTCGACCTCTATTCAAAAGAATCGCAGTAATGCTCTTGGACATTTAGGTGAAAGTAAAATGAAAACTTACAAGGGTTCCCATACTTGTGTTTTAACCTACAATCATTCTCAAGATACAAAACTGAAGAGTTTCTTGTTAGTTAGCCGACTTTCGTCAGAAGGTACTGAGGTCCCATACGGGAGGCAACTCAGCTAGTAGTTGTAAGGTTTTGGTGCAAAAACGAAGGTCCCATACGGGAGGCAACTAGCGTGTTCGCCCAGGCACGGGGGAAAAGTGTTAATAAATTCAACAAGGCACATTCATCATCTCATACAATAAGCGACAATTAAGTCACTGTTACAAGCAAAACACACAAGTACGGAAAACCTACTTTGTAGCCATGAATGGAAGAAAAAAAAGGATCAACAACATTACTTAGATCGAACTGAATAAAATAAAATAAAATAATCTTAAAAAAGAATGAGCTGAACACACTAAATAAACAAGTAAAATGTTCATAGTTTATGCATAACGTATCATAATTATTAATAGTTCAAAAACAAGATATAATACGGACAATTTTAATAAAATGATGCCGGTAATTCTCGAGTTAACACATTAAATAATAAACATTACAAATTAACTATATTTACTAACCTGGGAAATTTGACGTCAAACACTAGTCACTCGCACACACCAGAGACCAACTACCTGCTTCCCCATACGCAATCCCTCGTCCCCACTATAACCACTTGCTATTTAAAAATCGGTATCTCGTCTTTAAACAAAACAGAGGTCGCGACATCGCAGTTTTCTTAACTAAATAGGGGATAGGGTCCATTTCAATATTTTGCATAATGGTCTTTATTTCTTGGGTACCATATTATTATTTTGCCAAATTTTTATATTTAACAATTAAAGTAAGAACAATTTCTTCATCCCCCTCGGCTATACTGTTCGAAGCTCGATGCGACGTAGATGTACACACATCATACCTGAAACATCTGCGAGTCAATAGCCAACGGTGATCTTTGTGAAACCGGTACACTGCGAATGGTTGGAAGTAGACTCGCCAGCTTGGTTCGTAACACGTGTACATTCACGAACTTTGTTGCTGTTACAGTTCCCTATCAAGTACTCGGCTTAAGCTTATTCGTTTTCTTCATTTTGTTGAGTGTTGAACAAGTTTTTTTCTGATTGTACTAAATAGGCAAAATATACGATACATATTACGATTTTAAAATATAAAAAAAATAAACAAAATGTGCCTTTATAATTTATGACGTAATTTACGTTAATAAAAACGGGAAAATTACGGTAAACATTTCGTAATTTACGGGGTAAATTACGATTTTGCATCTTTGATTCCAGTAAATATGCTGTAATTTCATAAATTTTGAAGATAACAAGACCACAGAATTTTTATTCAAGTATTGGTGTAATGCACAGGGTGTTCCAAAAAGATTATAAAATACGTGTTGCTGAATTTATCCATTGTTTTCCATGCTGGATAGAAAAAAAATATGTATTTTTTTCTATCCATTTTCTATTCCATTTTCTGGAACTGAGTTTATAATTCCGATCAATCATCCTCATATATGTCGATATTTTATACCTTATTCATTTCTATTTATTTTAAGCAGGAAGTCATAAGATGATAATAGCGAGTGTAATAATGATAATGTTGTAACAACATCAAATAACGTTGAAAAGTCTAGGTCGCGAAACAAAATGTATGAATTACTAACTAATTGATCGATTGATTGACTGTTAATTTTATACCTGATTATATTTATTTGGACGTTGAAATAATGATCAAGTTCCATGCGGGTGATCGCCGTCGTGATTTGTCATTCACTTCAGGAAAAGCATTTAATTAACAACCGTAATGAATGGCTAGAAGGCGTACTACATACCTGAGTCATTCTAGAGATATGAATGGCATGTAGGAAATGGAAAATTGAAGTGTCGGGTCGCCCAGGCATATAGGACACACCTTGCAACATGCGAGGTAGATCCTCGCGGCTGTGCTAGACGTAGCTGTAATTGCCCACATCAGAATGATTTTAATGATATTAATGCCCAGTGTATTTACTGTTAAAATATAGAAACTTAATCAAATATAACAGGTGTGTTGTAAGTAATCAATGTTGCATTATTTTAATTGCACCCAGGCCTACGATCCTAGCTCAAAAAGAAAAATATGAGAAATACATATTATTAGACAAATAATCTTCACATGTCTATAAATTTTATCCAGTTGGCCGCATTTACTTCTTTGATTGCACCGCTGAGAAATTTTTTCACATCATCTAACTTAAATGTTGTATTTTCTCTAGCAACTTTCCCGTTTATTTGCGCCCAAATAATGAGCTCAATTGGGTTTAGTTCACAGTGATATCACTGTGAGGCAATCGAATTACCTCCATTCCTCCTGCTTTAAGTAGTGAATCATCGTGTTCAATGTTTCTTTCTTCCAGACAGTCTTTCATTTGCCATTTCCGCCATGCAGTTGTGGGCAGCTTGCTGTTATGTTCTACGAGAATGATAAGATTATTGTTTTTCATTTCAATTATTTCCTATATTAGGATAATTACGCGCGCCACTCAGCACCGCGTTCCATTAGTTTGCATATCAAACGAAAGCACTATAGATAGTTTTTGTTCCCTGAGGTACACAATTTTGAAACTCGCTTTTTGACTTATTTTCCGACTTTTCGAACCGTATTTCTGATGAAAAGTCAAATACGATAATTGGTAGGCAAAGTGTTTTATTTTACTCTAGTTTATGTATGGATCTCGATACGTATAGGTAGTCAATAATCAAATCTATTTTTAATCTAATATTGTTAAGTGTAAACCGTGCTTCTATGTGCCAGCCTAAAACACCATATTTCATCCTGATAAGATCTCCGCGAAAGTAGACGACGGCTAGCCGCAACCTGACTAGATTTAATTAGCAAAAAATAGAGAATATGCTTTTCTGTTAGCTATATAACACATACATAAAGCAGCTCTGTTGTGGATGAATGAACGTCTGTCTCTCACGCGATTTTTCAGTGCAATAACTCCGTTATGTCTGTTTTAGTATCTATGGTTATTGGGACGGGCCGCATTAATACATTAATAGTCTATGTTAAAAAGTACAGAAAAGTGACAAACGGACCCATAAGAAATTTTATTGTCTCAATCTCTTCAGGTCTCTCCTGGACAAGGTATGGATTATGCGCTGTCTTGAAACCTTGCGCATTTTTTAAATAAACAAAATGTTTGTAAATTCAAGTAATGATGGGATGTGCTTCTTTTCAAACTTTTAATTTCAAACGATTTTTTAAAATGTGCATTGTTTACAGTTAAGAACTGTCGCTTGAAATACTTTCTTTACTGCTTGCTGATTTTTATTTTTGCTAGTATTTAAGCCATTTCCCACGTTGCCGTCGCGTCGAAAAACATACCATCTTATTTTTTGTTGTAACAATTGTTAATATGATATTTATTCAGAAACTATTTATCGCACATGGAGCACCTTCTGGGAGATTATTAGAGGAGAAGGTCCGAATATGGGCCCCTAGTTTGTTTTTCATGGATTACTATGAGGATTTTGGAAGAAATCAACTCAAACTTGGGATACATCTAGCACAAAGATTTGTCTACTCTATCAAGGGCAGCAAAGTTTCGCAAGCTCAAGACACACTGAGATTTCAGCCGAAATCTTAAAAATGTTCAAAGTCTTGTAAGACGCTAGAGTGTATGAAATATGGGCCCCCGTCAGAATTGAGACACAAACTTATGTTTAACATAGAAAACTTTATTTCGATGTAAATAGAACTGAAGACATACATCATTCTAACAAAGAAAATCATCATTAATACATAAAAGTGTACAATAATGTTCTGTACCAAAACATAAGAAAAATAAAATAATTATTTACAAAAATCGCAAATGTAATCATCTTTTTCAGCCCCAGAGCATTGTTCATGTGCCCACATGTTGCACATAAGACAACGCACCCACAGTTCCCCTCTTTGGTCTTCTGAGAATCGACCATCACAGAACAAGCAAGTAGCATCTTCGTCTTCCGGCAAGAACTGACCGATATCAACATCGTCCATGTCGTCGTCGGCCGGAACGAATTGTTCATTTTCTTCTTCAGAATCTTGGTCGCTAGCAGACTTACTTCGTTTCTTAGATCTCTTCTTTGAAGTGTTTAGTTCTGAAAACACCTTTCGTTTTGGAGTTAGCTTCTGAGGCGTATTAGAAAGTGATTGTTCTAAGTCATTTTTATATGGTGAGGAAGTGATAATTTGGGACTTAGATGGCTTTCTTCCGCGATTACCCATTTTTTTATTTATCACTGGTAATGGTGCAATGTCGAATGGCGAAATAAATGTTGAGGGGTCGCAAATATGTTGATGTGCCCCGTTTTCTACAGATGTTCTATTTAAGCAAACATCTACAATTGGTTGTGCTGTAGCCGTTCTCTTTAGATTTGCCTCGGCTTCTCCTATTGACGGTACTGAACACTTATCGTGGTCTATCCAAGTGGAACATCCTGGCTGTGGTTCTAGGGTTGCACCGTTTTTTGATTTTTTTCTAACTTCTAATGGTGCTATGTTACAGTTTTTCTCGGCCTCAATCTCTTCGGTTATGAAATCAGCGTTAGAAAAAATATGTCGGTTGAAAGGAAAAATCCCAGTAGCCCTAAAGCCGTTTGCAGCAATTTCACCAGTCTGTGACTTTAGAAAGGCTCTTCCTAGAAGCTCGGCTAGATCGAACTGTGTAATGGCACGTTGGTTGGTGCGAATCCAGTTTCGAATTTCCTCACTATAGTAAGCCTTGAAGCTACCCATAAAGGTCTTGTCCAACGGCTGAAGCTTGTGTGTAGCATGTGGGGGTAACGAGATGATAGAAATGTGATTATCCCTTGCCAGTTGAATAACATCTAAATTTCTCGTGTGGCTATAATGTCCATCAAGCACGAGTAAAACCGGAGATTCTTCGCTAGGATTAACGAATTTTATAAAATGTCTCATCCAGTCTGTAAATATGTTTTGTTGCACCCATCCACTGGGATGGACGGAATATATTGATCCTGGAGGGGCACCACGCATTAATTGATCATTTCGATTTTTCCTAGGGAAAATCAACATGGGGGGTACAAACTGACCACCAGCACTCATTGCTGCAATAAACGTAACAAGTGAGCCACGTTCAGCAGATGTGAGAGACGCTATTTGCCTTTTTCCTTTTCTGCCAATTATGTGGGCCACCTTACTTTGTACAATTGACAAACCTGTCTCGTCGACATTGATTATTCTGTGAGGTGAAAAGTTGTGTTGTGTGTATTCATTCTCTAAGTTGTTAAAAAACTCCTCCACGTTGTTTTTGTTGAAACCCAAGGCTCTAGCAAATGAGGTTCCTGTCGGCCTTCGAATGGAAAGCAAATCCTTGTGACGATATAAAAATGCATCAAGCCAACTACGCCCTGCAGTGCCGTTTTTAAATGTATTAGCTTTTCCATTTCTTACAGCTAAAGAGTATGCCATCCTTCGAATATCTTTTCTTGTTAACCCATAGTACTTGGCTTCCATGGCTAAAATATAGTTGACTAGATCATTTTCTATTTCTTTCCCTAAAACTGTTTTTCGTCCTAGTTGAGTTTGAACTATTTCTTCAGCATTCATATGATTTTCTTTTTGTCTCTTTATAAATCTCTGAAGCGTCGACCTTGGCACGTTGTATTTTTTACTTGCGACTTTTAAGCCGCAACTTTTGTTATTAACACTCTCCAAAGCTTTTACCATGTCCTCAATGTTCCATTTCTTTCTTAGTGACTTGGGTGAAAACTTAGGTTTTGTACGCGGCATGATAAACCTGAAAAAAATCCGTATTTAAAGTCTGGTCCGAATATGGCCCGTATTTGGACCCACAAAAGGCCCATATTACCAACATCACGCGCCATTAAAAATTAAATGCCTATAATTTTTTGAGGTTAAGTGAATTAAGATTTAGATGAATAAAAAGAAAGCTTAATTTCTATTGAACATATTGTAATAAACGCTACGAATATACGTGACTAGGAATCTACAAACAAATATAGGAATAACTTACCCTCTAGTAATATTCAGAATTTCACAAACACATAGTCCAGCACCTGCTTACAACAACATGAGGAATGAACTGGTTAGCGTCGGTAAAATAGTTAACTTGCTAGTAGGCGTATTTTAAGTTATTATTTATAGATGTCGCTTAATGCTCTAATAGTAATTGTTAGGTAGCCCATATTAAATGCAAGGCCCATATTCGGACCTTCTCCTCTATTAATAGAAAAGGGAAATTTTTTGAAAAGTTTGATAACGTAAGGGAATTTCGCAAATATTTTGTTCGGCGGCAGCACCACTGCCCTAAGAAGAAGAAAATGGATGTGCTCTTTTATCATGCAATCATAAAAGACTTCAGTCGAGAGTATCTCGTTTAATAATATTATTTCACAAATTTTGATATATCAGGTTTTAAAGTATCCAAATAAGTTTAGGGAATGTGCGACGTTATCTGCTAATAAATAGCACAATTAATTTCACAATGTGCATTCTGCAATGCAGCATTAAACCGAGGCAAAAGTTATTTAAATTAGATCATTGGGACTAATGACAGCGTGAAGCGTTTTTTTTTGTGAATGCCATCATTAAAATGGTATGTAGCGCTTATGTCATAAGCATTAGTGGAATGCGAGAAGTTTGGCAATAAGGAACAAATAATACATTATCGCGAATTAAAGCACAAATTGGTATTTGTATGGCAATGTATTGTCATAAAATTATTTCATATTAGAGTTGTTGTGTCTCACAGTTCGTGGATGGCTAATTGCTTCAAGAAGTCGTGCGGTTATGGCAATTATAAATGTGGTAAGGTTTCTAATGACTCTGATTGTGTGTCTTTAATTGTGTACTTGCTATAGATGGTTGTTACCGTACCTCAAGCCAGAATTATATAATATATAGTTGGCGTGGAATGGCTTAGTTGACTAATATATGTCTCCATTTATTGCTATATCTTCCTTTTTATTTCCATCTGGTAATTTCCAGTTGTTGCAAAGTCTCTTTCGGCCTCCGGTTTCCATCTTGCTGATCTTCCTCTTCTCTTCTTTCGTCCAGTTCTCGTCATTAGCATTTTTGGCATCCTTACCTCTGACATTTTCAATGTGTTGTAACCACCATAACCTTTGTGTTTTATCATGCCTACTATGTTTGTCTCTTTATATAGACTCATCACTTGTTCGTTTGTTTTACGTGGTTGATACCTTCAAATGATTCATTGAGTATTATATTAACCGAAGGGCCCGGGTTCGATTCCTGCCAGTACCACAAATTTTTCATCTGTTTTATGTTTGTTGCAATTTTTTTAATTATTCACTTGATTTTTTGTTTTTTGTAATACATTTTGAGACGTTTCATATTCCGATGCGGGTTTCGTCTATAAATTTGCTACAAAGTACTGATTAATTTTTCAAAATGGCGAATGAATATTGCCTTTATGATCCGAAACGATCCAAAATGTATACACCGAGATATAGATATAGATATATAGATATTTTTGCGGTAACATATCAAGTACTTTTGTCAAAATGAATATTCAAGATGACTCTTTGTTATTTATGGTCCGATACGACTCATAATCGGTCTTTGAGCAATTTTGCGATAGTTGATAACGATTTTTTTGATGGCGGCTCGAATATGGCGGACAGAAAAAATAATTATACCCAATAATTTCCAACTTGTTTTCAAATTTGTTTAAAAAAACCGAAGTAGTACTTCACTATTGTTTAGAACTTGTACGGATGCACAGTACCAACAATTTGTATCATTTAAGCCATGTATGCTCCAATAAAGACATATGCCCAAGTTTGTGATAACATTATCAGTCAGATGTACAATTATGTGGGATATTTTTTATAATAACCTCGAAAATATTACTTTTATGCAATTATCAATTTGTTCATAATCGTAATAACGCAATGGGATGGCTTAGAAAAAATAGATGACATTCAGTTGATCATGAGAACCAGACGGCAATTCCACACCGGGAGGGAAAATATTTCCCTATTACTATGGACCTCGCGGAGAACAATACCATTTATCAAAAAACAAATGAAAAACCAGCCAAATCGTCTTGTCAAGCACCGTTATCCGCGGCTGTTGAACGTGGAAGTTTTAAATTCGACAACCCAGACACCGATTGTACAGTCGTGATCCTTTTAAATGTCCAGATTTTATTTGCAAAATGATCCTTTGTTATGTTTCCTAATAAATTGATAGTTAATTTTGTATTGAGGCTGGATTTTAGTGCTCTTCTATAAGAGAGTTCATAATTGTTGTTTAAATTATGAATTTACTACTAAATTACTGTAAAAACTTTGATATTTCACATTTTGTTCGCATATAAACATCTTCAGAGTAATCTGGAATGTCTATGGCCCGGTGCAAGAATAATGAATAAGTAAATTTCTCCCAGTAGCGCGGAACCATTTTAATCGCTTCGGATTATGCTGATTATTCAGAAAAATAATTTTGTCCATCTTAAACGTGTGCTTCAATTGTTATTAAATAAATAGTAAGCAACATTTTTTTTATTATACTTTCTCTTATAAGTTTTTTCGTAGCAGTCGGATTGCAAAAACAGTCAGAGATAATATATTAATTATTAAATTTCCAATCAATTTAGGCTAATTAAATTGTTTTGCGTTTTGCGTTTTTGCGATTTCAATGTTTAGGCATCTGTATCTTACAGTTTTCCATAAAAATACTCGAAAATTTGAGGTTTAGTAGGTCTTACAGAGATCTTGAGCCATGCGCAAGACATTTGCTCTAATGTTGAAAATGACGTCACAAATAAATAAGAAATTCAATTATTTCATTCGGCTGTCCTAACGGTAAAAATAAAGATGGATCAAAAATTCAAAAAACACGTTATAAAGAGTAAGAAAGGCCTCACTACTATGCAACAAATATATATATTTCTTAAATTTTGACCCATATTTTTTTACAAAAATCGATTTTGCAAAATAAAAAATTTCAAATAACTAAGTCAATTTTTCATATGAAGAAACGAAATCAGTTCCATGTTAAAGTGCATAATTTTACACGTATCTTAAAAAAAAGTCTAAATATTAAAAAAATATTTCTAATAGTTGTTATAAACAAATTAGTGTTAGGTCGAACGCTTCAAGTACAGATAAAGAGTGCCAACAACCGCGTCGACGCCTGAATGCCTGCAACCGAATGCTTTGTGTAAACCAATCATTAATTTAAAGAAATTTGTATCCGTTAAAAGAACTATAAGATTAAATAGTAACACATTCCATAGAACCATAAAAAATCCAAGTTGAAATAATGAGTATAAATTGAAAATTGCTAAAAACTAATTTGTTTATAACAACTATTAGAAACATCGCATCGATTTTTTTTCTTGTAAAATTATGCACCGATTTCACTTTAAAAATTGCTTTCATTTCTTTATATGAAAAATTGACTGCTGTCGAATAATGACGGTGAAATGTGTAAGGCACATATTTTTAAGTTCTAATTTGTATGGCATTCCCAGCCAAATATTATCTCAACGTTCCCTTAGGGTCGTAAATCTGTTAGCTGAGGACAATATATAATCGTTGGGCGAGCGATCCACTTAACAACACCCGATACTTTTGTCTATGTTTATATTATTTGGCTTGAGCTGACACAGAGACCGAAGACGGTATTACGATGAATAGTGCTTTGCCGAGAATATTAGGGTATTAGGCCACATTATTAAATCGTGATTGTTAGAAGTCGGTGGGATTTTGTGGTGCAGTGCCGAAATAAAAGTAAAAAAAGAAATAAAATATTTGCTTCTGTTCTGGTGAGTTAATCACTGAGTATTTTATGCTTGACCGTTATTGCATGTGTAGATATTATTTTTGGAAAGTAATTGCTGTTGATAAAAATAAACAAATGCATTGATTATATTGTGAACATGGCCATGGAAATAATATTAGCATCATTTTTGGATAAAAGTGAATTCATGCAAAGCAATGAGCAATGTTAGGTAGGGACGCTGCCAGTTTTTATGGAGTGAGTTGAGTTATCGCGGGTTGTCCATTCCAACGCTGGACCTGGATGACCGACCACCACTAAGTCAATCCAAGGAGGGACTCGACATCTCCAACGCCGATGCCATGAATGTTGATGACCTGCTTGATATTCCTCACGTTTTTGTAGGAGACCTTCGGGTGCTCTGATTGGGGCAGTGAGCTGTCGGTGGTTTTACTACTGACAGTTAGTTCATAAAGTAGATAGGGAGACTACCAGTTTTTAAGTCTAGCAGCTAGCATTTTGATGTGTGACCTTCGGGAATAGCGCATTTGGGGTAGTCCAACTGTTGGGCCTTGTGCTTACAGTTAGTTAGCTTATATATTTTGGATTAAGATCAAGTAAAGTCAAAAGTACAAATATATCAACAATGTCAATGCAATTGTTCTTTATTATCTTATTGCCATCCAAAATGTCTGGCAAGGATGCTCATATTGGCTTTGTTTACGTAGGTTATCTCTGACAGAAGACCAGTCCTGACAAATGCAAACGCACACGCATAAAAAGTGAGTGATTTCTTATTAGATACTATTAGTTTTTGTTCAATTAACATTTAAATTACCGCAAGGAACCGGCTATCCTTACAAATGCGAACAGCTTCTATCAGAACTCATTACTTCAGACATTGACAGTTGATGTCAAATTGACAAGGCAAGTAAAATGGCGCATATATCTGCTCGTATTTTCTAGTGCTTTAAATGCGATAGCAACGTCTCTGTAGGACTTTTGTTGTAACAACTAGTCCCTATCCATTTTGCTGACTAGTCGGTCACTTTCCTTCAGTAGACTTTTCTGACAATTTCGGAAAATATGTTTTTAATAATTCTGGCAACAAGGCAGAAAATATATATGTGAAAAACTTCACACCATGGTTTTATAATGTTTAGTTTTGGCCATAATCGAAATTTAAGTTATGAATCAACTTTTTTTCTCAAATTACGGCTGAAAATATTATAAGACACCGAATGAGTCTCGCTCTCATAAAAATACACCATCACGCTATGTTTAAAAATTTGTAATTACAATTAATACCAGTTTAAAGTAAGACGCGTTCTTATATCATCGCTTTGTTTGTCCCCTGAACAGCTGTAGTTGACATCCAAGGCGTGACGTCACCACTAGTCAATTAATCATCGGCGGCTAATGCGACACGTGGAAAAGAATGCACGTGCATGTAACTCATATTGCACAGTGCTGGAACATCAGCAATTTCATTAGAGAATCGAGACTCTCGCTCATATTAGAAGAAAATGACGCTGTATCATAATATATGTGTCGACCATGTATATATAATATTGTATAATCAATCGATCCAGAAAATAGGCTAATTCTGATTGATACACTCATCACTGTTATATGATACATACTCTAGTGCCAAATAAAGAGACCACGGCTGT
The DNA here is from genome assembly GCA_964058915.1 of Tetropium fuscum. NCBI lineage: Eukaryota > Metazoa > Arthropoda > Insecta > Coleoptera > Cerambycidae > Tetropium > Tetropium fuscum. The sequence goes on along the minus strand of CAXKVY010000098.1, from coordinate 523,210 downwards.
ATTATACATATAAAGGCATGTCCCACTCAACGGACGATTCCGCGTACACGTCAGCGTCCCGTCGCAAAATTACCGTAAACGGTATATGATAGAAAGAGAAACATTACATCGAACACGTTTTGGTGTCTGGTACTGGTCTGGCGCCGCGATAATTAGGGTCAAATAATAATTTAATGCCGGCCAGCGGAGCGTGTGACGCTACAGGGCGAACAAAAAAAATGTCTTTTTTTTGTTGCTAATATTTTTCTTTGTGTATTGCTTTCGTGTCTTGCAACTGTTGCCGTGTCTATTATCGTCATTTGTTAGTTGGACTGTCTGCAGTGTACCTCTTAAATAAAAATATGCATATAGGGAATTCAAAACAAAAACCGCTGCACGTCATCAACTGACCAGCGAACATTGTTGCCAAATCTGTCAGACTATTATAAGTGCTAAAGAGATTTCATTTGTATTTTGCGGTTATGGTGGAGTAATAAATAAAATTCTTGAAAAATTAAATAAGGTTTTACTTATTTATGACCCATTTTCTTAAGAGATGATTGTTTGAAATTAATTTGCTAGTTAATTATTTGGTTTTTGTCTCGCAGTTTTTGGTAGGTAAGAAATTTCCCCTCGATCTATATTCCTTTCTTCCGGCAGCAGCCCTGATAACAACTGTTTGCTTTTTATAGACTATATAAATATATACTTTTACTTTATATACTAATTTATATACTACTATATAGACTATATAGGATTTTTATAGACTATATATATATATATATATATATATATATTCCTTTTTCCGAAATATGTTGTATACTTCGTCTATTCCATCTTCCGCATCTACGCCCATGCCCATGCGTAGATCTTCCTATCTCCCGCCTATGCCCTTATCACCACGTGATTATTCTACTAAATATGTTGGTCTTCGGAGAAAACTGTTGTTATAGTCTTACAGAAGTTTTCTAGCATATTTAAGTTACCTTTTACTACACACCCGAGCTCACACCTCCCATCAAGTGTCATAGTGATAGTGTCATACCTCCCTGGTATCTGGTTGTCATGAACATTGAACATTATATTCCATCGCATATCGTAGACGTTACTTTCGCATTCGTGAATTAGATACGTGAGTCACATGCTCTTTCCGGCCAATTTAGGACCTGCTGTATGTTGAGCCGATTCATCGTCCATTCCATATGACGACGCATTTGGCGCGAGGCGCTCTATTATACGGGTTTCTAGACGATGCGTGAGGACGATTGAGTGACTGGGAGGCTATTGCCCCATTGACATATAATAAATCAGCTGACTGGCCTAATTATTATTACCTTCGAGGTGGAACCCAGGACGGTGCCAAATAAATATGAGTTGGTATGAATCTCGCCTATTATTCTTATTAAATCCTGATTAAAATCAACTGTGTTTGTGTCTGCAGTTGACTCGCTGTTTTTCTTCTAAATATTTCTAGTCATATCATACTTCTAACGTTGACGTTTTCTATTGAAGGCACTGCTCTAGACTGATTGATTATTTCTAACAAAACATTCTATTAAATTTAACATTTTACATGAAATTTAATGGTAACGTCTGGATTATCGCCTGTATGTAGTGTAGTGTGTTTTATTTATACCTACGTTCCTTCTTTATTCTTTATACGATGATGAAGACAGCCAGAAACCAGACTTTTCGTTTTAAATTAACCCGTTTGTGGAATACCAAATGAAGATGATCCAATAAGAATGCCGATGCTCCTTTGGAATACAAAGCAGATGGTATAAAGCGAGGATTGGTTTAATCTAAAGAGTTGGTTTGTATTAAACAGGTATAACAGACAATCAGAAGCTTTAAGGTGTCATTTTATAATATTTTGAATTTATTTATATATTTATTTATTTAGCTACATTATCCTTATAGCCTAAGGACCAGTTACAGGATGGGGAAAATTCAAAATGAAGGAATTATTAACAGTAATAAGAATTATGTAAGTTAATGTATGTTAATGAATTTTAATGTATGTTAATGAATGTTAATGAATGTTAATGAATGTTAATGAATGTTAATGAATGTTAATGAATGTTAATGAATGTTAATGAATGTTAATGAATGTTAATGAATGTTAATGAATGTTAATGCATGTTAATGCATGTTAATGTATGTTAATGTTTGTTAATGTATGTTAATGTTTGTTAATGTATGTTAATGTATGTTAATGTATGTTAATGTATGTTAATGTATGTTAATGTATGTATGTATGTATGTATGTATGTATGTATGTATGTATGTATGTATGTATGTATGTATGTATGTATGTATGTATGTATGTATGTATGTATGTATGTATGTATGTATGTATGTATGTATGTATGTATGTATGTATGTATGTATGTATGTATGTATGTATGTATGTATGTATGTATGTATATATGTATATATGTATATATGTATGTATGTATGTATGTATGTATGTATATATGTATGTAAGTACGTATGTATGAATGTCTGTGTGTATGTATGTATGTAATCTTTGAACGAGTTTTTCACCCACTTCAAAACGTCAGATTACACTGAAACTTTGCATATTTATCAAGGACCGATGGCAATACAATAATTTGACAACTTTGTCCTAATGTCCTCGCCTGGATAACAAAAAACAGGTTATTAAAAAAAATTCTCGCATTTACGCATTCGCCAAAATATAGAATATACTAAAAGTTATACATTCTTTTAATCTAGGACCACACAGCACAAAAATTAATCTTTTTCATAGCAGAAAGTAAAACTAATCAACGTATTTTTTAGTGATAGTTTAAAACAACTAAAAAACACCCTTTAAAGGGAAACCGAACTAAAAATAAAAAATAATGTTTAACTCACTTTTAAATCACTATAATTAAATGCTTTTTACTAAGTTTAAAATAAGAACAAAGTGATTGCCAAACTGATTTTCTTATAAAAAAGCGTGGGATACATGATATCAACGGAATATTTATAACAATTGATATCATACTTCACCCCATACTTTTTACAATAAAATAATTTTTTGTCAATCGCTTTATTCTTATTTTAAACTTAGTAAAAAGCATTTATCTGTATTGAGTTAAAATTAATTTAAACATTACTTTTTTACTTTTAGTTCGGATTTCCTTTAAGGCGTGTTTTTAGTTTTCTAAACTATAATTTTTCTATGGTAAGTTATAACATTGCATTTAGTAACGTTCAAGAGCAGCATGTATTTATTACACCAGTACTGAGTTTCACTCAACTGAATTTTTGCGCACTCCTCAGGCTCTCAATATGCCACTAGAGTTTTAGATATCTAGTGCTCACTATAGTCACTATAGTGTACTATCGGCATATAACAAGTAATGTACATCGAGATCTTCTGTAATGTCGTTAATAAATATGGCAAATAGAAGTGGCCCTAGGGTGGCACCCTGTGGCACGACGGGTACAGCTGATATATCAGAGGATTTATGACTACAGTATTCAACATATTGTTTCCTTCCATTAAGGTAGGATTTAAGACAATAAAGGAAAAATGGTGAGAAGCCTACATGACGTAGCTCATTTAGGAGAGAGCCCCAAAGTCAAAAATTGTGTTCCTTCCATTTCCCTCTATACCTCCCTTTTGTGCATTCATTGACTGGGTTAATGCTGCTTTAATTTTTTCACCAAGGACATACCTCAACCAAATTAAAGATATACATTTATTTGTATTTTGTTATAGTTTACATACTTTTGAAATATCAGTTATCAATGTGTGATAAAATAATACATCGTGTTGAAAAGATGACCTTTGTAGATTAGTAATTTTTTTTATTTTAAATATATTCACACGCAGTAAAGTTTGATTAAGATTAAGATACACATTCTATACCAAGTAAATATGGTGTTATCATAGTTTATGCAATCTTGAGAAAAGTCTGGACTGCACAGCACTTCTCATTGCAATCACCGTGTGGCATAGAAAAGTGGTACGTTGGTGAACCGAAAATTAGGTTTTTTTTTGGTTGCAAAGGTTATGTTCCTGAGGCCTATGTGTAAATTGTTCTTACTAAACTTATTATTTGCACCTTTTATTTAGCGGTCTTAGAGTCTATAGAGAGCGTTAATATGTCGAAAACTGAAACTAAAAATGTCGCTACTCCACCTCTGTGAAGAGGGAAAAGAATGGGAAAAGATCATTTCATCATCATCAAGAAGAAGATAATTGGAAAAAGATCATTTATTAAAAATACGGAGAATTGGAATTAATTAAACAGTATTTATTTTTGGAAATGTGATCGTTTGATTTTTAGAACGAATTATATTTTTCAAAATATCTAACGCAGGGGCACAGATTGTCCATTTTTCTAGATCTGCTGGGTAGGACAGGGTAATGTTATTTAATTGTTATATTCCAACGTAGGACACGTGTTAATAATACATAGTTTTCTAGTGGCTCGGCTTTAGTTCCTCCGGCAGTATCTGCTTGATATGTTTATATAAGTTGTAGTTTGATAGGTTATGAAGTTAAAATATGATGCTGGATCTAGGTCAAGAATATGGGCTTCTTTTATAAAAAGTCCAATTTTGTGTAGATTTAGAGGATGCTACTAAAGTTGAATATGATATTTGATTCCTGACGGGTCTCGAGACTTTATATTGAATTTTGCGTCAACGTATTGATAAGATGTAGATAAAATACCCGCGGATATTCCGCGAAGGATAATAAATAGGAATACTGAAATCTACGAAACGATAAAAGTTATTGTTCCAAATATTTATAATAAAACATTATCTGCTCTGTAAATTAATTATTGACACCCAAATAGCGCAGCAATATCGACGGATTTCACATATTTCACCACACTTTGACTTTGACACGGTCTGTTTGGAAACCAATTACACGAAGCCAGTTCTTAAAGACATTTCGCTACACGGCGGAAAAACAGAAACCATATCAAACCCAACACAGGAAATTCTGGCTGGACTATCGCCTAACGTAAACAAAAACAAAGTTTTATATTTAGATGCAGGACCACCAGGATGGTGATGCATCGTGATCCCAGAGCGAAGAGAAAATTTAAATGTGATCAACGTACAATGAAACAGATTTTAAGCCATACCTACGCAAGTATAATCTGAGACGCAAGGACAAGAAGGTGCCGAAAAAGGTGGCGCAAGGACAAGGAAGTGCATAAGTCTGAGAATTGTCAATACGAAACTAGGTATAGGAGCGATGTGATCCGGCACATGGTTTAAATGTGAGAAATGTCCATATGAAATTAATTTTAAATCCTCCTTACATAAGCAAAATCTGACACAAGGACAATCGGAGGTGAAGATGCACAAGTATGACAATTGTGAATTTGGGTCTAGTTATAAGAATAGTATGATGACTGCTACTTTAGTATATATATATTATGATGACTCGAAGATCGAACGGGAGATTCACGTTAATAATTAATTATTTATTAGGGTTTATATTGGATGTATACTTCCCTATTTGAATCGGATTTTATTCACAATTTCATGGATTTAAATTCTTTTGCGCGGAACCCTAATTATTTTTCTAAAATAAAAATAGCCCAAGTAACTTCTGATAGTATCAGCTATCTGCCAGTGAAAGGGGAAAGTACGGTCAAAATCGGTCCAGCTGTGTCGGAGATTAGCGGGAACAAACAGACAGTTTTATTGTTCATATTTATATAGTTTTTGATTTTACATTAATATACAATATTATTTAAATCAACTTATGCTTCTGCACTTTCACGTAACCTGGGCCCATAACCTATTGGAAAAAGTTATTTAAATAAAACATACTGTAACTAGTTTACTAGATTTAATGATATGTCATAAAATTTTAAATTCTGCGTCGGATAACCCCCTAACTTTCAGATTAGCTTGACTTGTGTAAAAACTGTTAAATCACTTTTAGACGTCTGTGATTTGAAAATAGCCACTCTCCGTGAAAAACTCGAGGAATAAAATTTGTGAAGCATCAAATTTTGCTTTTAGTGAGCACCGAAATATTAAATTAGGATCAATATATACGCTTATGCTAATTCGTTTCTCCATTTTCCCTCTAAAAGCTTATGTGACCAATATGAAGGGGTTCAATAATAACTGCGCTGTTATGAACCTTCCCACATCTCAAACCCCTCTTCTCAACCCTAAATTGAAGTACCTACTAACCCACCCTTTCTCTCAAAACCCCCTTCCTTTTTTTGTAAGTATGACTTGAGGATTTATAAGTATTTTGTAGATGTACCTAATAAGAATTAATAAGTACCCACTTACAAAAATATACTCTGATCAACAATTGATAAGGATCAGAAGTATTTCTTCAACGCCATTCCAACTCAATATCTTTTGATGCAAGGATCGCAGAGCTATAATATATTTTTGGATATATTGGTATATGTATTAAGAATATGTGATATTTTGTTTTTCCTTGCCTGGCTCAGTTATGGAGATACGGTGATGTAGGTTGAGGTATGTTTTTCTATTCTGCTCCTTATCAATTGTTGATCAGTGTATTTACTCGTTTATTATATTTAGATTTACAAGATAAAATAGGTAATTTTTCAATATATATTGGAGGGAAAATCATTGATAGACCATATAGCCCACTGGAAAAAAGAGTAAGTAAGTTGTAGTATGGAGATGCGATGTATAGAAAATACCTGATGGCAATGTCTATTTTATTTTACTCTCCTTTGTCTGGGACTGTGGGAGGTCCGAACGTAGGATGTTCAATGGACGATGATGGTCCAAGCTCAGGCTGTGATGGCTGTTCTTTAACTAAGAGCAGTGTCATTCAGTTATGATGTAAAATAACGCCTTAATTATCTTCTTAAGTCTCACCTGCATCTGACGGTGGTGCAGCAAACGAAGGGTCACCTTCTTGTGCATCGAGGTCGTCGCTCATCGAAGTGAGTTCAGTATTGCAGTTTTCACAAAAGTTGGTGAAAATTGCCTTTTTTCGACTGACGATGGCGACCTTATAAATCGGTCTAATTTGAAAGTTAGAAGCCGTACTGCTACGAGGCAGCAAACTCCAGATTCGTGGTCAGCAAAAAAATATAATTCCATTGAGAAACCGGACTCATGTTACCGAAAAAGTACCATTTGTCAGGCTAATCATTGCTGAGGCGTTTATAATATTATAATATTTGTCTATTTATCGAATATATCCACGAATTGTTCACCTCATGCAATGGCAAGAAATCCTAGTGGAATCCCAGATTCTGAGGTGCATAAACAATAAGTTAGAAGATGCCATTGAGGACAAGCATTTTATATAGACAACAAATGTACGGAATTTGGTCTTCTTTTACTTTGTTAACAACATTTTTGTCTTTGCTCAACTATAAAAGGCAAAATTCATCCGCAATATTGAGTTTTCGTCTTGGAGCCAATCTTGTCATGTATGTCATGTAGTAAATGCAACACGAAAGTGGGCTCCATACTTGGTAAAGGATTTTTTTTGCAATACATCAAGATACATACACCAAGGTCGAAAACTTTTTCCTAGCGGCATTAACACCTAAATAATAATAAAAAATAATATACTTCTACCCCTCATTCTATCCGAAATGGTTAGCCCACAAGTCAGAGACTAAGGGATAAGGGGCAGCATATTATTATTTCGCGAGCCGCAAGTGCGACCAGGATCGACTTGAGTGGAGGAATGAGGGAAACCTGGAAAACCTCATTAGTTAGATCTTGGGGATAAATTACTGAAAATTTATTTCGCACCAGTGCGGGGTATCGAACACTCTGTTGCTCGGTGATCGAGCCGAGAGCTAACGCGCCAACCGCTCGACCACCGTTCCCGTTATAATAACCATAAGGTTTTTCGAAACATTCATCAAATAATGCAATATAAGCGTTTTAATTCATACATCACGTAATCTCGTTTCGGATAACTCAATAGTAAGTTAGTTCTTGGTTCTCAATACTGCTGTTGACAATACAACGTTCGAACTAATCAAATCCAAATGAAATCACGTTCATCGTTTATTATTGTTGAGCTACTACTGCTTGCACGTACCTTTTTTATCTTTATTACCACAGATAATTGAGGCAAATATCTATAGGCTGGTAAATTGGTAATGCGTTTAGGTTTCCAGTTTCTACGCAGCTGGTAGCTAGACGCTAAAATGCCAATGTTTATTTAAGATAATTAATAACAATAACATGACATCCGAGACCATTACGATAAACTTTTACGATGCATCATCATAATATCACAATCAGTGCTCTTCTCGCATTTCATTCATGTACCGAACAAAAGTCAACAGGGATATATAATCGCTTCTGTATTATTGTTTACGAATTTCCACCGCACGTGGTATATTATTTTTGTCAGACAAATGCGTTTAGCGTGTAGCCTTGAGCGGCGACTTATCTCGTGGTTCTTTAATTATGTGGTAATACCGCTGTTGGGCACACTTCTGGACAGTGTTTACTCGTTTCAAGTTAGGCATTTTTATACAGGAAACAGCAACACACTAGTCTCTGTATCTCGACGCGGGTTTCGCCTACAAAGTATATTGAAAACAGTAAAAGACAGTTTAAGTCCAATCAGACCATAAATGTCAAATTTCATACGCGATCTTGGAGCCACTGTTTTGAATATTTTGACAAAAAATTGTGATCTGTGAGGACCCCAATATTCCCGAGAATACGATTTTCAATGGAATCGAATCATAAATGGCAAAAATTAGTTAGTGGCCGCCATCTTGAATATTTATTAAGAAAAAAATCGTAAAGAAAAACCCCAGGGTACCGATTTTAAGTCGAATAGGACCATATATGGCAAAACCGCCATATTATCTTGCATCGCGAGCGAAACCCACGTCGGAATATGTAAATCTCCGAATATATTGTGATTAATACATCCCATTCCCCATATAAGGGAGCAAATAATAAGCCAGAGTGTACCTTCATATTAATGTTCAGTACATGTTTTGGTAATCATTCTACATATGATATCAATTTTTTAAATTAATTTATTTTAAAAAAGTTAGAATTATGCGATATATTACCTGTTGTTGCAACAAGTCTGGGCGATTATAAAAAATGATAATAATCATTAAATAAAAAAGTGTGCTCCTGGCAGTATTGGAAGCCAGGGCCCCTCGGCTGTGAATCCCGAACTTTACCACTGCGCTAGTACAGATTAAGTTTTGATTGTCTTCTACATGATATAAATGTATTAAAAATACTAGACAGATACGTTTTCGATCTGTAAGATTTGTTATTCTTGACTTATAATTTTTTCTATGATTTCATTTGGGCCGCCCCACTATGGGGGCATTTATTATATGGTTTGGCTAAAAACAAAAGGGTTCCTTTACCCAAAAGCAATTTTTCTGTCTTAGATATTTTATTGTTGAGATAACGCGTGAACAAAAAAATCCGGCCAACGGACATTTTTTGAAAATATTAAAATTTTATGACGAACACAATGGTATTTTGTATCTGCTATGAAAATTGGCGATTTTAGATTTTACCGGAAAAAATGCAATAATATATAACGCTTTCTAATAGACTTTCCAAGCGAATACCATAATAACACTTTAATCATATTACTGAAGCTCATGAAAAATACACTGCACTGGATGTAAGAGGATCATAATTCATTAATGTCTGAAACAAGCGAACCGATATACTAAAAAACAATAATTATTGTGCTATATAGTATGCAGTATGCATGAAGTCAAATAGCAGGATTTTGATAATACTATACCTAGATACTTCTTTACCATATGGATATACTTAGTCGTTTTGACTAATTATTTTCCATTTCTGCCTTCAATGGGAACCCTCGTCGTTCTAAAAATATCCTGAATACTAATCAAGCAAATGAATGCCATTTAAGTATTTATAAAGTTATAATTAAGTAGACGGCAGTAAAAGCTTAAATGCATTAAGCCACATAATAGTCATATTTAAAGTCTAATATGGGTGGGATATTCGAGTTTTATAGTCTGTAATAAATTATGTACGGTAGCTGAGTGTCGTTAAAGCTGTTTTATATAAGCTGCTCCCTTATTGGGGTCATGAGTATTTAGAGCTTGTGACAAAAATGAAAATTGTTGTTTGATATTGGATTTACAGAAAGGCATACATCGGCAGTTTCATTTTTAATAATTTTTATCTTGATATACTGATATGTCAGTTGTACTAAATAATTGAAAACGGTGTTCCACAGGGTGATATTTTAGGACCATTTGTTTAGGAATATATATATATATATATATATATATATATATATATATATATATTAGCTTTGAAATTCTTTGCTATTCATATTTATTTTGTGAAAAGTAATCTTGGGTTGGTAGCATTTCATTACATAGAAATAAGCAAATAGACGAATAAGAAGGAAAACACACTTACCAGTGCTATATCTGGACACACATACGGAAATGAACCACTATACACACGAAAACGAACCACTTAGAAGTTGTACAAGTTCTTTCACCTTTCTTGAGGATCTTCAGAGCAGTATACGATTTATTTCATTGATCATCATAAATTCAAGTATGGATGATCAATGAAATAAATCGTATACTGCTCTGAAGATCCTCAAGAAAGGTGAAAGAACTTGTACAACTTCTAAGTGGTTCGTTTTCGTGTGTATAGTGGTTCATTTCCGTATGTGTGTCCAGATATAGCACTGGTAAGTGTGTTTTCCTTCTTATTCGTCTATTTGCTTATTTCTATGTAATGAAATGCTACCAACCCAAGATTACTTTTCACAAAATATATATATATATATATATATATATATATATATATATATATATATATATATATATATATATATATATATATATATATATATATATATATATATATATATCACATCAGTACGCAGATGAAGCAATAAATTGTACTATTCTTTTCTCTTAGTGTATATTATGAACATTAATTTTGAGTTAAATAACACCCAAGTTTTCTGTCGATCATGGTTTAATATTAAAAAAAACGGAATCATTAGTATTTGTAAAAGGTCGAAAATAAATTATTGCTGAACCTAATTTAAAAATTGTTTTAAACAATAAAAACTTGAAACGCTTAGAGCATTGTAAAAATCTTAAGAGTTTTGGTTAGACACGGACTTAAGATATTCTAAACATGTCAATATTTTATGACAAAAATCTTTCGACTATAAATTGTTGTATATGCATTTTCTCAGCACATATTATTATGTTAAATTGGAGGACCTATTGCGCAAGGGAACCCCCCTGACGACAGGAGTATTTTCCCAACTGTTTACATAAATAAATAGCTATTCTGTGTACAATATAATCTGACTTATTATATTATAGTCATTTATCGTATTTGTTACTGAATATTTATCTTCTTTTCAGGTAAGTTTCTAACGACAGTGGTGGGCCCTAATAATCTGAAAATAAAAAATACAAAATACCCTCAAATGATTCAGTAAGTACCAAACGCCTCTAACTATAATTTTGCAATTAAATATACTTATTCTATTATCTATATTCTCATTAAGAATGAATGTTAACTTATTGTTAACAAAGTCTCGTCTTGATTAGTCAGACATAAAAAAATTTGGATATTAGCTTAATATGTGAGGCATCTTGTTAAGGTATAGTCACGTTTTAATATTTTGTGAAGATGGATTCTTGAAATTATATATATTTTTTAAATATGGTTAGTTTTAATACAACTTGTTTACAAATTTTTGGTACGGTAGCCAACGATTTTTTAAACAGATAGGGCTTTCGCTAACATATATATGAAAATAGGTTATTGGCACTTATTGGTTTTTCTTGGACATTCTACCACCGACTACATAATGTATAATTTTAATAAATTATCGATAAGTCCCGGATATCCGCCGTCACCATGCAACCTTACGATAACGATTTGTTGAATGAACAATGTCATTGCCTCGATTTGCTACTAGAATCCTGTTTCCATTCATCGTTCATCCGGAATATGCGGGGGAAAACAAAACACATTTAATGTCTACACTGACATATGGTGCATTTTAATGCTAATTCTGAACGTAAAAATTTAGTGGCAAATTTACGACCAGAATTCAAAAATGGTCTTACAGCCCAGGCAATGAATGCTCAAAAGGGGTGTGTACAGTGTTTTTTCAGTCAACTTTTTTCGTGTGCATAATAGACAAAAGTTGACTGAAAAGCGGCATTTGTATAACACCCTGTATAAGTACTTTTTTCTAACTTTATCTTAAGGTAAAGTAGGAGATGAAAGCCAATAAAATGTCCATTAAAATGTCAAAATTCCGGCACAAATCCGTATATTTTTGATGGTCTTAAATGCTGAAGCAAATTTTGACCAGTATATTTAATTCATTACGTACTACTCGTATTAATTATAGTGGCTGATAGCCATCTCTACCTTATTAATGTACAAATAATAGGTGATACCGAGATAGTTTTATTGCTGATTTATTAAAATTTACCACTAATACCCCCATTAGATCAAAAATAGTTTAATAATGCACCTAAAAATGTTAGAAAGTCATGGCTGAGATGTTTAATTGAAACGAAAGCAATTACTCGTTATGTATGTGTGTCAGCTTTTTAATTTTTTCTGATGCAGCCCAATTAAAGGTGCATCTATAATGCATGCTTGTTGTATGTTATAATTTACTAACGAGCTATTTGATAGATATAACGAGCTAATAATATATATTAAATGCTATTCAAGTATTTGAATAGAAACTTCAGATGTCTTCCATTTGTGTGCAGCTAGTTACCTGATCGCGATCGTTATATTCCTTTTACGTGCCATTAGTCTGCATTAATGTAACTAAATAAATACTGATAAAAGTCTGCACTGTCACTATTTAAAAGTACTTACTAGATCTAGATCATTGTTTACACTTTATTCATTCTAATATTTTGGAAATAGTGGCATATATTTTAAATCCGTAAACCCCATCATATTTATGTGAAGAACAACCCGATTGGTTAGATGTAAATTTCGCTAAATTAATAATATTTTTTTCTCCGTCCATTTCTCTTCAATCTTGGAGTCTTGAAGTCGAGAATATCCACCGGCCGCCCATGTACCACAAGGTGCGAATACAAGATGCAAAACAAAAACGTTAACAACTACTGTGAAACATGTGACCAACAAACATTGTTGCCAAGTCTGTCAGCCTGTAGTAGTGTTCAAGAAATTTCATTTGTAGTGTGAGGTTATGGTGCAGAAAAAATCTTCTTATGACTCAATTTCGTAAGAAATTATGGTGTAAATTAGTGAAAATGAATTTGCTAGTTAGCCAGTAATAAAAATAAAATTATTTAATTAGTAGGTATCATTTATTATGTCAAGTTGGTGGTCAAAACTTTTAGGAAAAATATTATTTTGTAGCTTACTGTGTTACTTAATTTTTTCAGCCACTCCAGATGTGGGTACAAGGTACACATATTATTTCACGGCATATTATTATTTCGCTAATCCGCTCGTCCGCCGTCCCCGTACTAATACCAGAAGGTGGCTTTATGTAAGGCATTGTAAGGTCATGTGTTGAAGGCATTTTGTTAGCACTTCGATGTTCAAAGTAAGTAGGGTCGAATATCAATTAAGTGAAATATGAAGAAATTCTCTTCGGTTGGCAAGTAATTGGCGCTGTGACGTCACCACTAAAAAAAGGTCAATTCAATGTTAAATTGAATAACCCTACTGAAATTGTATCTGCGCCTGAGGTTGTGCCTGAGGATCGCATTTATAAACTAAAAATACCATTCGTAAGGCGATAGTTTTCAATAAACCAATACCTCCATAGGTGGATGGGGTAATTATCAGATGCATCCAAAAAAATTTTTTTGGTAGGTACTGTATGAGTATGTAGATCGTATTGTTACGGAATCAGCAAAAGCAATTGTGCACGATATATTGAAAATTCCCTAGATCTAGGGAAAAACTGCACAATCTGGCAACATAGCACCCGACGATGTGGCAACATCGCATCTGGGAGTGCCAAATACAACCCCCCCAAGGCCGAAGTCGCAATCCTCTAGGACCTCAAATAACCGAGATACGCAAGCTGTGGCCAAACCAGAAGCCGCCTGTGGACTAAGGCTGTCAGAAAGATACCCCTTTTACAGGCATGTGCAGATGGTATTCCGCCTCGGCTTGTCTTTGATAAACCTTACACCATACATACTACTGGTGAAGACGAGGCCGGCGCGGCGTTGAAGGTGTAAACTATGTCTTCACGGACGGATCAAAGAAAAAGGATGGAGCAGGCTGTGGTATATATTCCAGGAATCTGCGACTCCGATGCAGCTGGACTATGGATAAAAATGCCAGTGTAGTACAAACAGAACTCGCTGGTATAACCATAGCCGCACAAGAGATTGCTCGCAGAGAAATAACGGGCAAGACAATAAGAATCTGCACAGATAGTAGACAATCACTACTGGACCTGAAAAATTATAAAATAACTAAAGGATCAACATGGGAATGTCACCAAGCACTTGTGAGAGCATGTCAGATGAATAACATCTGCCTGTGCTGGGTCAAAGGACACTCACAATGCAACGGCAATATAGAAGCTGACAAACTGGCCAAGAAGGCAGCTAACCTGAGTATCCTTGGGCCTGGTCCTTCAAGTACGCTACCAGTTGCAGCGAAACTTCAATTAATAAAGGAAAACACCCACATAAAATTTAAGACGTTATGGGATGAAACAAGTAGCTGTCAGCTGGCCAGAAATCTCTTGAGATATCCCAGCGAAGAGACGGCGAGGAACTATCTGGCAATGTCCAGGGGTAAACTGCGATTTGTTACAGGAATCCTAACCGGACACTGCCGGGTAAGGAAACACCTCTATAACATGAGACAAAGTGACACACCCATCTGCAGAGGATGTGAACAAGAAGATGAAACGATCGAGCATGTACTTTGCGAATGTCCCGCCGTGTCATCGACCAGAGAATCCATATTGGGGGAACGTTGGCCTTCTATGGCCAATTTGAGGGAAATGCCCCTGGGCAACATCATCACCTTTTGTACAACATTGGGCTGGTCGATGACCTAGGGAGACATTTCCCTCACGGAGGAAGCACAAGGGGCCCAATGGGGCCTAAGTGCAGCGGATCTCGATCCGCACTCCGGACATATTCCAGATTCCAGAACCGAGATACGCCCCTGGCCCTATTTAGAATAGTTGCGGTGCAAGAACTTGTGGACTACCCCCCTGTAGAACTCTTCGAGACGCTTTGTATAGGAACTAGAATGATATCGAACAAGTGAGAATAATCTAGAATAGGATGGAATAATCAAGAAGCTTCTAGAACTTTCCAGAACATTGAAAATAGTATATAAAGCCAAGCCGATCGCGATATTAGTCAGTTTAGTTTGAATGCTAGGGACAAGACCTAGTAACAATTAATTAAAAGTGTTCTTACTACCGAACACTTTTAATTAATTTATCATTGTAAACAGTTTTGACTTGTGTTTGGAAGTTAATAAAGTGTATTTGGATTCTGGACAGTACTCACTTATTTTACGAACCCAGTGGCGTAACAGTATTTTCAAATACTGTATATACATACAGTGGGTACATACTTGCGGGTCTCAAGAAAATTTATATAAATTAAGAGCACAGGATTTTAATTTATTAATGTTTTTTTTGTGTGTGCAGTAGT
Source organism: Tetropium fuscum (assembly GCA_964058915.1). Taxonomy (NCBI): domain Eukaryota; kingdom Metazoa; phylum Arthropoda; class Insecta; order Coleoptera; family Cerambycidae; genus Tetropium; species Tetropium fuscum. The sequence continues at coordinate 507,569 of CAXKVY010000098.1, read as the reverse complement.
ATTATTTGTATGTTGTGTTACTGTGTATATAAGATTGACTCGTCTAGATTGCATTTTTTTGTATTATGTTCAGTGATGAACATGCAACTCATGTGTTCTTAGTAGACACGCGACGAGGCAAGTATGACGGCCTTATGCATCTTCCCGGCTGTGACCTGCCGATCGACGGCATGCCGGAGTTCGGAGAGTAAATCTCGATATTTTATCAGTTTCTCCCCTTCTTGGTTGGTGATATACAAAAAAAATTCCACAACATTTTAAAGTAAAATAAATTTGTCATTATGTAACACGTACCTTAGAGTATCAATTGTCTAAAATTAAGATTTGAAGAGGTGGACAGTTTCAGACCGTTATAATGATAATTATATTTCATTATTAAAATTGCTATTAATTTTCGTTTTTAATTTTCGTCGAAGTATTCTGTGTAATAGGTCGAAAGCCATTACGCCTATCGGGAATGGCGGTGACACTACTTATAAGGAAATTTTATAAGAAATGTATTAAATAAGTATGAAATTTTCTGTGGGGCCAACTATTTTGCAGTAAAATGACAAAAGAAGCGCGAGGTCCGCTAGTGGTGGCTTTTGTGGGTGAAGCGGCCACTTGCGTCATTAGAACTCTTTTGTTTCTTAAACGTCACACCATGGCGCGTATAATCCCCAAGTGTCAAACGATTGCTTTTTTCTCCTATTTTTACTATAATGATGACCTATATATAAACTGATATTGAAAAGTAATTAAATCGATTGTAACCGGGTGAACCAGTAAAACGTTATATATTCATATAAGTCGGTATCGCGTATATTTTCACGATATATTGAGGAATGTTTTAAATGGCCTGGGAAAACGGGGTGCGTAGACACGCGATTCCATTTAAAATGTGTCATATTGGTATCAAACGATAACGCTATTGCGTGTCGCTATATAATTTTATGATGTGAATATTTTAATGTTAACAATATGTCTGTTATGTTACGGCTGAAATGAAATATATCGAATTATATAATATAAAATTATAAATTCCTGAAGTAATTTGCACGTTTTGGAAATCATGAAAATGTTGGCTAAAATCTACTCGCAGTTGAAAATACGTGAAGACTGCCTAGTCAGATACTAAAATAAAATACGACCAAGTTTATACTAAGACGTGAAAGGCGGTTTCGCGTACCCCTAGGCTTTACAAATAGTTGGGCAGTAACTGAGCAGAGAAAAACATATATATGTCTAATGAATTCATCGAATTTTGTGGGAGGGCCACTAAACTAATGGAAATACAGAAATAGGAAGCTATGAAATGAAGGCATCCAATTACGGGAGCCTTTGGTACCGTTCTAACACATACTCAATGTCAATATATAATTTTCCTTCCAGCACATTATTTTGGCATACGTCGTCCTTTTCTGTAGCATGTAATCATCGACCCAAGATTTGCACTTGCCAGTACGGTATAGACTCCGACTGTTAAAAAAAACGTATTTACCTAATTGCGTTGAGAATTACGTTAGCCTAGTGGTGACGTAACAACATATAATATCGGAACGTTATTATGGTGCGTACAGACATGCAACAGCGTAACGTAACTCCACCACGCAACGTGTTCTGTTGCGCGACGTAGTTTTGTGCGATGAGCTTTTTTTTTAATTCAAGGTGCAACAAAACATCGCCGCGAAACGTCAGCGCGAAACATTTAGGCGTCCCACCAGATATACTTGGTTGTTTTTTGTAATTCAACAAGATGGACGTTACGGCTGCAGCATATATAGTTATGCACTATTTAGTGAAGAAGAGAAAACGCAGACCAAGACGTTGGTGGCAGACTCAATTATACACCAGGAGAACTGTGTACAGTGGTCGTCATTTATTAATAGATCTGATGAATTACAGCGTCTTCCGTCCACTCCATTTTTATCGACATGTACATACAAACTGAATGTCAACGCTACTTGATACGCAGACACGTCCACACCTGCAAATTTAGTGCAACATCGGCGCGAACATTTCTATGATGCGACGACGAAAGACCGACAGCCGATGGGACGCTGCGGTGTTACTCTATCACGCTGTTCCTGTGCTGTTACGAAGTAGCAGAGTACCGTCCAGACTTGATACGCGGTGAAGTTACGTTACGGTGTTCTGTTGCATGTCTGTAGGCACCTTTAGGACGTTTGAATATTGCGCTGCGTCGTAATATCATCGATGATGTAGCATCGTGCATCGATTGGCGACGCGATCCTGCAACCTCTGACTAGGAGCGTATTAGAAAGGTATTAGGTTTATAATTAAGTCATCATGCTGTTTTTTCCTGATTAGTAACATTCCATTGCGTCGTCAAAAACAGGAAATTTGTCATGTATTGAGAGTACTTCTGATAAGACTTCTTAGTCTTAGTGCGGAACACAAAGAGATTTGGCGATTGGATCAATGGCCTTGATGATGTCGACCTTGTGAATAAAAAATCCTCCAGGTTTGTTGCACACTGCACTCAGATATTTTGGCAATGCTCATAAATACCTGACGTCTGTTTTGTTAGATTTATGGCATGTTTACCTGTATATATAACTAATATTACTAGATATTATAATGTAAGCCATATTTTATTATAATACGCATATTTAATGTTTTTACCGATGTTTACATACGTATACGTAGATTGCATTTTAGTTTCTATAAATAATATATGGGTGTTTCTCCACTAATTGGAAAATCGAGTTATCAGGCAAATATTATGTATTTAAAATTATTACTACTGAGTTCTATGTATCACAAACTATAAAATGTTACCTATTCTTGTTGCTCCATAGCACATATAATTGAATTGTATTATAATATTTATTTAATTGTCTTTTAAATACACCAAAACACAGTCCCCTGTCATGTCCCATTCTTAAAATGGCAACTTTAATTATAAATATTTATTATTGCTATTAAAATTAAGTAATTTAAACAACCACACGTTAAACTACAATAAAGTTAAAGTATTTTTAAATTAGAATCACGAATTTAAAAATATTTTCTATGTAAAAAAATTGTATACGAATATTTTCCTCAAAATTTTAGAACAGTCCCCTGGTCAAATTTAAAATTAGCGCCGAATTCAGTTTTGGCCTAGTAACGGTCATTCTTCGAGTTCAACGGAACGCAACCGGCGCGAAATTTATCTGGATAGTAAGCAATGCTGCCTGGCGGCATTTGTTTCAGTGTCACCACTGTCTTTGAGGGTTGTACACGCGTCTCGGCCGCTTAATTTAACAGTCCACTGGTAAGTAATTTTTTTATCGTTTTTAATAATTAAGTTGGAATAATTTCATAGTTCAATTAATCGGTTAGTATGTCAGTACTTGTGGTCCTTACTTTAACAAAAACTGTGAGTGATTTAGTAATAGACAATTTTCTTTACAAATATAACAGTCCCCTGTGCACAGTCCCCTGTCACTTCGTGACACAGGGGACTGTTTAATCTTCCAGGGGACTGACAGTATGTTGTTTTAGGTAAAGCTGCACAGTGCACAATGCCACCTAAAAAGAATAGTACAAGGGAAGAAATATTAGAGAAAAAACGAATTGCAGAACGTTTGAGATATGAACGACTTAAAAACGATCCTCAAAAACGGGAGGAATTGAAAGAAAAAGAGCGTCGAAAATACCAAGCGAAGAAAGAAAAAGGTACAAGAAAATTAGTAAAAGATATGAATCGCCGTGAGCACAAGGCTGCAAAGAAAAATTGGAAGGACTATTGTGCTACATATCGTTCTAAGAAAAATGCTTTGAAAGAGATTACGAATAATTTTGTTCGAGAAAATACACCTAATTCAGAGACTGAACATTCAACGCCACAGAGACCAGCAAATATATTAAGTGATGCAAGAAAGAAAGATGCTAAAAAGAAGCGCGATAGAATTAACAGAGAAAAGGACCTCAAGATTACTAAATACAAAAAGAAATTAGATACTTATCGAAAGAGAATACAGCGGTTGGAAAAAGTTATAAATTTGAAGCAAAACGTCGACACACCAAACACAAAATTGCAAAAAATGTGTGATACTCCGGAGACACGAAAAGATGTTGTTAAGAAGGCTTTGTTTGGTGAAGTGATAAATGAGCAATTAAAGCAGAATTACGCCAACTTAAAAACCTTTAAAGAAAAACAAATGCTTGGGAAAGTTGTTTCTGGTAAATTAGTAGAGAAATATAAGCTGTGGAGAAACAAGGACAGTGCTCTATCTTACAAGAGAACGGTAAAGGCCGCACATCAGTCAACTTTAGTACCTCATACACAGACTCGTAGAGACAGGGTTCCGGATGAACATGTAAACACAGTGCGAAAGTTTTATGAAAACGATAACAACAGCAGAATTGGTGCAGGAAAACGTGAATGTGTGACCAGAAAAGGGGTGAAAAAACAAAAGAGATACTTGTTGGATTCAATCACCAATTTACATCAGAAATTTATAACCGAAAACTTTAAAATCAGTTACCAGACGTTTTGTCGTTTACGTCCTTTCTGGGTAGTTACACCAACAGTTAACGAACGAGATACATGCCTCTGTATAACACATGCTAATATCGATTTAAAACTCTCGGCATTACACAGACAGAAAATTTTACCTTACAATAACCATAACAAGCTATTAGAAAACATATGCTGCAATCGCTATGAGGAGCAATGTTTGTCAAGGAAATGTCTAGGCTGTGTTGACAAGAATCCGATTTACAAAGAGTTTGATGATAACAAATCGATGGAATTTATAAAATGGGTGACTGAGAAGCAAGAATTTCAAGACCCTATATCTAAAAAATCACGAACTGTAACAAAATATCTGAAAAGGACTTTTACAGTTCGTCCCCGTCAATTGATTGCAGATCTGCAAGATGATTTAGAAAACTATCTTCTTCATGAGAGAAATATAATTCATCAATATAAAGCTGTCAAAGGAATAAAAGAAAATCTAAGTGATAAAGAGACAATAATTCACATGGACTTTTCCGAAAATTACTGTACTAAATACAACGAAGAAATACAAGCCTATCATTTTGGAGGATCTCGACTTCAGCTAAGTCTCCATACAGTTGTAGTTTATATGAAAGGATCCACGCAGTGTTACTGCACCGTGTCAAAAAATACCTCACATTCGCCAGCTGCTATATGGGTTCACTTGAAACCAATTTTAAAGTCTTTACCAGCCTCCATTCGCTGTATTCATTTCGTAAGCGATGGACCTGTAACGCAGTACCGAAATAAAACTATGTTTTACATTTTGGCTTCAAGGCTTCATCAACTGGTACCAAATGTTGAAAGATTTTCCTGGAACTATTCAGAGAGCGGTCACGGTAAGGGTGCACCTGATGGGGTTGGGGCTACGTGTAAGAGAACTGCCGACTCTGTTGTCGCTGCAGGAGGTGACATCGACAGTCTTCAATCTTTCGTAAAGATAATCCAGGAAAGATGTTCTGGAGTTTTTATAATTATAATTGATGACGACGACATTAAGAAAATGACCGACGACATTTTGAAGAGCACAGCTAATTTGAAAAGCTTCAGTGGTACCCTCAAAGTACACCAAATAAAAGGCAAAATATCACAAGTACCTTTGGGAATGCAACGTGGTCCTGTCAACCTATCAATGAAAAGTTTAAGCTGCTTTTGTAATGACGAATGCCAGCATTTCGATTTAGGAACAGTATATTATGAACAAAGAGAAAAACTGAATGTCGAGAATATTTACACGGATTCCGAAGGGGAAAACGAACCCGACCTTAACAAACATGAAAAATATGATATTCAGTGCGAGACGAAAAGTGTACCTGTCTATGAGAAATAGTTTTAATTGTTTTTAAAAATCTATATAATATAATAAAATATGAGGTAAAAAAGATGAGAGCAACATGTTAAAATGTTTTGTTTGTTGTTATTGTTTATTAATGTTTATTTTGTACGAATTTTAAGTTCCTTTAAATAGTATGGCAAGACTATTTCCATTATTTGTTAGTTATAGGTTCGATAATAGATACTTTGTTTTTAAGCTAAAAAGTTTATTTTAATTTGTTTATTTCCAGTCGTTGTCAGCACTTAAGTTACATTGAGTTATATAACTTGTTATTGATTTGATTTAGCATAGATTAATAAACATTGTTTACATTTTAATAAAAAAATAAAAAGATTTCATTTGTAATAATTCAAAAAAAAGTGTCTTTCTTTAATATAAACAGTCCCCTGAAAAAAACAACAGTCCCCTGTAAAGGTTTTTCCGAAAATCGTCCGTAACTTGCAAAATAAGGAGAAAATACATCTGCTTTTTTGGAGATGTAGCATAAATTAGTATCGTATTTCCTGTTATATGCTTTGTAATTTGCTTTAAAGAAAAAATGTGTATGGGACAGCTTTGCATTAGGAAGTTTCCAATTAGTAGAGAAATACCCATATACTGTCAAATATTTCCTATTAGTGTGAATTTGATCAAACCTACATTTTCGTTAAAGAAAAATATCTAAAAATACTTGTTGCGGTTTCCTTTTTCCAAGCCATTCAAATCCATTACCAAGCAAATCCATTACCGCAAGGGCTGGACTTGCTAGCTTTTTATGATTATGTACATTATCGAAAAAAAAAACCTTTCTCGTCAGCTGTCGACTTTCTTTAAAGTAAAAAATTCTGATAGCCATCATCGAATGTTTCCTAAAAAAATAAAAAGGGACATCGACGTAAAAGCCGTCTGCGAAAAAGTATCCCCGTGGGAGCGTCTGCAACTTATCGCTGTATTATATGACAGAATCTCTGTAAACCTCGTCAAATTAACCCGAAATAGACAAACAAAGGACCGTCTAGATATACGTATTATTCGAGGAATCGTAAAAGGGAATCGATACAAGGACATGATGCCCCCGCGAACCGGCGTATCACAGCACTAGGACATGAGTCAGCAGAACCCGTCTCGTTGGAGAAACACGAAATTGGAAAAGTAGACAGCGCATTTGGGAAAAATGCAGAGACAGTGCGTCACAGTCAGACAATTTCTAAGGAGTATGAACGTGGCTACATGAAAAAATTAAACACATAAAGGGTGTCAAGAATGACAGGTTAAATGATACATATAATAAATGGAAGGCATGGAACTTTCAATAACAATCAAGCAATAATTTCTGTTTTTAAAATTTTGGCCTGCCTCGTCTTTCGCAACGTCCCTGGGGGTATTCCCTTGGAGAAGACACCAAGAAAAAAAACTGCTCCCAGCTGGCCTCGACCGGAGCCCGTCGTCGTCGTGGGCCGGAAGCGCTCTGAAAGCGGCGATGATGGCGGCCGCTATGTCGAGACGCCGGCCGCCATCATCAAGGATATCCAGGGTCATTGTACGCGGACTTGCCGATTGAGAGCCGGCAAAGTGTGCCTCGGCCATGTCAATGTGCGAATCCTTTGTCGCCAAGCGCAGTACCACAGCATAAATAACAACCAGCAATATATCTTACTCGTGAAAAAACAGAACTAAATTCAATGACCTTGACGCCATATGTAGGGAATAGACATCAGTGATGTATTTAGGGAAATTGGCCCAATAATCCAGTGCAGTATTTAAAATTTGTGAACATATACCTATAACACAAAATCAAATAAGAATTTTGGATTTTTTTGCTGGGAGAGTGTTAGTTGATAAAAGCAATATAATGTCCTTTATCCTTTGATTAATGTAAAAATATTTTGACTATTAAAGTCTTATGTGTTTTTAGTGAATTTAAAAAAAACGTTGTAATTGTATGACATGGAAGTTTTTATGATATAATTATTCTTCTGTACTTTTTTTGACAGATTTTACATTTAATCTCAATATTAGTAAGTAAATACGTAAGATTGTATCTTATCTTCAGATAAGTAAGATCTTATCTTCAGATGTCTTGATAAAGGACATAAATTTTTCCAAAAGGCGCAAAAGGTATATTTATGAGATTAGTAGTAAATTATCACGAAAAAAAGCATGTTGTGCATTCAAGCAATTTAAATAATTATGCGAAATTGGAAACCTTTTTGAATGTTTTGATACTCATACAAAGTACAATTTATGTATTTCATTGACAAGATAGCAAAATAGGTCTTAAGAAAAATGATAATATTTTTATGTAGTTACACATATTTAAAAAAATCTTTTCAAAATTCAATTTTGAATTGCTCCAGAAAACTTACCACAATTGACCCAAACCGCTATAGCGATGAAACTGTTTCAGAACTGCCAGGAATAATTAATGATTTGATAGCATTTTTTTGTGCTAGGGTAAATGCACCAGTGATTGACCAGCCCCCATTGAATGACCATTAGTTCAATTTTCTTAATATAATAAGTAAATTTGCAGCACTGTGTACAGAAATCTTTCCATTTCGGCAATAGAGTACTTTTTAGTACCTGAATTCGCCATTGGAGGGCGTTATGACGCATGGTTGTCATGTACATATGGCGGCAAAATACGCGAGTCTGTGAATGTACTAGTGATTTTATCAAAATACTAAGGTAAGTCATAGGGTAGTGTTATTTTCGATACAATTTTCTCAAAGTAATATCATTTATCTTTTGTTATCTATACCTTTTTGCATAGTATATTATTGAAGGGGTGCATTTTCTTAATAAAATAAGTAATTTAATAATTAGGGGTTATAATATCTAACTGGTCATATACTGGATCTGCATATCATCAGTTGTCTAGTGAATGACCACAAGCGGTCATTTACTGGATTTACTACTACATGAGTTTTTAACTGATATGGTGTAGTGGGTTTATTGAATTCTTCCCTTATCTACTATATTTTAATTACGCCATTATACTCTAATTTAGGACCAATATATGACCGGTTTAGGAACCGTAGTGAATGACCGGTGGTCATTCACTGGATTAAATATATTTTGGCGAATTCAGTAAATGACCGAAAATATTTCAGATTGCTCTTAGAAAAAAAATATTTTCCAGATGGCAGACGCTGGTCAGATAAGAAAGAGAAAATATGAACGTTTCAAATACAGTTTAACTGATTTGAAACTGGCAATAGAGGCTGTACAAGGGCCAAGGCAGCTTACAATAAATAAGGCATGTCAGGAATATAATATCCCAAAAGGAACACTTGTAAATCGACTCCATGGACAAGGTTCCGTTGATGAAAGAAGAATGGGACCTTTGCCAGTGCTTTCTGTAGAGGAATTAATAACAGTGAAAATATTCAAGATGAAGCAAAATTGTTTGTAGATAAACTTGTAATACGTCAAACTGTCGTTTCAAAATATGACATAATGCTTACTTTACCGAAAAAAGTAACATCCACTATAGTATTTTCGACAGGAACAATACAACATGTTGATCCTATGCAGGTTAAGATATGTGTAAAATATTTAGTGAATATATCATTCCGTTCAGAAAATATTACACATTAATGTAAAAAAAAATTAAATTTTAACACCCTGTATCTTCCTTAGGAAGCTAGATCGGCCATATATTTATAGGCACTTTTCTTTTTAAAAACGTGCGTTCTATCCCCTGTTAAAGTTTGTCTACAAAAAACTGACTCACCCTGTATATATAACTAACATATAACAATAAAACTTATAACCATAACCAAAAACTATAACACATAAAGGAACACTACGCCACTGTATACACGCCAGCCGAAAACGAAATGCATAAATTCTCGCCGACGACGCTGCGTCATTTGCCAATGCCTATGCCGTAATGGCGGATGCGCGAACAGGTGCGCAGAAGTTTCCCGCTCATGAGAGATAAACTGCTGGTTGTTATTTATGCTGTGGCAGTACCTAAACGGGGTCACGGGTGAGCGAGAGTTCCGAAAAAAGTGAGCAGCTGATAACAATGCACCATATTCCGGAACTTTGCCCCGGCGTTGCTTAATTGGATCTGGAATGACCGTGAATTTTTAGATTTTTTTTAAGCGACTGGTCTATTAAAAGGCAAGCATTAATCGCAATCTAAAAAGAAAGAACTAGTTGGAAGTTATTTTTATATAAAATATTATTAAATACATTTTTATAGCGTATCTGCTTAGAAACATTTTTTCATATTATATATATTTCATATCTTTAGAAGAAAGCAAAAACCTGAAGTCGAAACGAAGTTGAAAATGACAATTAAGTCAGGGTGTGAATTCAAACTGCAGAGAGGTACATGAAAATGTCCATGTTAGTTGTTAGCCTTCAAAACCATGAGGTCATGGTTAGTATTTTTAGTTTCCGTGTTATAGAATCTAGTTGGATAAATGTATAACGAATTAAGCACTTTTGTAAGTTGTCTGTGAAAGGTTTGTCACTTTTGTAACAAAATGGTAAAGTGCAGGTCATAATTCTGTTCGGAAAGGGAATAGCAACCCAAGAAGTCCTTTGTTTATTATTTAGAGAATTCTAAGAAGGTCCACATTAAATGAGTAATTCATCTTGTATAGTGTGTTTTCTTTAAGTACGGTCTTGTCAAAATTTCATAGCTTCGTAAATGCATAACTTCGTAATCGCAAACAGATGTGTAACTACCAAAAAGTGAAATATCTCAAACCAATTGTAAAATTAACAGGATCCATAAAAACGTCACGAAAAGATTCGACCATAAATAATAGTTGTCCGTTGGAAGCGTCACTTAATTTATGGTTTCCGGGTATGGGAAAAATGACCAGCTAACTAATTGATGCAGAAAGAGTAATCTCAGAAATGTCATGTAAAATGTTTAGTTTCTATTTTGCAACCAGATGTCGTTAGAGTACGGGAATAGTTTCCTGAGATCATGTAAGGGGTAAAGTAGGTCCCATAGGATTGGTGGAGATTTCACCCCCAGTAAGTGGTATTACTTAAAGGGGATGAAAGATCGATTTTGGTCCCGCCCAGCGAGGACTGGAGCAAGAATCTTAGCCAAAATTATGCAGTTTCCGGCAGGTTTTCATACAGTAAATTCGGGTTTAAAGTCAAATAGTTTAATAAGCGGAAAGGCACTCAAAATTGTTCTATTAGAATCAGGTCTACTTAACCCTAGCGATTAGCTTTGTTTTCATATGAATAGATTCATTATTTGCGCGACGCATCTGGTTGTGTCCAAATTTATAGTTTGTTTAGTGTAAATGTTTTATTGTCAGCGTAATTTATTCTGTTAAATATTAAATATATATCTTGGTTTGAAGTTATTTGAATTAATCTCTTAACCAACGCAATTCAATATTATCCGACAAAGTTAGTTCGTGAATCTTAGTGATGATGTGAGGTTTTAGCCAAACAGGATTAACACCGACATCATGAGAGCATATGAGGTAAGCTAAATCTCCATGTTTCAATATTAAGATTTCCCCTTCTAACTTTAAAGCATACGCGACGAACCCAGGACTATGAGATCTTGTGTGTATATATTTATGTATGTATACATATTTTTGCAAACCCCGACGCTCCCTTTCATTTCAACATCGGTCAATCTGGTAAAAACCCCAGTGGTTACACTTTTAAACCCAAATAGGTTATCCGTTTTTTTTATAGAGGAGTCGGATTGCTTGTATTTAAATTTAAACATATCTCACGTAAAAGTTTTGCTAGGTAAGTACTACCTTACGAAACTCAGACTGCCTGAAGTTTAATTAGTTCCATTTGACGCTATATTTCCACTTGCACGCCGAAAGTAGTTATGAATATTTGTAATTGAAATTCTGGTGGACAGGAATCCTTAAATATGGATGTAAATTCTATATTTAATGAAGATAGTTCTTGTGCTAGGTCAAAGGCTAGGCCATTCTTATCGAGATTTTTGTGAGCAACGAAGTTATTTCCCATAATATAAGTTTCCATAACTGTCCTTGTTTCTGTATATTCGTATTTAGCCAACAACACCTATTAGAGGGGTTATTGATTTAGCTCGTTCAAGTAATTCTTAACATCAAACAAAAATCATATTCCAAAGGTTGGACCAGTTTACAAAAAAAAAAACCCTACAACCACGACCCGAAACTAATTTTTCACATGATATTTCTCCTTTTGCATTATTTATACAAGGTGCCCCAAAATTAATGGAACACATAGCAACAGTATACTCATCACATGAAAATATTGCAATTGGCAGTCATTTGGATTTCAATTTTTTTTGAAATTATTAACAATTTAAAACCTTAAAAATATTTCTTAGTCGTGTCGGTAATACTGATCAAGATTAATGGTGTAAGGAATGTTACAAAATACATAAATATGTAAAATTCATGTTAAATCCAACGCAAAAACATTAAATATTTAATTAGCGTCACAAGCAATTTTTAAAATAAGTTAATTTGTTTCACCGATGTTAAAACTGATCACTTTTTGCCTCGTGTCATGAGCATTTGCCGAACCTTTGATTCCTTTCGAAATGTTTTTTTGTCCTTTGTAACCCACCTTGAATTTTATGAAATGACTGAAAAGTGATTGAAATGAATTTCAAAATATCATACAATACATTATTCATCAATCATTTTTAAAAATACGTTATAGTTTATATCTATATAACCTATGCATAGCAAACTGTTCCTTAATGGCACGTGCGCCACCTATTTGAGAGATGCTAAACCTGCGAAATAGCGAGCAACTAACTTATAGCGCATTGGTACACATGGCGGTAAACTATCTGCAAAACATAAATATTTCTTGAACTATCATGTCATTAATGAGATATGCTCGAATTTTACAGTGTGCTTCAAAAATGATGAAACCATGGTCCGATATATTTGGTTTTTAATAAAATGCTCTCGACACATAAAATAAATATTTAGGTTTACGCTTTAGTAACGTTTTATTCAAAAAGTTGTGATAGTACACTGGTGGCCATTTGAAAGTGCTCTCTTCATACCTCGAAATCTGTGGTCGGTAGACCCGGATGGAACCATCATGACATCACTGAAAGACTTTTTCGTCGGAAAATATGACATTATTCCAAAAGTCGTCGCGCCTACCGAAAAACTGGTTCGCAAAATTAAGACGTTGTTCTTTATGCCTTGGCTCCAAAAATACCTTCTTTGCTGCCGCATAATTTCGTAACTCTGAACCCTTCACCCGCCGCCTTGCAGACCTCACAGATCCAGGAAACTCAGTTTCGAAACAGGCCGTCACTGCTGTTTCAAAGGGATTCGTTCTAAGATGGTCTAGGGAGAGGTTGTCTTGCTCCACAGTGCTTATTTTACGACGCCCTCCGCCGTGGACGTAGCGAACGTTTCCTACTGCATTCCATTTTTGTTTGAGTTTGAATATACAACTCTTACTCACATTTAGCTCATCTGCAACTGCCTGTAATGACCAATCATTTTCAAGCAATGTAACAGCTCGCATTTTTTCAGGTTCAGTTAACCGCGGCATTTTAAAACTTAAAAACTAATAAAGTGGTTTGTAAATTACGGAGTTAAATACTGACATTTGTTTGAAGTTTCAAATAAGTGTCAAAATGAAATATAAAAAGATCACATTACAATATCAAAAAAAATCGTGCACTTTCAAATGGCCGCCAGCGTACAATAAAGAAGAATAGAGAATAAGTAGTTAATTCTGTTTTTGTGGTTAATCAACTAGTGGCGTTCTAAGATCATGGAAAATCGCATTGTCGCCCTCTTAACGCAGACTGGCGGCAATCAGCACCATCGTGAGATTTTGGATGATTGGCTCTACCTTTTTGGGTACTTTGCCGTGGCTAAACCTTTTACAACTCTTAAGTCTGTGATCTCAGCGTTATGTTAGTTGATTTATAGTTAGTATGGTTACTACGGTGCCTGGGTTTTTAATTTTTTTATTGTGGTAGTAGTATATTTAGTATTTTGTTTTGTTTTTTCTGTGCTGTTGCAGTATTAATTAGTATTTTTTTCTTATTTTTTTTGCGGCAATGGAAGCTGCTTCTATTTATATAGCCATCTATTTATATAGCTTCTATTTATATTTTACCATCACGATGTAGTTGCTAAATGTCTCGTGCTGTGAGTAATCGAATCTTGAAATATGCGTTTTTGTGGTATTCTTATGAAGAAGTGGTGGGCTGTGCTAATATGCAAGTGGCAAACTTCAATCGAGGACTAGACAAATCTTACTCGAAAGGCATCGCATGCTATAACCAGTGATTTTGATCCTTGGTAAAAAAAGCATCAAGGTTATGAGCAGCCTGTTCCTAACCCCATATTTGTATACCTATATAGTTTCATCACCGCTCCATTTTTTTGATCTATTACTGCTGCATGACAGATATTGTCACTCGCTCTGAAAAGTGTCCCTCATAAAACTATTACCCGACACCTCAACATATTTCTCAAAGTTATGTACGTAATTTATGGATATATAGATGAAAACATTAGACATCTTCATAAACCATAAAACGGAAACCTGTAGCATCTTAAATCCAACAGTTAGAAACTGGATAAATAACAATTCAATGAACGTCCCATAAAACTGCAGCGTCTCATTTGGAAGCTTCAAGATGGGTTTCGGATAGCTAAATTTCAGTTGTTAACTGCAAGTTTATTGCAGTCTAAATAGCTGTCAGGTTTTATTGTATTGGCAGATGTATGCAGTAGCGAAGACACTTTAAATGTCGTTTACATTTGAAGAGTTTTTCTTGTGCAACACATTTTTCAATAAATCATAAAAATTATCTTTGAAAATATTAAGAAATATGTACCTATATTTGTGGATCACCTTTCTAAACCCAAGTGTTCTTTCTTCTTGAAATCCCAGTGGTTGAGTGATTAGCTTCCCTTTTCCACATCACAAATTTGTGAATTAAATCTGACGATACGCCTTTCTTTTCCGGCAGGTTGCAGACTCTAGCAAGTTCACTTAGTTCACGAAGTTGGATGTTAAGCTATGGAGGTAATTGACGCTGCATCACAAAGTAGGCATGTCCCTGTTGGGAAACCATAAGTGTCTATTTTTAATTTTCAGATTTTCGTTATCGACCTTAGCGGCCTTATTCTTAAAGGGTTTGTATTCGGTGTACTAGGGAACACCTGCACAATCTGGCAACGTCGCATCTGGGGGTGCCAGACACAACTCCCCAGAGGCGACGTTTCATGAGTTCAATTAACCAGGATGCGCCCTCTGGCCCAATTAGGATAGTTGCGGCATAAGAACATGTGGGCTACCCACCTGTACAACTCTTCGAGAATGGGATGGAATAATCGAGAAGTTTTTAGAATCTTCAAAATAGTATATAAGTGTGGTTTAAACGTTCTTAGAGACAAGACAAAATAAAAAATAACCAAGAGTGTTTAGATTGCGCGTAAACGGAATTTTTATTATAAGGGACATGTTTTACTCGGGATAACCGCAATATCGATTGCGCTATTTTTTTTTAGATATGCCATCCTTCCCATAGTTCCCATCCCTTATTGTGCACCTGTCTAGATAATATTAACCAAAATTCCTCTATTGCCGAGCCTGTGGTACATTGTCTGTACAGGAGGATTGTCTGCTTGAGGTACAAAGTCATGTTGCTCATGTTATACCAGTCTCTGGTTATTATCGTAAAAACGCGTGAGTTTAGAGCAGTATCTTTGATTATAAAGTTGTTCAGTTGAGACTTCTCTTCGAACACGACCAATGTTCGGATGCGAGATAAATCGAGCCTTAAAAGGCTGCGTTTGATTGAAATAATAGGGCACAATCACACTCAATCAATGGCACTCGATGATGGAGTGGGAAAGTAACGGCAGAGGAGGGATTTCTTTGCGTACCTAGGGAGTGACCCAACTTATTGCATTTATAACTTTGATAAAGGTTAAAGAAGTTTATACGAATACGGTACCCAGTCCTAGGGTTACACCCATAGACATATTAATACAGGGAGACCCAACGGTCCCAACGGCAAAATGGCAAAATTTTTATTATTTTGTATTTTGTGTATTATGTGGTATTTTGCATCACCAGAATAAAAATAATTTTAAATAAATATCGCACACTGATTATGTACTATATAAATTACATAATAAAAATAATTAAAATAAGTATTGATTAATGATTACAGCAATATAAAAAGTTTATTTTTGGTTGCAACGCCGCCCCTAGCCAAGTCAAGCCATTACAGCTTGTAGATAACCTTAAAAATACTTATATTACTTACCGATGAAAAGTAACATTTTCCGGACTTAAATGATCCACCCTTTTACAAACTATACCAGAATTCACCATAGTTACACACTTATTGTTCACCTGAATCGCAATAAATACTAAGATTCGTAGAACACACTAAAGAAAACACAAGTACAAGCTGTAGCGTTGCGGCAACCTCGCAAATTTGTTTCCATTGGTAAATAAACATTGTAGTAAAACTCGAGTAAAATTCATCAAACGACGTTGCCGTTGTTGAGATTTATATCTCAAGGCACAGTACATTTTCGGTTGTCTATGGTATTCACCATATATTATTAACGCAATAAGGCAATAAAATAGATTACTTTTGCCAAGAAGCTGTTTTAAATAACATTTTACTATTTAAGTGAATCAGATTCGTTGAAATTGTCAAATTATTTGAACATCTTTTACGGTATTCAAAGACCTCAAGTGAATTTCACAGTAAGCCTGGCAAACGTGCCGTTCGGGAGAAAAAGACGGACGACAAGGATGGAATGATCTTGGATCGGCCAAAAATATAAACAATTCTGTCTCTTGTATTAATACGTCTATGGTTACACCAGTCACAGCACTGTGGACGATTTTATCTATCATTTTTGGACAGAGCGAAAATAATGTATTTTATATTACATAGTTTACCGTCGTAATTTATTATAGTTCGCTACCTAAGATAACTCAGTTTTAATTTGGATAGGTCTACATTAGTACAACAAAAAATCGTACACAATATATAGTAAGTAGGTGTTTGATGCAACTAAGAAACTTATCTTATCGCCTACACATTGACGTAAGTCTATGTGTACATACCTACCTTCGAAACGAATTATAAAATTGATAACGCTGTGGCATTTTCCAGGTAATTACGTCGGGTACAATAAATCATCGGTCTGCTTTGTACATTCAGAGAATTATATAGATACGTTGTGTCTGAACCAGATATTATGGGACGCAAATGTCTCATACATATAACTACTTAGAGAATCGGATCATATAACGGCTTAAGCAAAAAGAATCATGAGATTAGACATGAAACATCTAATTCTGGATACGTTTAAAATATATAAATATGAATATTTGGAATTCCCCTCAAATGTAATGTGAACCTGGCGAAACAGAATGCAGCAGGGTTAACGTACTTAAGACTACTACGGAGCATTTGGAAGTTGAGTCATTTTAACAGACACATAAGTGCGGTTAATGAATGCGTTGGCGATGCGATGGGGTCAATTTTGCGTTGACGGTGGCTATATTTACCGTTTTGAGGCACCGTGTCTTGTCATAGTGCTAATTATTTATTTATAAGATGTTTTAGGTGTTTATTTTTCAACAGTTCTACGTTTGTTGCTTTAGTCATGGATTAAATGTAGATGTAAGCAACCTCCTTAGCGGTAATAGTCATTGTTTAATTATACGTATACGAATAAGTGTTCAACAATTGAAACAGAACAGACATACAAACTTTTACAAGCAGAACAGACATACTTTAAAGCGATATAACTACAATTCAATTTTCAATGAATTTTCTCCATGAAGGAGTCTCATGTTTTTCTGCAAGAATACAAAATCTTTGAAATTGCTCATCATCTAGATTATACAGTGGCGCAAAATCGTTCATAATTCGATGGTTTGCAAGTATCTAGTCTTTATACATCTTTCAGTAGGTATCTAATATTTGGTATCAGTGCAGTGATTTTTTCCAACTCGTTTGTGATCATGTTCCTTGGCATGAGATATATCTAGACGCACAATTTATTTTCGCATTTTCGTAACACGTGAGTTTTGAACGATATGCAGATTTTTTGGGATTAAAAAATTAAATTATTAAGAGGTGTACAGTGCCGTTCAATTGAAAGTAAACGACTCATGAGAAATTTTGGAAATTTTCCAAGTATCTGTCAGTTATAGGGTGACAGCATTTTATATACAGTATTTATTAAGGGAAATCTATATGGTAAGGACGTCTCTTGGAAAAAAATCTATTAAATTAACAAACTAACTGAACTTACGAAAATTACTATGAATTAATATTTGGTCCAAGCACCATTCGCGTTTATAACTTTCTGAAGCCTATTTCTCATAAACAATATTAGTGTCCTGGTGTAATCCTCGCCAATATTTTTCCAGGCATTTTCAATCGCCAACCACAGTTCTACGTTCGCTGTTCGGAAATTTCTGCTATACATGTCTTTTTCCATTTGTGCCCATACATTTTCTATCGGATTTAAATCCGACTTAGAGGGCCAAGACAGAGTGTTAATATGGTTTGTATTCGATGGTTTGCAAGTATCTAGTCTTTATACATCTTTCAGTAGGTATCTAATATTTGGTATCAGTGCAGTGATTTTTTCCAACTCGTTTGTGATCATGTTCCTTGGCATGAGATATATCTAGACGCACAATTTATTTTCGCATTTTCGTAACACGTGAGTTTTGAACGATATGCAGATTTTTTGGGATTAAAAAATTAAATTATTAAGAGGTGTACAGTGCCGTTCAATTGAAAGTAAACGACTCATGAGAAATTTTGGAAATTTTCCAAGTATCTGTCAGTTATAGGGTGACAGCATTTTATATACAGTATTTATTAAGGGAAATCTATATGGTAAGGACGTCTCTTGGAAAAAAATCTATTAAATTAACAAACTAACTGAACTTACGAAAATTACTATGAATTAATATTTGGTCCAAGCACCATTCGCGTTTATAACTTTCTGAAGCCTATTTCTCATAAACAATATTAGTGTCCTGGTGTAATCCTCGCCAATATTTTTCCAGGCATTTTCAATCGCCAACCACAGTTCTACGTTCGCTGGTCGGAAATTTCTGCTATACATGTCTTTTTCCATTTGTGCCCATACATTTTCTATCGGATTTAAATCCGACTTAGAGGGCCAAGACAGAGTGTTAATATGGTTTGTATTCGATGGTTTGCAAGTATCTAGTCTTTATACATCTTTCAGTAGGTATCTAATATTTGGTATCAGTGCAGTGATTTTTTCCAACTCGTTTGTGATCATGTTCCTTGGCATGAGATATATCTAGACGCACAATTTATTTTCGAATTTTCGTAACACGTGAGTTTTGAACGATATGCAGATTTTTTGGGATTAAAAAATTAAATTATTAAGAGGTGTACAGTGTCGTTCAATTGAAAGTAAACGACTCATGAGAAATTTTGGAAATTTTCCAAGTATCTGTCAGTTATAGGGTGACAGCATTTTATATACAGTATTTATTAAGGGAAATCTATATGGTAAGGACGTCTCTTGGAAAAAAATCTATTAAATTAACAAACTAACTGAACTTACGAAAATTACTATGAATTAATATTTGGTCCAAGCACCATTCGCGTTTATAACTTTCTGAAGCCTATTTCTCATAAACAATATTAGTGTCCTGGTGTAATCCTCGCCAATATTTTTCCAGGCATTTTCAATTGCCAACCACAGTTCTACGTTCGCTGGTCGGAAATTTCTGCTATACATGTCTTTTTCCATTTGTGCCCATACATTTTCTATCGGATTTAAATCCGACTTAGAGGGCCAAGACAGAGTGTTAATATGGTTTGTATTCAGCCATTCAGTAACAACTCGTGATTTGTGAATAGAGGAATTATCCTGAAATATAAATTTAATTGAAATATGGAAAAAGGAAAGAGGAAATAAAAATATTTTCCTGCTGGAAAGTGCAGTTCTCGGGATATAAAATGGAAACGGAAGGTAACATAACATATTCCAAAATGCGAGCGTAGCTTTGACCAGTAAGACGCTCTCTGATTCTCCAAGTCAGGTGTGACTTGGCAACATATCCATATCCATGCCCACACGTTGATAGAGAAGCAAGCGACCACTACGAGCTGTAGGATTTATATAGCGCTCTTCATATCGGCAATTGCTTGGGCGATATACACGCACAGAGCCATCATTGCAGGATTGAAAAACTTTTTCGTGTGAAAAAATTGTGTTGTCCCAAAAGTCCTGTGACACACCGACAAATTGGTTGGCAAAGTTTAACCTCTGCTCCTTATGCCGTGGCAAGTTTATTTGCAGCCGAAAAATCCATCAGCTCAGATGCTCTGATACGTCGTCTTGCGGTTTCCACCCAAGCTGGAAAATTTGTTAAGAAGCAGGCAGTCACTGCTGTATCAAAAGGATTTTGTCGGAGGTGGTCAAGGACGAGTTCGTCTTCCTCCATAGTACTGAATTTCTGACGGCCCTATCTATGGACGTACTCAACAGTTCCTTCTGCATTCCATTTTTGGTTAATTTTGTAAATGCAATTAACCTTTACTCACATTCAAAGTATCTGCAACTGCTTGCATTGACCATCCGTTCTGCAGTAACATCACAGCTCTCATCTTTTGCGGTTCAGTTAAGCGCGGCATAATAATAATAATAATAATTATAAGGAAAACTTCAAAATATAGAATAATTATTAGTAAACTGACAAATAAAATTGACAATCAAGTTTTGATTACCTGAAAGCCTGTTTCACATTAATTAAAAAATCGTTTACCTTCAATTGAACGGCACTGTACAATTTTGTTTTAATTTGGACGCTAGATATTACGAAAAACAGTAGGTATGTTTTTCATTTCATATTATTCGTCTTCATTCATGTATGATTTAAGTTTTTAGCCATTTAACTTGCCATTTAGACTTGCCATTTAACCGGGCTGACGTCAGAGAGATTAATGGCCGAACCCTGTGAAAACCGAGTGTGCGGCGCGGTCACGATATATTCAAAATTATAAAACAATTCTCAGAGGTGTTGTGAGAATCAACAAACAAGGTAAACTTCTCCAATGTTACGAAATTTTCACTACTTTTACAGAGTGAATTTGAATTTGAATTGCATACGAATATTTGAATCTGTAATATCCAACCGGGTAAAAAATTAATCCGCGTTGTTAAAATAATAAACAAATTCGACGGACAGCTGAGGTATTAATGGAAAACCCCCAAAGGTCACGGACGTAGGGAAAACTTCTAGCACATTCTAGTGAAGTTCTATAATTTCTATAATGTTGTCGCTCAAAATCCGCTGTTAAGTTATAGTCGCGATGTTGTCACGTTTCGCATAAATACAGTACATTACGTGTATTTACCAAATTTTTATTAGTTTTTCAAAATTTACACCGTGATTTCGGTTTCCATTCGTAGACTAACGGAACCACGTACCCTTTCAAGTACATTTTGCTACTGCTGCACTACATAGAAAACCTATAAACAGTTTCTATTTCAATTAATCCTATTCCACTTAATATTAATTCTTCAATACGAGGGAACAATGAAATACGGAATGCACATTGTACACATACATGCGAAAATAAGATCAATAGTCCAAATTCCGGTGTCACATTATCCTCGTGAACTGGTTCCTATTCATCGAGATTCACACCATATGCAGGGCGCATATTTTAGCCAAATATTCAAGAATCTTTTTCCATTTTATTTCTGATGTATTTTTCAAATGATATTTTTTTGCACTTATTTTAAAGTTATTAAGCGAAACGAAAACGAAAAACGAAAAAGTTTTTCAATCCTGCTATGATGGCTCTGTGTGTGTATACCGCCCAAGAAATTGCCGATATGAAGAGGGCTATATAAATCCTACAGCTCGTAGTGGTCGCTTCTCTATCAACGTGTGGGCATGGATATGTTGCCAAGGAGCAGGTGTTACTCGGAGAATCAGAGAGCGTCTTACTGGTCAAAGCTGCGCTCGCATTTTGGAATATGTTATGTTACCTTACGTTTCCATTTTATATCCCGAGAACTTCACTTTTCAGCAGGAAAATATTTTTATTTCCTCTTTCCTTTTTCCATATTTCAATTAAATTTATATTTCAGGATAATTCCTCTATTCACAAATCACGAGTTGTTACTGAATGGCTGAGTATAAACCATATTAACACTCTGCCTTGGCCCTCTAAGTCGCCGGATTTAAATCCGATAGAAAATATATGGGCACAAATGGAAAAAGACATGTATAGCAGAAATTTTCCGACCAGCGAACTTAGAAGAACTGTGGTTGGCGATTGAAATGCCTGGGAAAATATTGGCGAGGATTACACCAGGACACTAATATTGTCTATGAGAAATAGGCTTCAAAAAGTTATAAACGCGAATGGTGCTTGGACCAAATATTAATTCATAGTAATTTTCTTAAGTTCTCAGTTAGTTTGTTAATTTAATGGATTTTTTTACAAGAGACGTCCTTACCATATAGATTTTCCTTAATAAATACTGTATATAAAATGCTGTCACCCTATAACTGACAGATACTTCAACCTAAAATAATTTTGAATGTGATCCGTTTACAAAAGCCTACTTCACAATGGGAAAATTTCCAAAATTTCTCATAAGAGTCGTTTACTTTCCATTGAATGTCACTGTACACATACACCCTTCACGAATATAATTTATATGACAACCTAGTATTATTTTTCGTAGTAGAGTACGCGATTAAATTATCGCAATTACAATTCGGGACGCCCTGTATATGAACAATAATAATTCCCTAATATAGATTGCAATACATTCATATTATTTTGACTTCTCCTTTATTTTCAGTTGCAAGCTGCAACGCAAATTGGGCGTTTTTCATGTGAACTTGAATTTTTCTTTGTTATCAACGTTTTCTTAACTTCGCGTGCTTTAAGCCTATAAAGACATGTCCTTGTAATGCAAATTTAACTATAATGGATGTCTGCAAATTTATTCCATTTGCACTAGGTGCAGTATGGAATATCACGAACCTCATCTATCTGATTTAAAAATCGGGTCCATGCAGGCCAGACCCGTGCAAAGCAGTGAGCGTACACGTGCTCTTTGGTAATCGTTTTCCGGAAATATACCTATGGATTAGGTATTTTAAGTAATTTTAGATAATTTATAGATGAAGCCCTTGCTCGCAGTCGGGGCATATATTATGGTATTTGGTCAACGAATGAGCATACGAACATGTTTTACGGGAAATATTTTTTTAACATTTCAAAAATGTTTCTAGTAAGGAAGTACGGCTATTGTATTATATTGGCTTTTTCTCAGATATGACGTAAAACATTTTAGTGTCACGTAATAGCAGGAGACCCTTCATTACTTAGATTTAACAAAGGCGGCGGAGAAAATAGACGTTTTTCATCCCACAATCCAGCCCACCAGCACAATCGATAAAGAGTTAATGTATTTTATACTCCACCTCTTCTTGTTGCTTTTGTAGACGTTTATCGGCATTGTTTTAAATGTTCTCCCCGTCACCCAAATGCCGCCATCGAATCAACATTTTACATTTGGAGAACAAAAAAGTCTCAAGGGGCTAAATCGGGTGAATAGGGGGTGTGATACATCAATGTCATTAGTAAATTTTTGGCCACGAACATCACGCAACAACAGGCGATCTGTGCACTGATGCATTCTCATAGTGATTCACGAGTTGTTCCGTGCTTCGGGAGTTCAACGTAGAATTATTCATTAACTGTTTGGCCCGGTGAAAGGAGTTATGGTGGACAACGCCGACAAAAAGTCCATTTAACATGTGCCGAAAAGATCTTCGTTATTGAGATAGCTAAAGTTTAAAGATAAATAAAGTTTTCGCCAGTTACTAAGATAGATAGATTTCTGCCAGAACCTACTAGGAAAGGTGTTTTTTTTTGGTAATAAACAAATAGACCAACTATATGTTTTTATACATGTTCAAATATATTTATTTGAAAGCTAAACTGATAGATATTCACATCGCGCAACTTTGTTTCGCATAGCCCATGCCCTAAATAGCCCATGCCCACAGCTGTAGTAATTTACGCATATTTATGTGGTTATGTTTTGTGAGTTCCTCTACGAATTGTGTTTTGCTTTGTTTCTGTGTACATTATCGTGAGAAAATGGAGCCAGGATTTCCTAAAGGAAGTTCAGAAAATCTGCCGAAAGTTGATTTTAGCATGGTGGACGAGTTGGACATTAGATATTTATCATATAATAGAATATTTATCAGCAGAAGTCAAGTGTCAACAAAGTAGGGAACCAACTGGAATATAGTTGGTACTAATACAACGTTGTGTCGTGTTCTAGGTCGTAGGCTCTGTGACGTCACCAAGCAAGGATAAGATAAGTGCGCGCTTTATTTTTTTTAAAAATAAAAAATACGGCGGAATTTTTTTATAAAGCACTTATCACATAAAGCAGTAAGAAATCAGTGAAAAGGCCCATTGGAAAGCTAGTTAAAAGAACGTATATAAGAAAAAAAATAACCCTCTACGACCAATAGCAGCCAAGATAGCAGATGTTTTTAAATCATCTGTTATTTATAAACATTAAGTTGAAGTGTTCACATTTTCAATGAAGGTCTATATTTTATGATTCAATTTATAAGTATACAATTTATATTTATGCAATGAGTAAAGAAGTTCAAGCCTTTGAAAGTGAAGGTACTCTTGTATGAGCGGCGGCGCCATGGTGAGGAAGTGGGGAGAGGAGCCCGAGCTCGGTTTCCGTGCGGCGAGTGCAGGTCAATTTTTTTTATTACCTCGGCTTCTAGACAACGTAGAACCTCATTTTTAAAATCTGCGGTATCTCATCTACGAAATATTAACAACTGGCTAATTTTGATTGGCCTGCAAATTGGGAAATGCCGGAAAAAATCTACAGTCTTCAAAAACAACAACCAATGTCGGAAAACTAAGTTTTCTGGCGGTAGAATATTCAAATTACGTTTTCGAGAAAAAATACCTGTATTTTTGTGTGTGAAATTGATAAATTCTTATACACATACTGGACTATCCAATCAACTATGTAATATCAATCTAATTTCAGCTACTGTTGATGTGTGGAATTTTTTTCCCTTTATAAAACCATTACTCAATTATACCAACTTTAATCAGAAGGTGCAATCCTATATATGCTCACTCTGTACCATTATGCGTCAAGTGCCATCAGTACAGATTATCGTGACTCCAAAAGAACCTTTCGTAGTACCTCTCCTCCAGCCTAATTTGTTTGGTCGTTCGGATCTGTGAGCGAGGATTATCGGTAAATGGAAAGTAGAAGTGACGTGAAGATGCAGCATCTAAAATGTCTAGACTCCAGTCTGGATGCTGTGCGCCCGCCCGGGCGTGGGGGAAGTGAGAGGTGGAAATTGCGAACTCTCCTGGTCTGGTGTCCTTGATCCCGTTATTGACTGGGCTGTAATCGATAAAAAAAGTCAGGATTTAGGCAGGAACGGGACTTCAGTGAACCAGTGAAATATTGAAATATTTATAACGTAATATTTACAGTTTCATTATTCCTGTTTGTTTTCATTTTAATTAATGTAGGTATGTCTAAAATCTCTTTGTCTGTACTGTGAATAGTGAGTATGCGTACTTATATTAATAAACAAGAGTTCAGTTTTATATGGTTTCTATCTATGACCAATGACCATACATTGATTTTAAATTCCTATTATAACCTTTGAAGGACAACAACCTATGCACTTATGTCACCAACAACTTTAATGAAACACTCAATTCTGGATGCGAAATTCTGCGTAATCCGGCGAAACAAATATATCTATTCCTGCAGTACCTTACAATCTTTAGAGTCTAGACTAAATATACCCCTTAAAATGACCTAAAATTTCCTAAAATCAGGTTTCCGAAAATTTTGTGAATATATAATAATTTAATCATTGTATAAAATTATATTTATAAATTATAGAATTATAAAAAAAAATATTCGTTATGAAACACAAAAATAGTGATAGTAATTGCTAAATTCCCAGCTACATTTTTTTTGTCATTTTATCTGACTTGCTATATAAATTAATCAGTTACTTTGTAATATGAAACCCACACTTCATTTATTATTATTAAAGGAAACGGCAGTTGACGTAGATCAGATTTTTTAATGAATTTATGTAACCTGCTTAAGGTCTTGTATGAATCATTATTTTCACGATATTGTGTGTAAGTTGGCCCTCTCCCGTTATACATAACATAATATAGTAGTAGATTGGCCTTAACAAGAGACAAATAACGACCGGAAAGGAGTTGACGAATGTGAACTGTGAAGTTAAATTTTACCGTTGAATAGAACCCATTACACAATTTGTTTGAGCACTTTTTCAATTTGCAGTAATACAATGTATATTAGCATTGAAAAATAAATTGAACCGAGCTTGTTTCATTGGATTGTTCAATTTATATTTATACTCGGTCCCCATAATAGACTACCCATTTTAATATTTGAATTAAAATTTTTTAGTTAACAAAACAAACTTTTTATTTTACTAAATTACAGCTAACTCTTTGGGATTTATGATAACTTATAAATATTTGGCTAATTTAATTCTAACTTTTAAAAATCACGTGTTCTAAATGACCTCCACCAACTTCAACACTTTTTTAATATTGGATAAAAAATGGTTCATTACACGGTGTAGCAAATAATCGTCTATTCCTTCAACTTCTTCACGAATTTTGACTTTTAGTTCCTCGATTGTACCTGGACGACTCGCAAACACTTTGGCTTTTAAATATCCCCACAGGAAAGAATCGGGTGCCGTTAAGTCGGGGGAACTCGAAGGCCAAGGCATATCTCCAAATCGAGAGATGAGTCGGCCATTAAACATTTCTCGCAGGACCCTCGTTGAGTTTCTGGCGGTATGAGCTGTTGCCCCATCTTGCTGGAATAGTAAGGCATTGTTTAGTAATCCTCGTCTATTTAATTCTGGAATGAGAAATGTCTCTAGCATATTAACGTAGCGCTCGGATGTTACTGTTACGGCGCGCTTATTTTCATCCTCAAAAAAATAAGGGCCGATAATACCAAAAGATCCTACTCCACACAACAACTTTTGGATTATGGACGTTCTGTGTAAAGATTTCACGAGGATTTTCATTTTGTTCATCTAAAATTTTGTTTATTGACCATGCCGTTCAAATAAAAATTTGCTTCGTCGGTCATTAGGAGACTGTGAATTGCTCCTTGATGTAAATCCAAAAATTCTTGACAAAATGCTAACCTTGCTTCTTTATCTTGATTGCTAAGGTGCTGTGCCATTTGGTATTTATATTCCTATTCCTTCGATATTCCTAGAATAAGGGTTTGTCGATTAGGAGACCTTACAGGACTTCTCGTAAACGCAATTCTAACTCGTTCAATACTTTCTGGTGTACGAACTGTTCTTCGACGTCCAGGCTTCCTTAAATTTTTTACAAAACCATTTTCACGCCAATGACGAACCCATAACCTAACAGTTTTACGATTTGGCGCGTGACCCCTATTGTTGATATTAAACTGACGCCGGAATGGATGCCTAACTTATTCTATCGAATTGCTTCTTATGTAAGTTTCCACACAATACACACGTTGTTGGACTGAGTAATCCATGAAAGTTCAATAATTATTGATGAAAACTAACAAACTTCTCGTAGAAAAATGACGTTCCACAAAATTATTAAATTAAAATTTATATGTGACAGGAGCCTACTTGATTAATAATTTACTTAAATCCCAAAGACTACAGAAGATAATCCCACAAAGAACAACCTATTTAGTTATCTCATAGGGAATTTATTAATAATATAAAATGGGTAGTCTATTATGGGGAACCCAGTATATAGGAGGTTTCTACAGAACCGCCGGCGCCGTTATATGCGTACGTTTATTACGTACGTACGCAATAAACATTGATCAGTCGGGCAAAATGTGACAAATTCATGTAACGTAACAATCTACACCCGAATTCTTTAAAACGTGATAGTGACTCGTGCCCGACCGATCTTCTTCTTCCGAAGTTAAGATAAACTTCGGAAGAAGAACCGCTGCCTTTGTTTTGGCCATTACCATTGAAACACTATCTGAGTCACTAGTACGTTAACATGATTTCTATTACGTATAAAAAGTACTTATATATAAAAATATTCTTGGGAAACCAACTGATCCTCCTTGTGGCACTTTATCTTTATCTTATCTTTATTATCTGGTCAGTCGTAGATCCTGTGACAAAAAAAATTGGCTTTTTGGGCAAGAAAAATATAACTGTGTCGCCTATCTAAAAGAATTAAGTGAAAAAATTGAAAAAAGTAGCAGAAAATAATAAAAAATAGCAAAAGATAGCTGTGGGAATCGAACAGATACTATTGTGTAAATCTCCAACCAGTTGTTGCTTGGGATTGAATCGAAATTTCAAGGATCGGCAGGTGCCATGGGTGTCCTAAACGTGATTTATGACTTAAAGACCTTATAGTGTGAATAGGAATATTATTAAAAACGTCACGCTCAACCCTTTGTTTATGCAAATCTTCAGGTCGCAGTATTTTTAGTAGTCTTCAAGGAGTATATTCTCACTCACTCAGTATATTCATACTCGTGAATAAAATAGGGATGAAAATTAATGAAATAGGGATGAAATTTGGTAGCCATGGTTTTGAAAATGGTCGATCTATATTTAAGTATGTTCACCAATTTTAACATAGATAGAGATTATTTGCTAGATATTTTCGAAAAAATGGCTCAGTATAGTATACTTACGCATCGCATACTCTTTGGTATATGATGTAAAAGGTCATCATATACCAAAGACAATCATGCTTTCGGCCACTTGAAATGGTTAAATTCCCAATAAAATATAATAACTACTTCCTGGCCTCTCAATTGTTTTATTACCCTTCATTGAGTACTGCATATTATATAGTATGGCGCGAAGAATTGCTAATTCATATAATGTAACCTGTTATTTTTATCGTATTCTCCTTATGTTCAAGGTTGATTTTTTTTATTAAGAAAGTGAAAAGCCTTGTTTTGTTTCCTTACAGGCGCAAAATATCAATAATGCAGTTTCTATATTAGCCCAGTCAATGATTTCTGTAGAGGGAAATGGAGGAATCTTTGCCTTTGTTCGGACCAATTAGGAGGTAAACATGCTAAAAGTCCGGAAAATACAAAAGTTTTTCGCAAAATCTCGGAAATTGCATGTACATAAAGCTAAAATTGCTCTAACTTTTGAACGGATGAAGATAAAAACAAAGATATATATTCTTGAAGGGAATTTCATGGTCTACAACGTTTTTTCCTGTTGATTTTTCGTGCGATGAAGGTCCGTCGAGTTAGGTAGTCAAATAAGGCAAAGAAGCCAGAGGCAACATATTTTCTTCATAATTTGCGACTTTTGAGCGCGAAGTGGTACGACAAATCCAAATTTTCCACCTCGATTACCCTCCGGATCATTGTTAAATATTTGAAAAACCATAAAATTTTTGGACTTTTTGTCTCATATTTTACGACCAAGGACCACCACCAAGGCAGACTTCATCACATACAACATATAAAAAAAAATCAGAACTACCTCATTTGATGCGAGGTAAAAATATCAATTCCATAGACTATTTTGTATAGAATGACCTTATCGTTAGGGCGCATAGTTTCCCGGATATACGCGGAAAACCGACAAAAGGGTACCTTCTACGTAACCCCCTGCACCCCGCTCACATCCTAGGACTGGAGACTTTTAGTATGGTTACCTCCTAACTAGTCCAAACAAAGTCCCATAGTCAAAAATTGTGTTCCTTCCATGTCCCTCTACAATCTGTCGTTGACGACTAGGTATATACCTTTATTCTAGCGTATGCTCGTCGATATAAACTTAGTTTCCACGGTATAAAAATGGTGAATAAACACTTAAAAATGTTCATCGTAGGTGTAATCGGCTTGTGGTATATGTATGGTAATAATGCTTTTGTATGTAATGTTTGCTAAGTGGTTTTAGGATGTAAGTAAGTACGTTAGTTAATGAGGAATTTCAATTGTAAATAATCCTCTTTTTCTTTGAGCCAGACCACGTCTGCTGTATAATTTAAATACACTTTATGTCTTATGATATATGCGGAATTTTTAAAGGGACTAATGGTTTTAAATGCAATAGCTCCCTCCCGACACTGTAGAATATATTGTTATTGTAGCATAACAGCAAAAATGCATGTCAACGTTCCTCAACTCGTATTTTTTATTATTATCACTTTTAAGCACATTTATACCCTAGAGACCATATAGTGCTTTATGTACCGAGGGACTAAAGTACTTCATTTAATCCCAAGTGCGAAGGTTTATTGCTTGCGTACCGAACTGTTGAGTGTGCCTTGATATAGAATATCAGGGGGTAGAAATCTACCCCCTGATGTCCAGAGGCGTATCAAGACGGTAAAACATAAATAAAGGCATAAAGGCCATCAATTATTCGTTAATACGTCGTACTATTTCTTTTTCACAGTGTTCCTGATTTGCGCTTTTCAAACGTTCATATTTAGTAGTATATTTAAAAGAATACGTTGACTTTGTACATGTAAATCTTACATGTACATGTAAATTTCTAAACTCAAAGGTTGTTTCGACGTTTTAGACAATTACCGGTTCAACCATATCGGGATTTTCGGGCGTTATATTATTATCTTCCACTTCAAATGGCCTCCGGAACGCCATGGTAAATTAGGAAATAAATATAATGTCTTATATTTAGTAGTTAATGTTTTAAGTCGGTCTTTACGCACCGCACTGAGAACCGTGTTAAATTCGGGCACGCGGCGCGGCGGTCAACAAAGAAATGATTTACGATGCAGCAGACCAGTCTGTTTATTCTCTTTACACCAGCGCGCAGCCGTAGATAGTTCAGCTGGCTGACAAGTTCCAGTAACGGACTCCCATGCACGTTTTCAACTACTCTTCGAATCTCAATGACACTGCTAAATACTTAGGACCAAATTTCAAGATATGTGTCGGAGGTTTTAGCACCGACCCATTTCAATTCCGCTCGTATACACTTTACACTGATCTAATATTTTTCGCACTCGATTATTTTCTTATCTGCTATCTTTATTTGGCTTGATATAACCTCAAAGCTAGTACGTACTTATCTCATTGGTATACTGAATAATCTATTTTCGACGACTTTTAGAATACCCAGCTTTGGTAATAATTATACGTTTAATAATAATTAATGATATATTTCGCTACTTATTTTAAATAAGTTAATTAATTTATAAATGTGTAAGCTAGCAATTATAGCTCTCATTATATTTATTGACTATAACTTGGTATATCGTAAATAATAGTATTTTCTACGTAGTATTTAATTGTAACCTTGTGTAGTTATTTTACTATTTCCTATCCCACATATTATTATATGTTAAATAGTTATAAATAGCAACACCGAGAATACATATAGAAAATGTTAATGTATTAAGATAACTTTTCTTTTCTTTTGCAGGTACGCATATGAGGTTTACACTTCCTATACGTGAGTTCGAATTTCAAAATATCATAAATGAAGTAAAAGTCGTTTACTATTTTTACTTTTACCGAAATTTAACTGAACAATGTAAATTATTAAAACATAATTTGTTAACTACAATAACTTTAAACGTAGCGATGGTAAATATGTATACCAAAACGTATACGTAGGAGAATATAAGGTTTTAATTTCATATGGCAGATAATTACAAGATAATACTTCAAAATCATATGTATATGGCACATCCATTTAGACTTGATGCAGTCATGATGACTGTGATGAGTGACGCATATAAATCATGAAAGATATGATGTACCTCAAAAATCTGTCGTTGCAAATACACAAACCTTGTCCTCGCCCGTAAATAAACCTTAAGGCCGCCGCATTTTAAATACCGGTAGCTTTCCACAAAACGATCAGCCTTTCCTTTTCTAAGAACTTAGAAATGTTACGGATGCGAAACTATTTTTCTCCTTTAGAAATAGACGGCCAGCCTATATTCGAAGGTTTTCGCCTTTGCGATACATTCTAAACATTTCCGCTACGGAATTAATTGAATGTCGAAGCTTTAGACGCCACTTGCATTTGTTTGTCTCATTTGTTTATTTATTTATGAATGAGCCCAACTATAGCGAGACGTGGTTAATAATGTATGAGGGCGACAAGGTTAGCTCATAGCTGAGACGGAGTATGATAATCGTCAGTATAACGGCGGCAGGAAAAAATAAGCCGTTGTCAGTTTTCTAGCTCATAATATGTGCTTATACTTTGAATAAATACTGTTATTCTCACAGCAACCTAATACCCGCCATACGAGAGTTGAAAAACGACGTATGAGGGGGAGGGTGATAAAATAAAGCTCTGTCGAGCTCAGAGCATAATGGAAATTTCACTTCTTTGTGTAGGTAACTATAGTACAAACATAACATAGGAATGTAATTAATTTATTAATAGTGAACGTGGTGACATCGGAATTTTTATCCCTTATTCTTTCCGTTGTTCAACTCTCGTGTGGCCGACTTTAGCTAAAAATTTAAAAAGTTGCATGTAGCCCCCCTTCCCCATTTTTCGAAAAATGATATTTTTTTATTGTTCCACATTATACTAGTTGTTCCGAACACTGTACCGTTGGAAAGAAAAACTTGCATGGTTTCCGATTAATACGAAAAAATGTAAAAAAATTCTAGCCCTCCATTTTTCGAAAAATATTTATTTTGTTCAATCACATTGTATTACTTGTACACTGTACCGCAACAAAAAAATCTAGTGTTTTCGAAATTAATTGAAAAAGTAGCCTCTACTTTTGAAAAAAAAATGTTTTGTGTTCCACATGATATTAAACAATGTACGGTAACGAAACGTGCCACGCATTCATTGAAAACTAATTTCAAATCTAAAAATTATTTATTTAAAAAAATATTTCTACTTATTTAGGTAGAAGTATATTTTATTCTGGCGGCATCTCTTCTCTTCGTAGCGAACCTCTAAATCTATGCATACAAAAATTATATAGCGTCCTGTATGTGCCAGTGGTTCGGAAATTACGTCTAGTTTTTAGGGGATCCTCTTCCAAAATTCGCCATTACCTTTATATACTTTTATTAGCGTGATTTTCCTTTCATTTTTCCAATAATCATCCTAACTAATTAAAAAAAAATCGCAAATTTAAATCTAGGAAAAAAGGCGTCAATCTAGGGAAATCTCAAAAGGCGTAGGTAGACGGTAGGTAGGTAGGCGTAGGCAACAAACATTTTTTTGCAAATTTGTTTGACAACGCTGACGGAAATCGTGAAGTGAGATTTCTGAATCATTTCTTTTCTAGAGTAATGTAACCAACCCGGGTCGGTTAAACATAATAATCAGAGAAACGCATGGCCGGGGTACGTGATCGTCAAAAGGAGACATACCTACCCTACGTTGTATTTAATTTAAATTAACCGTGTCCGAGATGCACTGGTTAATAACGAAAAGCGGGAGTTTTGAGATGAAAAAGAAAAGACTAAGCATTTTAATACACCTACTGATTTATTTAAACAGGTATTCAATTGATGAACAATATTAAATAAGTACATGCCGTACTCAGCCTTGAATTCACGAGGGGAAAGAGCACGGCAGAGGAACCCTCGATCTCTATTCAAAAGAATCGCAGTAATGCTGTTGGACACTTAGATGAAAGTAAAATGAAAACTTACAAGGGTTTCCCATACTTGTGTTTTAACCTACAATCATTCTCAAGATACAAAACTGAAGAGTTTGTTGTTAGTTAGCCGACTTTCGTCAGAAGGTCCCATACGGGAGGCAACCCAGCTAGTTAGTAGTTGTAAGGTTTTGGTGCAAAAACGAAGGTCTCATACGGGAGGCAACTAGCGTGTTTGCCCAGGCACGGGGGAAAAGTGTTAATAAATTCAACAAGGCACAAACATTCATCATCTCATACAATAAGCGGCAATTAAGTCATTGTTATAAGCAAAACCCACAAGTATGAAAAACCAACTCGTAGTCATGAATGGAACAAAATAAAATAATCTTAAAACAGAAAGAGCTGAACACACTAAATAAACAAGTAAAATGTTCATAGTTTATGCATAAACATTACAAATTAAGTATATTTACTAACCTGGGAAATTTCACGTCAAACACTAGCACACACCAGAGCCCAACTACCTCCTTCCCCATATGCAAACCCTCCGTCTCCCTATATCCCGACTTATCTAAACCACCCCGCACACCGTCTTTCCTAGTGCGTGCTTATACCCTAACCACTTGCTATTTAAAAATCGGTATCTCGTCTTTACACAAAACAGAGGTCACGACATCGCAAGTTTATTAACTAAATAGGGGATAGGGTCCATTTCACTAGGGAATAGTGATGGGTAGTTCGTGAACGAACTAAGAAAGAACCATTCTTTTAAAGATTTTATTTAGATAAACTGGAAGAGCTAGTTCAAAGTTTCTAAACGAACTAGTTCTATTCGAACTGTAATGCCTTGCCTTTGTAACGCTGCCGTTGAGAAGGTACCAGTAAAGACAGTAGACTAAGTAGACTTATTTATGGGTGAAATGATGGCAGAATATTGTGATCTTGCATTTACTACGCCACTGTGTGATAACCACAGGACACACCAGATACCAAACTGCGAAGAGTATAGAAGTTAATGTTGCCATTTTATAATTTATCAACAATTTCTTTTTATATTTGCCGAATATTAATTTCTTCAAAAGAGAAATTTTTATTATTTTATTATTTTGTAAAAATAAGTTTTACAGCTGCCTTTTTGGTACGCATTGCAGGGCCTCGAACTACGCAGGTATGTTCAGCTAGTTTGATATAAAAAGGTTCAATTTCGTGGATTTTCGGGAATTTCCCTGGAATGTGTAGTTCATGATATTTTTAATATAATGTCGCCAATTACCTACTAATTGTATATTATGTGGGGTCATTTAAGAGCGACAGACTAAAAATAGACGGATTTATCGACGACGTAAAGTAAAAAAGAACATCAACACGGCCCGAGTATAACTGTAAACGTTTAGCACCTTCAAATTAGAACGATTAATAACGATTATATCAAACAGAAGATACTACTGTTAGGTTAGGCTTGTAGTGTAAGCGGCTGGAATAATTGTTATACGGAGAACTAATTTAAATCTCATTATGAGACTCGAACTTGCTTTTGTTTAGCAGGTGACATGTAAACATTTCAAATAAATTCCTTTCTAAATTTTCTATCGTGTAAGTGCTGTTATTAGGCCAGTCAAAAAGTACAGTAGAAATCGCTAAAATCGCAGCAAACTACATGCTAGTTCTCATTCTTTAATATGTTGTTAGGACCATTACCAGTATAGTGCAAGGATATAATAGTGATCGGAGAAAATACTCATTTTACGGGTAAAGTCATAGGGAGAGATCTTGTAGCGAATGTAATTAGCTTTATTTTAAGCATAGAACGACGTCCGTAAGTCTGATAGTTCCCTGACAATACTTAATCCAAAAAATGTCCCAAGTATAACGTACCTACATTTTAATTTCTTCACGCACTGCACAAATTTACTTTATTTCATCTGTTTACTTAGACAAATTTTTACTATAATGCGAAACATATTCAGATAATACGTATAACCTGCACACGGTGCAGTCACACAAATAACAAGTTGTTTTAATTTCTTCACGCACTGTAAATTTACCTTATCTCATATATGTTTACTGAGACACATTTTACTATAATGCGAAACATATAAAGATTATACAATATATAACCGGCAACACGAGGCAGTTACGCAACGCATAAGGCGCTATGGTTCTCTGCAGTGCAACGAAGTCATGGTTGAAGAGTCAACTATCATAAAAATGGCCCACGAGAACTTGCTGGCCAACGACAGCAACAAACGACGACTGAAAGCTGTGATATGCTCCACCTTCCAAAACTGGGAATTGAGACGAAGCAGGCAGTCAAGGATGCTGACTATAACATCGTCAAGGTGGAACTTGACAAGGCCGCCTCTTTTCAGTAAGTGCTAATGATTGGAGAGGATGTGGACCTCCTCGTCCTTCTCAATGATTTGGAATCGGCTGTGACGAACGTTTTTTACGTTACAATATTCGTCAAGCTCATTAACTCGTAGAGATTTGGAAGTCCCCCAGGATTCGAGTTGTTTCTCCAGGCCTTCACATGGTGCGACACCCCTTCTGCCTTGCCGGTATGGGGAGAACAAACTGTGGAGCGGGATCCAGAAATACTCTCAACTCATCACCACAGCAAGTGTTCCTCCAACCTACTTCTATCCACCAAGTCATGACAGATGCCGGAGCCAGCGCTATAATTTTTTTGTGAAAATAGCTGTCTCCGAAAATAGCTGTCGCTGTTGCCTTGTTAACCTCACCCGTTTGCCTCCAACGGAAGATGGTGTGGAAGTTTAGAAGTAGTTGGGGGTGGAAAAAGATGCCACTCAATGGGGACGGAAGAAGGCAGATCAGGGGTTCATTCCAACAACAATGATGAGGGACGTGCCACCGCCCCCTCCTTTCTGAAATATCTATAATGCGGGTTCAAGAAAGGCTATAGCGGAGGCGGCTTTACTTGCCTAAAAGCTTTGTAAATTTTGCTCCTGCGTCTCTTGCTAAAATGGCGCCGTAATTCAGATTGTCGACCATCCCACTACCTGCCCTACTACTACTGCACTACTAAGCAGTACTGGTAGTGGTCACAACATAAATATTAAAAAATGAGAACTAGTCGTTAGTTTGCCATTTTAATGTACGATATGACTGGCCTATATTGGCATTACGTAGACGAAATCTCTAATAGAGCAGTTTCTCTTGGCTTTGGAATCATGATAACGATCGCCAAAACCATCCGATTGAAATATGTTTATGATTTTATTAAATTAGCTTCTGTTTGTCGGATATCCAACCCAGAATTCTACATATTATTACTCAAAAAAGCGATTGACAGATTTTTCTTTGATATTTTTTTCGAAATGCTTGTGGCAAGTCCATCTAAAAAATATCTCCCTCCTTATAGACTCATAATAGGGAACATGACTAAAATTTTAAATGTATAAATAATATTAAAAACCATAGCGTAACTTTGTAATAAACCGTGTACTTCACAAAAACAAGATTTCTAATTCCGCGCGATCGGTATGAAGGATCTAAACAGGATAAAATTGGAGCGGTCGAATGCTGAGATCACCCGTAGCCAACCGAATCGGTCTCCTCGTCATTTGTAAATTGTAGGTCACGACTTTAAACCTGTTTGAAACGGTTCGCTCGCGCGCGAGGCGTTAATAATTTATAGCGAATTTATTATTTGGAATTAAGGCATCGTATTTTGTATATCTTATTTTTCAGTATAGTAGAACATTTCTATGCAATAAAAAAATGGTTCCCTATTGTATCTATGGCTAGAATGTATATTAGTATGCAATTTTGAAATGGTATTAAAAGTATTCTTGTTGCATAAGCCGCCTAAATTTCATTATAATATCCACCATAAAACAAATGAAGCAATTATTATTATAAATTCCAGCGATTTGCGCATATACCTGCTTTTTTCGGTAGGTAGAACTGCAATTTATTTGTCTGATGTTCGCTGGACTGTTAAGGCTCTTTTTTTCTAGTGACTCACTGAATGCTTTGTACCAATTTATTATTATCTATGTCTATCCATCGTAAAGGACATTTTAGTACATGCACAATATTCTGTTATATCTGATGTTAGTCATAACATGTTAATGATGATTCACTTCAATAATTATATTTTTGTCTTATGGTCTAGTCAAATGGTAGGTACACAAAAAAGGCGAACAGGGGAAGTTTTACGTATATGTTTTTTGGTTCGCTGCACGCGAATATTCACTCCGTAGGTTTGACTGCACAAATTTCAGAGGGCAGAGGGCTCCTTCGAATTTTCCATTAAGCAGTATCGTTAGGTCATCTGCGTATGCAATGGGGTATTTTCGCAGTTTTTTTAACAATGGTAGTAGAAAGCAAATGGAAAAAGAAGATTCCCGTATTTTTTATTTTTTTGTTTAGCTCTAAATCAAGCTGTAAAATAAATAAATAAAATCACGTGACGTCACTAAGCGCAAGTATAAATGGTGCGACAATGGCT
This sequence comes from Tetropium fuscum, assembly GCA_964058915.1. NCBI lineage: Eukaryota > Metazoa > Arthropoda > Insecta > Coleoptera > Cerambycidae > Tetropium > Tetropium fuscum. The sequence goes on along the minus strand of CAXKVY010000098.1, from coordinate 469,612 downwards.
GTCGGCCATTGCTGTTGATATTAGTATTTATATATACATATATAACATATATATCTAGTGATTTGTGTATTTTCGCTTAATGACGTCATAGAAATTCAAGCTGCAATTAAACACGTATTTCTGAATACTGCGCATAATTTCTTATGTCAAAAATTATGGAAAAAAATGTACTTGTTGAATATGCAATTGCCCATTTTTGTTTCGATTGAGCGAAAATAGCCCATTGTGTAGAATCCTTCCACGTTGAGGCGGTTTAGGAGGCTGTCAAGAACCAGATTCCATAGCAGTGGTGATAAAACACCTCCCTGCGGACAGCCTTTCGCAACCAGTCCTCTTATGACAGTGTCTCCTGCACTGATTTGTACTGCTCTTTTAGAGAGCATGTTGGATATCCATATCGTGGGTTTTTATTAGTAATTAAATTAATTCCTTGTATTTTTTTCTTTGACATATTTCCTGGGTACTGTATAAATAGTGAGATTTTAAAATAGATGTATTCATGTCACCTACTTTGAATATTACGACTGTATTAAAGCCATGATACAACTTTTAGGAAAAGAATAAAAGTTTTTATTACTCACTTTTCGAGGTAGTACGGATATATCACAAGACAGTGACAGATAGACTTGTTTTTTATGAAATTATATTAAATAAATCGTTGATTGAAAAAATTTATGAAATTTGTGGTAATTGTTGGGGTTTTTACACGTTCTGTAGTTGATGTAAAGGGGCACCATAAAGCCGACTTATTTTGACACATTTACATGCAAATATGTCATAATAAGTTTGTTACTATTGCTGTTAGTTGTGTTAATATTACATAAGCTAGGCTATAAAGCATACAAAAAAATTTCTAGTTTTAAGTTAGTGTTATGGGTCTTTTGGGTTCGTCGTATGTACTTTTATTTTTTATTTTATTATTATTTTCTGTTCATGCCTCTTTTATAGTTATATTGTTTTTTCTGTTCTCATGCTTTTCATGCTTAGAAGCGTTATATTTTGCATGTTATTATATTTTTTGTTTTATTCTGTTTTGGTTTTTATATTATTTTTTATATTTTTTATTTTGATTTTTTCATATTCATGTAGTTAGTATGGGGGTTTTGGACGCAGGGTTGGGTTTAGGGTGCATATGCATAATTTAGTGACGCTAGTTTCGGTGGGTTTGAAAATTTTGGTATTATTGCTGTGTGTATTGTGGTGTTAGGATGTTGACGGTGCACTCGGCCCTAAATGGCAGATGTCAAATATGAATATGGCGCCAAATTTAAGTGTTCCTATTCCTATTCAGCCTTGCTATTATTAATTGAAGCAACAAGCTTTGCGAGCAAACCGCATCGGGAGTATTTAGCAATAAATGGAGATAACAGAAAGTAATTCAGAACGAGAAATCTGAATTTTAATTTGGTATGCAACATAATACTGTTCCAATTATTTTTAGTAGTGCTTGATAAATTACAGTTAGTTTTTATCTGGGTATAAAAACGTCATGTTTTTGTGTACTTTTGATAATATATCTGGCGCCTGCCTAACCGCAGATTGGCCCAACCAAAAAGCGTTTCAATACGCGTTCTAAGAAGCGTTCACATGAAGAAAAATATTACGTCACATGATTTATTTTAATATTTCCTGATTTTTGCCACGGTTTCGGATAAAATATAAATTAACATTCCCTCATAGCATGTGTCTAATATGATTGGCATACGTCGTTTTGCGGTAATAAAAGAAGTTATTATATTATGCACGACGTGAATGTCCATTTTATGGACATTTTCCACATTCCTACCGGTTAGTGTCCTCTAACTACCATTATTATAATCCGTTTTAGCATAACACAAACTGAATATCAGCCTTGGAAATGTTCTGCTCTCACTGTCTTCTACTCTTACTATTGCTTTCCTTTGGTTAGAGCAATAAAATTTTCCGAGAAGCAATAATAAACATGAAAATATTGCTTTGACAAAATTTACGAGAAGATTAGAATCATTATCTGCTTAATAATTCGCACGAAATGGTTTTAATTTTATATGGGTACATTTCGGGTAAATATTTCGGAAGCCGGCGTTTCGCGAATGCCCTTGCCCTCGCGAATGCCTCGCGAAGGCCTCGCGAATACCGTTGACTTCTACTAAGAATACCTACTATCTATCTACTAAGATACAATTTTCAAATAGGAGCAGTAGAGTGATATCTCATTTAAAATGTTCTTCAATTTGTAGTTGGGTATTAGGTCGTTTAAGTAATTTTGGTATTTGCATGTAATTTTGCGATAAAGTGCAAAGAATTGCGCTTTATCTTGACTGAAAATTGATTGAATAAGTTTTTCCTCAATATTGTACTTACATTTTAAAACCTAATTATTGTGTAGACATATTTATGAAGGCTCTGACCGAATATGTAAATCGAAAATCGTGATTACCTGAATCTTTAGTAGTATTATTTACTTGGGCAGTTATCAGTTGTAGAAGGCATAGAGACGGCATATAGTAATATATACATCTCTGTTGCAGAGCTGAGGCTGTGTAGACGTGCTAGGAGTAACTGTAATTCCTCATTGTATTTGGTGATAAGTGAACTAGTTCTAAAACAAGTATATAAGTAGAGATATCAAGCTTATTATATTATGTTGCTGTTAAACACGTAAAAACATATGTAAAGCGCTGAAACACCAAAATTCTACCAACAGTATTGACGACATCGTTGAACTGCGTATCAGTTGACATATTACCAGATGACAGGGATTGAAAAGGGACTATATACAGACTTTTAAAAGAAATACAAATTACTTCAATACACCGACTCCACCGAAATCAACTACAGGCAGACCAAAAATCGTCCTCGAGGATGACTTGAAAAATGTTATTCGAAATACACTAAATTTATTTTAAGACAGAAATTCCAACGTTAGACAAGGTTATACGTAGACATTCAGGAGAAAACTATTTACCAAAAAATTAGCAGAAGCAATCTTTGGCAAGTCTGCGCAACCTGAATATTTGCTGAGAAAAGCAGAACAGAAAGTATATCCTTATTGACAACGAAGAAATTATTTGTTGCGAAGAGATTACCCACGGTAAATTCCAACCATGAACAACTTGTCCAGTTTGTGAGCTGGGAACTTAGGTTTTAACTGAGTTATTTGCAGACGGTCGAAATCGAAATTTTTTTTTTGAAAATGTATTGAACATGAAGTGAAGTGGAAAGATGGTTTGCCAGTTTGGCGTGGTATGACCCAAAAAAACCTGTTAACACGGTATTAAAGTACCTTCTCAACTGTCAAAAAATTTCCATTTAATTATCGCCTCGAAAAAATTCCCGGAATTTTTCTTTTTGCCGTGGTAACGAATCAAGATAAAGGCATCTTATTCATGTCTTAATAAAATTCACTTGCGTTTTTGAAGATCTTATTTTATACATGATTTTGATAGATATTTTGGAGTCCCTATATCCTTGAAGGATATAGAGAAGAATAAGGTCTTGAAAAACGTGGGTATAACAGCGATTCATTCGTCGAGTAATAAATTACAACTTTTAGACAATCCAAAGGATAAAATTGTTCCAAATGAAAGGTCTGGGATTTACGAAATTAGTTGTAATGATTGTGATCGAAAATATGTTGGACAAACGAGACGATCAATTAACACCAGATTTAAAGAGCATATGGCTCATCTAAAATATGGGAGAACAGATAAGTCTAATGTTGCACAACATGCTTTTGACAACAATCATAGAATAGATATTAGTAATTTAAGATTAGTTAGAAATGTGACCAATAATAGACAGTTGGATGCATTTGAGAGCATAGAAATTGTAAAATGTAAAAGTAGTATGAATAGCGACAAGGGACCTATACCGTATAGCCCGCTTTAGGCGTTGCTTAGCAACCGATCATTGAAGTGTGATTAGTCACGCGTAAATTTCAAGGTGATATCATTAGTGACGTCACCATGAAAAATAGTATAAATATGGTAGATTTTGTAGTTTAAGATTAGTTTTAATTGTCTCCGGATAATGCCAACTTGGTTGGCGAAACGCGCGTCGAGCGACGTGAAAGTGTTTTGGTGTTTGTGGAAACTACTCCGATTATTATAGTTACATCAAAGGTTCCAGCCCTATCCAGTAGTAAAAATTAGAAATAATATATGTTATGGTAAAGAGTGGTAAAATCGTAAAAAAGTAAGTAACAGCAACTCAGCCAATTTTTAAAATTTAATACTTTGGTAGATCACCATTTTCGCGGAAATTACGACAGTTTTCTTTTTTGTTAATCAATAAAAAAGTAAAGAAAGTTTTAAAACAATGTAAAAAATGCAATTTTTACATTGTTTTATTGACTTATTTTGCTGACAAAAAAGGTTTTTGACTCTGAATTTGCCATTGTAATACGCTAATTTTGACTAAGGTAAAATACTTAAAATGGACAAATTTACTTCCATGAAACATAAAATCCATGAAACATAACATAATATGAAACAGTAAGATACCTTAAACGAATAAGTTCCTTATTCAATTACATAATCGTTAGTTCATTAAGCTCGAATTGAATCTCTCAAAATATAATAAGAGTGCAAAAAAGTGACTTCTTTTATTTTTGTGTAGATTAGCCTTAACATCCTTTGAATATGTTATGTACTTAATACTCATACTCAGTATAGAATTTTAATTATTAACTTTACTCCCCATATATCTATATATCACTGGTGTCAGTGGTGTCAGCTCCAACTAGGCATGACGCAGGTAACTGAACCCTCAAATTAACATAATTATCGGTTCTAAACGGTGAAATTAACATGTTATCATAACTTACAACCTACATCACCATGTTTCAAAACTAAAACACTTTCGCAGCCAGCCTGTACCATGAGCATAATCGACTTCGCAAAATCAATCATGTGTAGGAAAATAAAAATAACAGTACCGGCAATAGTTCGTAGTATATCATTAATTATTTATTAATCAACATATCATCTGTCTCAAGAAATGTGTCATTGGTAACCTAAAGTTTTCGACTTGTTTCTATGAATATAGTGACCATTGACCTCCTGGCATTTATTTGTATTGCTGTGGAAAAGTAACAACTCTGATATAATGTACTGACCATTTTACATACCTTTTCGGTAGTGTCTTCTAGTTATAGGTTATTTCCATGGTTTTCTACCTTAGTAGAAAATTGAGTACTAGGATGTTTTTGCCAGGAATTAACATAAATGTTATATAACCTGCGTTTGAATTGCTAAAATTGAACTGCTCGTATAAAGTGTAAATTTTATCAAGAAATATGAGACTTCCCCAACTCTGTAGACTTTTTACAAACTTGGCAACACCGCACATCCGAGTTAAATGTGTCAAGGTCATCGTCAGCGTTTGTGCCAGATGAGTGTCACATCGTACAGATGCCGCAGATGTTCAATGAAGATGCCCTTGCAAGTTTTTGCTATTTTTTATGTTCACAAACATTTCTGTATGGTTTTAACTTTATATACGTGTGTACTCAATATTTATGAGACACTTTAAAAGTAAAACCCCAAAAAGTACTAAGCTCCTGTTTCCTAATGGCATGTGGCGCCACCTATTTGACAGATGCTAAAAGTGCGAAATAGCGAGCAACTACGGGTGGGTTTATGTTATTATTTACCATAGACGTATTAATACAACGGTTCATTCATGAAACGCTGGAAGAGCCGATGTATTATTGTTCTAAAAACTACAATGAGTGCGAGAGAAAAATGGAGGCAGGTATCCTTTCGGCAACGCCGCCTCGTGTGATCAGAACCCATCCAGTGGCGTATCTACTTATTTTTAATGAATGAGTTAGGGTAAACTGCATAGTTACATAAGAAAAATACTGAATACCCTGTATCCGAACGGTGCAATAAATGAAATGAAAATAGAAAACATTCAGAGCATAGTTTAATTCGTGTACATTAAAATAATAGTTAGTAACTGCAATGAAACTTCGTCATGTGTTTTGTACAAATTTATTTATAATTTTAATGCAAAAAGTACAGATATTTGACGTATTTGTTAGTTAGTCGACGGTTTAATATTAGTTTTTGGACGCATTGTAAATAATTTAAATTCTATAAAAAAAGACACTGTAATAGGTGTCTGACCACGTAGTAAAAATTTTCCTTGCGTGTTTGTTGAAACAACTCATTAAGTCTGTCTGTTTCTTCTTTCTCTTCCTCCTCGTTGTAAATTTTTTCATCGTCAAATTCACATTTCATTAATTTTCAATGTCGCTGTCTTCATTCTCTGAAATGTCATCATTTTCTGTATTGTAGCATATGTGACATAGACATGTCATCACCTTCTTCTGGAATGTGAACATGGTGTTTAGGGGGAACACAACATTTGTGTCAATTGCTTACATCTGTCATATAATAAAATTACATCGTATATTTAAGAATTTGAATCATACATTCAAATTAACTTATTATAAAGTAAAGCTATTACTCGACCTATTTATTATAAATACAACAATCCTAATAATATGAGTGCTGTATTTAAACTAAGAAATAGAAAAACATTTTTCATTAGGAGAATATAAGAAAATACTATAACTAAAGCTCAACCAGCTCATGCCAGAGGTTTCTCCTTTCTGGGTCTTTGGGAAACCTTATTAATCAGATTTTTTTAATTATAATATGAATTTAATTGGAGATGATTTTGCATCACCAGAATAAAAATAATTTTAAATAAATATCGCACACTGATTATGTACTATATAAATTACATAATAAAGATTAATGAAATAAGTATTGATTAATTATGACAGCAATATAAAAAGTTCATTTTTGGTTTCAACGCCGCCCCTGGCCAAGTCAAGCCATTGGTTTTCACCATATATTATTAATGCAACAAGGCAATACAATAGATTACTTTTGCCAAGAAGCTGTTTTAAATAACATTTTACTATTAAAATTATTCAGCTTCGGTGAAATTGTCAAATTATTTGAACATCTTTTACGGTATTCAAAGACCTCAAGTGAATTTCACAGTAAGCCTGGCAAACGTGCCGTTCGGGAGAAAAAACGGACGACAAGGATGGACTGATCTTGGATCGGCTAAAAACGTAAACAATTCTGTCTCTTGTATTAATACGTCTATGTTATTTACAGTGCATTGGACGTATGGCGGTAAACTATCTACAAAAAATCGCAATTAAAATTTTATAGTGTGTACCAAAAATTATAAAACCAGGTTGTTACATAAAATATTTTAACGTTTTTTTTCAAAAAGTTACATATTACAATGAGGAAAAATATGTCAGGACATAATTCATTGCTCTGCACATACGACTGTGTTTTTGCGGTTAGTCAACTGTACTGTATCCAACGAGAGAATGGACTTGCACTCGAGCGAAAATTCGTCTGTTTTGGTCAGATCTCCGCCCCTTAGAACATTAGTTCAACGTCTTAATTGGCTCAGCAGGTAGCCAGGGCCGGCGCCTGGGTCCGATACCTACCTGGTACCTAATTATATAAAGTACCTACTACTGCCTACCTATCTACCTATTCACCTACTTACGAATTTATTTCATCGAATGACGGTCCTGCGTAGCTCGTTACAGAGCCCCTACTCTTTAGTCGCCGATGCGCAAAGCAAGTCCATTCTCTCGTTGGATAGAGTATATATAGGCATCAGTGGCGGTCTAAGCAATCATGGAAAATATCAGTCGCCCTCTTAGTATTAAGACTTAAGTAAATTTATAATTTTGCACGCTTTACTTCATTTCATATCTTGGTGAGAAGTGGGCGTAGGTAATGTTACAGCAAGTGAATTTTATTATGGCAATTTCAAAATATCACACGTCTGATATCGATATAAATTTTATAGCAAAGTATATTTTATGGCAACCTAATATATATTTCGTTTTGCGAGGGAGTTATAACAAATGATTTGTTGACCTCCAGTTCAGATCCGTATCAACGTGTTACGTTTCTCTTACGTGCTTTGGTGTTTTTAAATGTTTTTAGTTTTTATTACTATAAATAATGCTACTCGTATATGTATGTACAATATATCGATCGTTAAAGAGGTATTTATTTAATTGGTGTAATAAATTATTGTAATAATATCTGTTAATACACTCCGAAAGCATGATACTAAGACTACAAGATATGCCAACGCGCATGCGATCCCCTATCTCTCTCCCTCTGCTGACGTCATTCCGTGACAAATTTCAAATATTCAAATTTGACACATCTTTAAAATACATTGCATTATAAGTTTAAATACATTATTTTATAAGTGTATATACGTTATTTTAATTATTTTGGTCATTTGTGATTGTGATAAACAATGGTTTACTGTGCAATGAAGAGTTGTACCAGTAACAATAATAAAAAAAGTAAAAATTCTTCCAGTACATCTCGATACTTTAGTTTCCAACTGCAGCAGAGATTTGGAAACTCTGGAACCCAAATCTACAGGATTCCCTTATTCTACAGGAACCCAAAAAATTTTTGGGTTCCTGTAGAATAAGGGAAAGAGTACCCACGTCTTTACGTTTACCATATCCAAATAGAGTAAAATTAAATGTAAAACTAATGCAGTAGGCTGTTGTTCTATTTGGAGTATATCCTCACGTTTTAGTTTGTGAAAAGTTAATGTGGTGGTGGTTAATATTGTATGGTGTGATTAATGTGTATAAGCTATAAAGCTAGCAGGTATTTCTAGGCTCTCACAAACAAGTGTTATCTACTTTGTAATTATCCAAACGTGCCATTTTAAATTATTTGTTTTCAATTTTGCGATTAGTAAAATTTTAAGATATTGGCACATATTTCCAAACAATTATTTTTATTAGATATATATTGGCATTGGCCTGTTGGCCCAAAGCTTGATTTACATTTTTTCCATTTCTTCCTCTCTTTTGCAGCCTCTACCCATCTTTTAACTTTTAGCCCTTTCAGGTCGTTTTCTACTTGCTGTTTTCATCTTACTCTTGGCCTTCCTCTTCCTCAGTTATCCATCGTTGCTGTACTCATAGTTTCTTTGGCCATACTCGAATTTTTCATCCGCAATATGTGTCCCATTCATCTTATTATTTGTGTTATCTTATTGTTTGTTGTATCTTTATTATCTTATTATTGGATTTTAGGAAAGGTCAAACGCACCTGCTATATATATGAAGACACCTAGGGTGGATTCCTTATGATCCAGGGATTTCTCAATCCGACTTGCTGCCACATGGAGGGCAGTATCGGTGGATTTTCCTGGCGTGTATGCATGTTGGTTGGGGCGCACGGGATTGTTAGCCAATGTTACATCCCTCAGATATCGCTCACATAGCTTCTCCATTGTCTTCAGTAGTTATGCTAATTAGACGGTATTAAAGTTATGCTAATAGGACGGTATGTTTTGGGGGTGGAATAGTCCATCCCCCCTGCTTTTGGTATGAATAATACTTTTACTTCTCTCCATGTCTTTGGGATATATAGGTGTGCTAAGCACATCCTAAACATCCCAACCAGGTGCGCGCCACCACCCTATATGTCTTTTAGGCGGTACCAACAGATGAAATCTATCTATCATATAACACTCGAAACATGCAACTAGTCCGTAGTAATTGCTATAACATAAGAATTTACATTACTTGTGGCTTTATGCACCTATATATAGAAGTCGGGTATAAAACATGTTTTTATAATAATTGTTACATTCGTATTGTTCTGTAGAACCATGCCTGTTTTGGAGAGAAGATACGGACAATGTTGTGTCTAGACATTGCCGTTATAAAAAAATTAATGGAACCATTACTCTGCAGTATTATTTAGCATTGCTGTACCTTTTTATAGCATTCTTATGATTGTTACTAACAATGAGTCATTTCGGATAGGTGTGATATAAACCATTTATCGCCAGGTGATTTTTAAAGTTTAATTTAATAACATAATTTAGGAATATTTTGCCACCTGGAAATCTACCTATACCTATCTAGGTATCCGCGTGTTAGAATTGTAGACAGAACGAGATTTTGTCCAATTATCATTGAACAATTGGGAGGTCATTTCAACAAGATAACCTTATTTTAACGCTACATTACACGGGAAGCCGTAACCTAATGGATTGCGGCCTCGGAAGCCTTCATCGCCTTAGAAAACAAAAAGTTTTTTTTTTCGGTCGCTATTTGTATTGCTTTGCTCCTTTGCAGTATTTTGCCAATATGGTTCGCGGACTACTGACATTTCTCTTTCGGTCGATAGCAAAGTTTCAATCCGTCGCATTCATAACCGATTTGGCCGCGGGCCAAGATCCTTTAACGTAATACACCAAGCTAACAATCGAGACAGGTGCGACCTTGAAATTAGTGGCCTTTACATTGAATAAAAATACCCGTTTGAAATGAATTAGCTTTGATTGATTCCTAAAAGAAAGTGTTTTTGGGCAGATATCTCAAGGAAAACGAGAAGTTCACTATATGTCTGGCGTGCATATTAACATTTCATTGAAACAGTAATGACTATTGAATGACATTTATAGTATATATGTGTTTGATGTACCTATATTTGTAGTTGTGTTCAAATCAAAACCTATGAAGGAGTCTTTATTTTGTCAAAGACGTTTTGCGCTCTCTGTATATATGATATACAAGCATTTTCCGATCATCATTATTTGTGATCATTATTATATATAAGTTATCTCGATAATAAGCTTATGTTAGATGGCATTGTTAGTATATTCGTAATATTATGTAAAAATATCGTCATTGGTATCGTCCAGTGTCGGGTCCACCAAAATCGATTCAAGCATGTCCTTATGGAAACCTCAAATAAGTCCTTAAAAAAAGTAACAGGAATATCATAGTTATAGTAGGTACTCTGGCGGCCATTTGAAAGTGCACGACTCTTATATCAGATTTCGTTATATTTGATCTTTGTAAAACTGACTTTGAAATTTGAGGTTCATGTGATGTATCATTATGACATTCACAATTGTCTAATTATTACTTATCAAAATTAAAAAGTGTATTATTATTTTATAAAAAAAAATCCAAATTAACAAAGAACGTCCTAAAAATGTTCAAAATAAACTACCAATATGCGTATGTAACTCTGTCCGGTAAGGCGCTCTCCTATCCTCCAGCAAACATCGGGACCTAGGGAACTTATCCATGCCCAAACATTGATGGAAAAACGTCCACTCCGGTCGGTAGGTTTAATATACCTCTCTTCATACCTCGAATTCTGTGGCTGGTAGCCGCGGATGGAACCATTATGACATGACTGAAAGATCTTTTCGTCGGAAAATATGACATTATTCCAAAAGTCGTCGGGCCTACCGACAAACTGGTTCGTAAAATTAAGACGTTGTTCTTTATGCCTTGGCTCCAAAAATACCTTCTTTGCTGCCGCATAATTTCGTAACTCTGAATCCTGCACTCGCCGCCTTGCAGACCTCACAGATCCAGGAAACTCCGTTGCGAAACAAGCCGTCACTGCTGTTTCAAAGGGATTCGTTCTAAGATGGTCTAGGAAGAGGTTGTCTTGCTCCACAGTGCTTATAAAGGGTCCGCCAATAAGCGCGCTCGATCTTTAAAATGAAATAAAGCAAGTTGTGTGAGAGGTATAAATGAAATTTATTTTTTGTTTGAAAGAGTATTCGAAGGCATTATGTATGGAAAATAATATCGGTCAAATGTCCACCTCGGCTTCGCTGGGTGGCGCGCATACGAGAAGTCCAATTTTCAATGACTCTGGCGCACAAATCGGGCTGTATTTCATCGATGGCGTGGCGTATGTTGACTTTGAGGGCATCAGTGTTTTGTGGTTGGTTTGCGTAGACCTGTGATTTAAGAAAACCCCACAAGAAATAGTCTAGTGGGGTCAAATCGCACGATCTCGGTGGCCAGTTGATGTCGCCTCCGCGCGAGATAACCATACCTCCGAAGCGCTCGTGCAGAAGATCCATTGTGGCGCGCGCTGTGTGGCTCGTAGCGCCGTCCTGCTGAAACCACATATCCTCGACATCCATATTGTCGATTTCATGCCAGAAAAAGTTCGTTATCATGGATCTGTATCGTTCGCCGTTTACCGTGATGGACACACCATCGTCGTTCTCGAAGAAATATGGCCCGATGATGCCTCCGGCCCAAAATCCACACCAAACAGTTACCTTTGCTGGGTGCATTGCGACCTGGTGGACCTCCTGTGGATTGTTCTCGGCCCAATAACGGCAATTCTGCTTGTTGACATTCCCATTTAACCAAAAATGTGCCTCATCGCTGAAGATGATTTTGCGACCAAAATCGGGGTCGACTTCCAACTGCTCTAAAGCCCAATCAGCGAAGATACGGCGCTGTCTATGGTCGTTTATTTTGAGCTCTTGTGTCAGCTGGATCTTGTACGGATGCATGCCCAAATCCAGATGCAAGATTCGGCGAAGTGATGTTTCCGAAAGGCGGAGTTCCTGTGCGCGACGTGAAATTGACTGTCGCGGATTTTCACGCACACTATCGCGCACAGCGGCGACATTCTGGGCAGATCGGACGTTTCGACGACGCGTCGGTGTTGGCTGATTGTTCACCGAACCGGTTGCCTCGAATTTGTTAATCAAACGACGGATAGTCGACTCAGCAGGACGATCAATTGCACCGTAAAATTGGCGGAGCGCGCGGAACGTTGCTCGAACCGATGAATGATTTTCGTAATAAGTTTTAACGATTTGCACATGTTGCTCGCGGCTGAATTGGTTCATGGTGATTTGTGAAGATACACTGAATAATAACAACTACGTTTGCCAACTCTACCACAAACAACATGGCCGCCATGAGCTGTCAAAGATCGAGCGTCCCTATTGGCGGACCCTTTATTACGACGCCCTCCACCGTGGACGTAGCGAACGTTTCCTACCGCATCCCATTTTTGTTTGAGTTTGAATATACAACTCTTACTCACATTTAGCTCATCTGCAACTGCCTGTAATGACCAATCATTTTCAAGCAATGTAACAGCTCGCATTTTTTCAGATTCAGTTAACCGCGGCATTTTAAAACTTGAAAACTAATAAAGTGGTTTGTAAATTACGGAGTTAATTACTGACATTTGTTTGAAGTTTCAAATAAGTGTCAAAATGAAATATAAAAAGATCACATTACAATATCAAAAAAAATCGTGCACTTTCAAATGGCCGCCAGCGTACCATGGAAATGTGATTTTATATGCGAGTTTTTAGTCAAATTAGGTTAGCTGGTATTGATTAATCAAATGTAAAAATAAACATGAACTATATTTTTCGCTGGGAAATTTTTCAGAATCGCAGCTTTGCTACACACAATAATCATGATCTACCTACACCTACATGCATCCCGAGTATTGGCTGATTGTCAAAAATAAATATTCTATTTTTTTCAATGCTGCCTTCAATGTAAAATACTCGCATTAGTACTCTAATTATGAATTATTTTTGTAGTGATGGCCGTGGTGTTCAAGGCGTCGCGTTGCCGCGCCGCAATAATACTTTTAGACGATTGACTTGAAATCATAGACACGAAATTTGTTTCATAAAAATGTTTTTCTTATAACGTCATATAAGTGACGACTTATGTCACGTTAGTACTCAATAATATTAAGTTTTGTCATTTATATGGCTGGGAGTATAAGTACTTATACTCCTAAGCGTTTCAACACATTATAGTTCCATGAGCTGAATTTTAAAGGCACGTACAGATTTGTACCACGTCGCGAACCGAACCTCGTCGCGAACTTCATCGCGCTACCGCGTAACGCCGCGCCGTAGCGAACATCAGCTCGAGCCCCGCACCGCAACAACGGCCCGTTCGATACTGTAATTCGCGTTTGTAGTCGGTAGAGTCAGTAGAGTCCACTGAAATGTCTAAAGTAGTAATATATAGTTATATAATATATACCTAGATAATATACTTAGTTTAAATAGTAGAATGGATGTTGATGTTGCCGCGTACATTTATTTATATTCATTACACTCTAGCAGCTAAAAAACAAAAACAAAGGCAATGGTGGCAAACCGAACTATTTAGAAATAGAACGAAATATGGTGCGTACAATTTGCTTGTGGCTTTAGAGATGCAAAAAAATCAGTGGCCAATACAAAAACTTCACTCGAATGTCACCAACAGATTTTGATCATTTCCATAATGCAGTATAAATAAATAAAGCAGTAAAAATAAAGCAGTCTCAGTGCAAGAAAGACAAGCTGAACAAACGAAATTGTCTTTCTGCCCGTCCAGACTTATGCAACGCCGTCGCGCACCAGTCCTTTGATGTTCCGTCAGTTTACCGACAAGTCGTGGATCGCGGCGTACCTCGACCGGCAACGCTTATCTGCTTCGCAACGGCGTTCGTTTCGACGTCCAGATTGCGCGCGACGGGGTTCGGTTCGCGACGTGGTACAAATCTGTATGCGCCTTAATAGTGAACCGCATCCGATTTCCAACCCCCATGCCCTTTAGCGTAATATACCCGCTCTATCGACAATCATTGTTGATGAAGTCCTTCTCAGACAATGCCCTGTTTACTCTTCCCAATTTGGAATCCTCAAATATAGTATCCGCCAGAAATAATTCATATTCGTATAAAAACTAGTAGTATAAAAATTATTCGTATAAAAAGATAACGCCAGTACTAATTACAAATAGCAACCAGGGTGGATTCCCTTTGTTTTCGCATTTCACAAAATATTTTTTTAACAATTAATAAAATAGGAGCTTTATTTTAAAGTAATAAACATTACCGACATACATCCAAAATTTAATAACTTCTATGGGTAGTTCCCTCAATTGAAACTTTCATCTGAAAAAACATCTGTATCATCATCCGATTCCTCTGCTAGATTGATAACAAATATTTCACCACCACCTAGTTTTCTATATTCTTCTTCATATTTACTTACTTTACAACTGCCTTCGACCAGTCTTCTTTTGAAATATTTAAACATTCTTCTTAAGAAGTTCCACGACTTTTTTATCGAATTTTGAAAATAACTTTTTTCTACGAATTCTCATTTTTAATTGTGACCACATAAGTTCAAGTGGATTAAAAATACAGTAATTCGGTGGTAACCTTGAAACAGAATGGCCTTTTTTTTTGTTATATTGTCAATCACATACTGTTTTTCCCATTGCTTGATATTAAGTACCTCCAATAATTTGATATACCTATGACCTCGAAATATAGATGATTTTTAAGAAGAAATTCTTGAATTACCTGTTTTTAGAGGACATATTGGCTGGATTATCTAATACAATTACACTTTCAGGATCTATGTTTGGAATTAAACTTTTTTCAGAGCACCCCTCAAAAATATTTAAGTCCATATTTTTGTGGTAATCCACATTAAATTCTTCCAGCTTTTTCAACACAATTTCATCCCATTTTGAACCCAACCATCCGTAGATCCACAATGCAAAATGATCATACAGTCCATATTTTTGTGGTAATCCACATTAAATTCTTCCAGCTTTTTCAACACAATTTCATCCCATTTTGAACCCAACCATCCGTAGATCCACAATGCAAAATGATCATACAGGATCCTATCCTCTGCTTGGAGGTACATATTTTAGCTGACATCTGCTAGACTCATCAGTCCAACCTTTTTTCGCAGTCCTGGGTCATACCAGATTTCGTCCAAATAATAAATATGTCTTCCTTTATCTCTAAATACTTTTATTTTCTCTAAATATTCTATTCGCCAATTTACGATTCTTTGACTCTCGATTACAACAGGCTTATTAACAATTTTTAAAGTCTCCGCCGTAAGTGCTTTCGGAGCAAGGCGTTTGAAGCTCTGTAAGTTTCTTTAAAATTATTTCTATGGTGGGAACTCCATTGTTTTTATATTTTTCGTAAATAAAATTTCTTAAAAGTTTGCTTGTGACCAAGTCCAAATCTGGAGATATTCCTGCATCAATCTCTCTTTTCTTGTTTTGTTTCCTTTCTTTACAAGCTGACATAAAGTACTGTAAGGAATCTCTGTTAGCTTTGACACTTTTCTGAGCACTGTAGATTTGTTATCTCCTACGTACAATAGAATGTATATAGAATATTGTTTTAAGTTGTTTCGTTTAGACAAAGGACCCCCCGCATAAAACCCTATGATTCTGGCTCTCGTTTATTTTTTTTCTAATAGCAATTTTTTTGTTCCTTGGGTCGTCCTGATCAAAGACTATTCGTAATAGCCGATATCTCGAAATCTGATTATTAATACATTTTAAGCACGACTTTTAATCAGGACGACCCAAGGAACAAAAAAAATGCTATTAGAAACAAATTAAACGAGGGCCAAAATCATAGGGTTTTGTGCGGGGTCTTTAGTTTTGCTTGGTAGTCCAAAAATAAATGTTTCTTTTTTTGTGAAGTTCCTAAATCGGCGAAATCTGAATCGTCGGATTCAAGCTGGGGTTCTACTAAATCCATAGCAGGTTCGTTTTCAATATCAGGTTCCACATTTTCATAGTAATTCTTCTCCAACGGCCTCGAAACAATAGAATTATTCTCCCACAGTCGAAAAATTGTTTACCATGAACTATTACAAGAGTCTGGTTAAGAGTGAAACTTTGCGGGTAATACAAAGCATAAATTAATTAATTTAGCGTTTGGTTGCTACTATACTTGCACTCTTCAGAAAAACCAAGCTCAACCCTGCCTCGAATATGAATTATTTCTGACGGGTAGGTACATTACAATGCCACGTCCTGTACTACCCTACCTACCAATTTTATGAATACCCATAACCGCTTTATAACATTTTCCATTTTGATATTTCCAAGAAAAACGGCGTTCTTTAAAATCGGGAGGACGGAGGACGCAATATTCATCCCCCAAGGCGGTAAAAGTTCTATTCTTATTAGTTTTACTATTAGTAATTTTAAGTAGCAGCCAAGATCCCATGTCTTCAATGTCATCAATTGTCATCTTGACTAGTTGCAACGACATGCCCCAGATATACCAAATATCAAAATTACCTGAAAAATAAGAATTGGTTAGCACAATATGAAACAAACAAAATGTCATTTTATTACTTTTATCGCCATATTTTTCATCTGAAGCAACAGACAAAAATGTATGGAACTGTTCTCTTAACAAGACTCGATTTCTTTAGCTTATAACCTTCTTATTTTATTTTAAAATGTACGCCAATTGTATTTTTCGATGGTCACATTATGCTTGGCCTCCAATGATGTCCTCCTTTTTTCAATGATGTAAAATCGTAAACCGTTTCTCGTATTGATAGAATTTCACCAACATTTTCTAAATAAGATTCTAGATTCTTTTCTTTTTGGAGCGTGATGAAAATGACGTACCAGGTGTTTCCACAACAGCTTTTTGTCCCTCAGAAACTTTTCTATAAATTCTGTGGGATATGCAAGTGGCTTTTAATGATCGCTGCTTAAAGTTACAAAGTGGAATAGAGAGGCCAACAATTACTTCTTTTGTTTGGTTATCGATTATTTGTCCATTACCAATAAGTGACCTTTTGGGTGACGTTTTAGGCAATGCAGTCTTGAATAAAGACCGAATAATAATAATAAAGTAAAATAACATAACCTCAAAAAGTTTATTTACCTATATATGAATTAAATTCTTCTTATTTAATGAAAAACATAATCAGTCTACTTGGAAAATTGTTATGAGAACACTAATGTAACTGCTGGATAGGGCTGGAACCTTTGATGTAATTATAACACTCGGAATAGTTTCCACAAACACCAAAACACTTTCACTTATTAAAACAGTTTTAATCGTCTCCGGATGATGCCAACTTGGTTGGCGAAACGCGCGTCGAGCGAAGTGAAAGTGTTCTGGTGTTTGTGGAAACTACTCCGAGTGTTAGAAGACTAATGAATAAAAATCAACTGCAACGGTATAAACAACTTGCTTACAACAACAGCAACGTGTTCGGGTGTGGTTTAGATAAGTCGGGATATAGGGAGACGAGGAATTGCATACGGGGAAACAGGTAGGTAGTTGGTCTCTGATGTGTGTTAGTGGTTGACGTCAAATTTCCCAAGTTAGTAAATATACTTAATTTGTAATGTTTATTATTAAATTTGTTATCTCGAGAATTACCGTCATCATTTTATTAAAATTGTCTGTGTTATATTTTGTTTTTGAACTACGAATAATTATGATACGTTATGCATTTACTATGAACATTTTACTTGTTTATTTAGTGTGTTCAGCTCATTCTGTTTTAAGATTATTTTATTTTGTTTTATTTAGTTCGATCTAAGTAATGTTGTTGACCTTTTTTGTTCCATTCATGGCTACGAGTAGGTTTTCCGTACTTGTGTGTTTTGCTTACAACAGTGACTTAATTGCCGCTTATTGTATGATATGATGAATGTTTGTGCCTTGTTGAATTTATTAACCCTTTTCCCCGTGCCTGGGCGCACACGCTAGTTGCCTCCCGTATGGGACGTTCGTTTTTGCACCAAAACCTTACAACTACTAGCTGAGTTGCCTCCCGTATGGGACCTCAGTACCTTCTGACGAAAGTCGGCTAACTAACAACAAACTCTTCAGTTTTGTATCTAGATAATGATTGTAGGTTAAAACACAAGTATGGGAACCCTTGTAAGTTTTCATTTTACTTTCACCTAAATGTCCACCAGTATTATTGCGATTCTTTTGAATAGAGATCGAGGGTTTCTCTGCCGTGCTCTTTCCCCTCGTGAATTCAAGGCTGAGTACGGCATGTACTTATTTTATATTGTTCAAAGATTGAATACCTGTTTGAAGAACAAAGTAGGTGTATTAAAACGCTTAGTGTTTTTTTTCTTTCATCTCAAAACGCCCGCTTTTCGTTAGTAACCAGTGCATCTCGGACAGGGTTAATTTAAATTAAATACAACGTAGGGTAGGTATTTTTCCTTTTGACGATCACGTACCCCGGCCATGTGTTTCTCTGATTATTATGTTGAACTGACCCGGGTTGGTTACATTACAATACATTAGATTAGATTTGTCCAATTGCCTCCTTTGTCTGTCTAATTTGTCACTTATGAAATAAATTTTGTGACGATGATACAAATAGGTATGTACCAAAAAACTCGCGTAATTTGACACATATATTTTCTCTATTTTTTCCACTCACCAAGGTTCCACGCCCAAAGTAAATACATTAAATCCCCAAGCGTGTTGAAATAAACAGGCACCACTTACCGAAATAACACTAATTGCCGAATTTCAACGCCTAGTCACTAGAAAAAACGCAGGATTATTAATAATAATCCGAATGAATACTTGTAAAGTACAGGTAGGTCGAAGCGACGCGACGGCCGGCGGCGCCCCAAAAATGCGTCGTTTGGGGAATACCGTCGAAAATAAAACGCTAAAAAAACTTTGGCCGGAACCCAAATATCGCCAATAATGCAATAGTTTAAAAATACTGCACCAGGAAGCAGTCCTAGCGCCAATTTTGTAACGTGGGCACGCGTCATTTCCAAAAAAATCAAAGATTTCTAAATGGTTTACCAAGGATTATTTCTATTTGACCTCGGCAACTAAATGACGAATTACATTTCACTTTCCATTACGCATTCAGAATCGAGTAAATATTTACGTTATTTATTATAAAATGTACACTAACTTTGATAACTAGTGTTAAATATCATATAAAAATATATATGCGGTTTTGTAATAAAATAGTAGCAAGGATATAAATATATACAACCCAGAACAAGATGCCATTTGATAAAGCATGTGTACAGGCTTACTTAATTATATTAAATATTGCCTGTATTTATATTAAGTATTGATATTTTGACAATTTCCTCGTCTATTTTCATTGATGCCATTTTTAACTTACTATAATTTTAGATACGCGTTCATTATCTATTTGTATCTGGTATAGTCCAGTCATTATGTACTTTTTTTCATGCAAAAGGTCTTACTGGCAAAAAAACTTCGGAAATGTTTACCTCTTATGGCAGATTTATTGTCTTAAATATGCAACCCACTCCGTGTGGAACACAAGATACGCTAGGCGTTCAAGGGGGTAAAATTGCACTAAAGTGGAAACGTAACGTAAACCGTTAGTCTGACAACAAAAAGTCGTTATTCATAAAGGTAGATTTTGAGTTTTTCCACCGAAAACTCCGTGAAAGCATATATCTAGGATTTAGAGTTTTTTAATGCCAGGCCCGAACAGAGGCTTTTTCGCTCAAGGTTACGCGGACCCAATTTTGGCTGCGTTCGAATATTCCGAGCGTCTTAGGCTGAACCTATCTGATTACGATTCTTTAAAAAGTATCATGTTCCTGAGTAATCGCTCAAAGCAAAATATTCGAGGTTCCTTTGGGGTTCGATGGACCATTGCTTCCTGTACTGTTTGATTTTGAACCGGAAAGGTGTCGCGCTGATTTTTTCGCTGGTTTGTCAATTTCACCCCTTTGAACGTCTCGGGTAGTTTGTGCTCCACTCGGAGAGGGTTGCAAATTATACATATATGTGAATGAAAAAATTCCCCATCGTCAAAGGATGCGGCTACGATTTGACGAGATTAAAGTCGGCTCGCGCCGCTCTCCAAACACATCGGGTTCCTCTTCGACGTTGCGGAATTTTTTCATTCTCATATACCTATGTCTCTTACAAACTATGCACATTTCCGAAGTTTTTTTGCCTGTCAGACCTTTTGCAGGAAATGGAGTAGGTATTTTAAATACATAATGACTGGACTAGTAGGGAACCTGTAAAAAATAATTTTGATTTTATACGGGGTGTTTCTAACTTGATGCGACAGATTTCAAGAGGTGATTATTCGAAATGTTTCCTTAGTGGAGGAAATAAATAAAATAATTTCTTTGTCCCAACTTTAGAGAGCTGTTGCTTGGATGGAAAAATAATTTGAAGGACCCCTTTAATTTTTGCTGAAAATTCACCTCTTAAAATTTTTCGCATCAATTTAGAAACACCCTGCACATTGACGTATATATTGTATTTTACTTGAGCACACAGTGGATAAATGATAAATATATTGGTAAGTTAAGTAGAAGCTTTGGTAGAAGTGATCCTAGATGTCCGGGCTGGTGAGTGAAATAGTTTTAGTTATTGATCCTGGCCTAGTTCCGTCGTAAATGCGACATATTGACAGGCTAAAAGTATTGCTAAAATTGAGGTACTTTAGATTTATTTAAATGTTCCTTTTGTTTTCTTTGCAAATTATTAAGGTAACAGATCAAAAGATAACTTAAAACAAAACAAAAGATAAGAATATTATGGTAATAGATCACAAAAATCAGAAAAAGGTATATAGGTTCCTGAAGGTTCGCGGTACAAACTTTGTTACAAACTATATAAAAGCAGCGAATGTAATTTTAATAATAATTTTAATTCATTACTGTCATTCGTCACGAAGATTGGCGAAGAAAAAATAAAAGAGAAAGTATGATTTTCCGGTTTTTTAACTTTGATTTGTGGGTCATTTCAAAGGGCACTATCTCAACCTTTATTTCATTAGAAACACATAAGCACAGCACTGGTATGAGTGAAATGTGCAACTGCGTCGTAACATTTATTTTAAAACTTATAATATCATTATTAATAAAGCGCAACAACACCGATTAATTATTAATAATGCTAATATTGTTACAGTTCACCGAGGATTGATATTAATAAATGACATGGTGTTAAAAATCATAATAAGTAGTACGTCCTTAATCGCTAACGACGAATACGTTGTATGATAACATAAACCTTCTATTTATAATAATATTTTGAAATAATAATTACGTCGTACATATTTATATAATTTATAACCAAAAGAAAGGTTATATAACTATAACAAAATAGGGAACATGACTAAAATTTTATATATAAAAATAATACTAAAAAACATAGCGTAACATTGTAATAAAACATGTACTTCACAAGAAAACAAGATTTCTAATTCCGCGCGAACAGAATGAACGACCTAAACAGCGATCAAATGGGCTAGGCGTTGCGCCGTAAAGCGGCCGAATGAACTATGAAAACAAGCGGGCGAGTGCTGGCATCTCCCGTCGCCGACCAAATCGTTGTTCTCGTCGTTTGTAAATTGTAGGATATGGCGTCACGACTTTGAACCTGTTTGAAACGGTTCGCTCGGGCGCGAGACTTATAACAATTATAATATAATAATATAATTTATAACAATTTTATTATTGGGAATTAAGGCGACATATTTTGCATATCTTATTTTTCAGTATGGTAGAACATTTTTATGCAATAAAAAAAAGATGGGAATGTTCCCCAACACATTGGCGCCCGGGCAACACCAAATTGTATAATAAACGTTTACTTTACGTTATTTTAGCTTCGGTTTATTTTTTATACGTATATGACAAACGTATCTTGAATCAGCATGTTATTAACGTATATAAACTACCAAATTTTCCTTGCAAGTCTTGTAAAATAGACGGCTGCGTTCTTGTTTTAACTGAGATAAGATATTAATTGATGTTATAAATCACTATTAGTTCTGGAGAGTTTTACTTCACATGGTAGGTGTAAATGTATAATACACGGGTGCAATTAACGTATTTTCAACGTTGATGTCTGGGTTAATAATTAATACGTTAATAGGTTCCTTAATCGCGTAAAATATATACGGCGATAGTCTTATTTGACCTAATTACCACTTCAGTATGAGTTAGACCAAACTGAACTTGACATTTGAGTGATTGCATAATTCCATATAATATGACAAGAGCGGCTTCGTCGCTAACCATCATTTGCGCTATGTTTGCAAATTCCGCAAACAAGTTCTATGGGATTGGACTAACAAGTGATATGGTGAAAGTCATATTGTTTTTTCTTCATGTCCATGCTCTCTAATTATATTGTCGATAATATATTAGCCCTCTGTTCTGTTAGCTCCAGCTGTTTGGAGCAATCCCGCTGTAAATCTATGTTTTTGCTCAATCAAGTTTACATTTTCACTTTTGTTTCCAACCACTTTCAAATTTTTTTTTCATCTTGTCATGCTAATTTGCTGACTTACTCTTGGTAGAGAAGGATAATTCTGAGTAGCAAAGCCTCCTTCTTTAACGGTGATTGACATAGGTACACTATCTGCTATACCCAACTTCCGAGAAAACCAAGCCCCACTGAGATCGCCATCCGCATTATACTACGACACGCGTTACGTTACGCAAATTGGTTTGCTGTCGACGGTATTTCTTACACTATGCTGGGATTTCTACGGGGAATAAATACACTTTCAATACGATTCCCGAAAAAATGGGTTACAATAAATTTAAATCTGGATCCATAAATCTGTTACTCATGCTGTAAATCTAATGATTCATAAATTCCCGAGTGGACGGCTTTGCACTTCGATCTGTACTTATTAATAAAAATATGTGACTGATAGCAAAACACATGGAAAACACAATTGATTACATTCGGGGTGAAAGGTTTATCGACCAATTAGCACTTTATTCTCGTTAAAATCAGCTCGAAATTAGACATGGTTCGCGAATAAGTAAATATTTAAATTTACATTCAATTATTCAAAAAGCAAATTAAATATCGACGATTTTTACCCAAGCTTTACCTCGCATATCTTTACACGTTTGTATATAGTCAGTATACAGGTAAAAAAGTTTGAAAAATAAAAGTATCAAGACATACTTAATTTGAATTAGGGTAAAAAAAGGATGAGGAAATTATGTATCCCCACTCTGTTCCAGTAATTACTGTGGGCGTTCGTTAATATTTTTTATATCTCCTATATTTAAGAGATATACCTGTACCTAGATTATTTCCCTTGAAAATTATTATTCTGAGTCTTCATGTTTTACAAGAAAAAAATGTTCAATTGTGTACGAGGTTAATCGCTAAAGCGCTTAGTAACAATTAGTGTTAACTTTGTAGTTATAATAACTATTAGGATTGGGAAGCCTCTGATTTCCAAGGTACTAACATTTCCAGGCGGCTAAAGGAAGCTCTAAAAGCAATTTTCTTATTACATGTAATAGAAACCACATACCTACCTACTTACTAATAAATCCCTTAAAATATATGTGCCATATTATAGCGTTTTCGGTGTCCTAACAAAATCGACTAAAAAAAGTTTAGTCACCCGGTTATGTTTCTTTCAGCACACTTGATTGAGTTTATTTTCTTATTGTGTATTTTGCCACCTGTCAATAATAATATCACATGCTTAACCTTTGTGCGTTTGTGCCCAATAAATATATCAGTATTTATATGAATCACTTTAATATTTTAGAATCCGCCGAAGTGAGCGGGGTCAAGGCAATATCTGACGAAAGATCCCTCAAATTCCTTTTGAATCACCCAATAGAACCGAACTGACTACTTTTAAACTTAAAATAATTGATAATAAATAAATAAATCGTATATATAAAAATTGTAATGCGCCCGATATTATTATTATTATAATCGAATTAATCAATTGCTTCAACAATGTTAATTATTATCCTTGCTGATTGACATGTATTTGTAGTATTAAAAATAAACGCATTGTCAATAATCAAATATATGTGGCAACATTGCGATAGGAATAGTATAAATAAACTATTATCGATCGTGTTGTCATTTCAACTGTTTGTTTATATTTGTAGTTTAATAAAAATAAATGTTTAATGCATGCCCTCTGATTGATTATAGTAATGGAGAACGTAAACGAAAGTGCCATGGGCGGTTAAAAAGTATCATTAGAATCCCTACACGTGTGCCGATTTTCATATGTTAGTTGTATTTATTTATATCAGTACGCAAAGCGTCTTATTTTTCATTTCTAACAAACAAAGAAATACCTCTTGTGCCAGGATTAAGATAGCCGGGTCGGTTTTAAGCATTTTTTAAACATGTTTTGGCTTCAACATTTTGATATAAAGATTAAATTCACCCAAGAATCGTTAAAAACAAGTGGCCAAAATTGTAAATGAGAAAACAAAACAAAAAAAACAGTAACCATGATTGACAAAAACATTAATTTCGAAATAAAATAAATGCAATAGAAAGATTAAAGATTTATGTGTTCTTTAGTCTCATAAACTGCTTCTCTGACAATAATATTATCAACGAAATCAATTGCCAGTTAGACGTTGTGGTCCTTAGAAGTTGTCATCCCTTTGATGATTTAAAGTCTCGATACTGATCGCAGAATATTTCCAATTTAGCCTAACGGGCTAAGTCAATAAATATGGTTCTAAATCTGGAAGTAATTTTAATGCTGCTTAGTTATAAGAATGTTATGGATGTGGTAGTAAATACCATTAACTTCATTAGATCCCGCGGTCTTAACTATCGTCAGTTTATTAATAAATTATAATTAATAAATAAAAAAATGTGTGAATTACTGTGGTTTTTTTTTTCGCTACTACCTACTTATTTCTTGCCTACGACCCGCGACCCGACTAAATCCCGACATTACGCCCTCAGCTAAGCAAAGGTTGCCCATAATGCCCATACCTGGTCTATACAAATGTGCAAATTTCAACATCTAGGTCATTTTTTAAATACTATTTCTACATAATTGATAACGTTTATTTGATGTATTTATGGCCTGTTCACAGACAATGATGATGCAATCGATAATGATATTACTCAAATATACGTTTTTTATGTTTGATTTATATAATATAGCTCAAATTAGAGGCCCGCTGAAATTTTGTATGGTTCTCAAGTGCTTAATATACCTTAAAACACAGATACAGAAGGGGTAAAATTGGATATTTTTGCTTTTCCATATTTCCAAAATGAAGCACTGCATAAAAAAATGCCAAGAGGGAAGAGAGTTGAAGATGTCCTATAAAACGTGTCTACTTTGAAAATTTGTGAGTTAGCAAAAACAGATTATTTGGCACATGTTCAGAATATTCAGAAAAATACCGTAAATTGAAAAATTCATAGCACCGCCACTGCTAACTCAAATTGAAAGTTGACTAGTTTGATAGGAAGTCTGCAGCTTTTCAACTTTTCCCTCTTTGCGTGTTTCCAACAATGCTTCGTTTTCGAGTTATAAAGAAAAAGTAATAAAATGATAATTTTACCCTCTCCCTTTCGGGGGGGCTGCTTTGAGGAGACGAGTTCAGCGTTTCGCCGCTGAGGTTTTAGGGTATATTTAGCACTTCAAAATAAAGCACCACACCAAATTTCATATTGTCTTTAATTTGTCGATTGCCCATATAAAACGATAAATGGGTATTGTATGTACTTAAATTATTATATACCCCGATTATATCATTTTTGGCATATCTACAAAAATATACACCTTATAGAAAATGTATGATATTCTGGAAAATGTAATTGGTTTATGTATAAAACTATATTTAGTTGTCTGTTAATGTACTTACTGACGTAGCTGGAAAAAATGTAAACACAACCTACATCGCGACTATGTAGGAAATATGAATTAATGCCAGACTATTCTGAAGTATAAATATTTTTAGTAGTGACTGCAAAAGTATTTATAAGGCATGGCACTACCAACAACTGTTTAGCTTCCAAATGTGTCGATGAAATAAATTCAAGTCTATGTAACAAGGTGAACAGAGACGGACTTGGGACCATTTGGCCCACGATAGTAAAGAAAATTAAATGTATATCAAGTTTTGGTTTCGGACCCCCAGCAGTTCACGTTTTGACATTTTGTTTACTGAAAATATAACATTTCAAAGAACACATAGGAATTTATTTAAATTTAAAAAATTTCATTAGAACATCCCTAATGAACTCAAAAGTTCAAAAGAGCTCAAAAGTTTGGGTCAACGTCACATGATATTTTTCAAACGTATGTTTGTAAATATATTATGAAAATTATTAACTGTCGTTATATTTTATGTTTTATGCTCCGATATTCCTGCGTCGACATTTTTTGCCTGTGACGTCTTTTGGTCCTTTTGGTTATTCCGTGCACTCCAACTGGCAAAGTTTTGTACCAGCCAAGCTTTTATTATTTTTTCCAGTTTTGATTCACTGCCAGAAATAACCTGTCGATCTTTGTTTTTATGTTTTCCTTTCATTTTATCATTAACTTAGAACAAGAAGTATTGGGCATCGACTTTATTGTGGTTGTGTACAAGCCATTTATTATTGGCACATGTTTTTGCTTCACCGTGTGTGGTTTTTGTAAAAATAGGATTGTACTGTATCCTACCAGTTGGAAAACCATCATTCCCAGTTTCATTTTGAAAATAATGAACCTTCTTGATGCTTCTTAATTGCATCGCCAAACAAGTTCACAGAGGCAATTAAAAAACATTTCATTTATAACCCTTCCGGTATAATCTTCATCCAATGCTCGGATGATTGCTTCATACTCATTTTCTAAAGCTGATGCACCAATCTTCCTCTTATCCGGTAATATTTGAAGGACTCTTCTTTTCGAATTTGTCTCCTTTCGTGCCCCTAAGATTTAAAAAAGGAATTGTTTCCATACTGTCCATTTTTTCATTTGTACTGTCTTTCACTGTATTATAAGGCTCACTGTTTTGTACAATATCGCCTATTGCTTTTGATGATACAGCTCCGAATCGACTAATTTTTCAACAATTATTGATAAATGTCAAAATTTGCCGGCGCGTTTTCCGTCTACGTAAAAAATTTAAATTGATTAATATAGAAATGAACATAAATTCTAATTTCTTCTTGGTACAGCTACTCTATGTATAATCGTGTATTATCAAAATTATATAAGTTCACTAACTTGGATGTTCTGATTGGTTAAAGATCCTACGAAATATATAATAAAGAAGCTGGAGCGGTTCTCTATATAGCGATGGAAGAACAGAGTGTAATTTAAAGTATATTTTCTTCTTTTTAGAGCATTTCAATAAAAGCATTGCTTCAAAAAATGTTTTTTACTTAATTAATTTATTTTTTATTTTTTAGTTACAGCTGTGACATGTTTCTCAGTCTGTTCAGTTCATTTAATCCGTCACTGTTGAATGGTGGTTTGCCCGTTAATTTAGTACAGTCTAGTTCTTTTATAAGGAGACCTCCTAGTAATTTGACTCTACTTAACAAAACACAGTTCCGGGTTTGATTTTGGAGCTTTCCTTCTCCTAGACTGGTTGCAAACCGATGCTATTGATTGACCCTCATCTCGCCAAATTATACGAATCATAGCATGATCCCAACCAAGGCGTACTTTTAAAATTCAGTTGCAAGATTTGCCCCGAACAATTCGACCCCAAAATCGTCATCGGGGACTCCAAAAACTCCGGGACAACAATTATTGGAGAAATCAAGTTTTGTATCGCCATCTTAGATCCACCATCTTGAAAAATTTGTATCGCCTGCAGTTGACCCTTGTCGGTCCCTACAACATTTGTTCGAGCACCACCAAAGCAAAGCACCATCAAACCTTTGCGATTTAAAATAATTGGTATAACGGCCATCTTGTCCCTATTGCCTCGACGCCCCCGTGCGGTGCACACCTTGGCGCCACTCTAAGGCCGGCACTGAACCCTCCATTATGACGTACAATACAACCTTTAAATATTTGTAATAGTTTGTTGCGTGAAATCGATCAATTTTTCATATACAGACTGGACTAGAGAAGAACTGGCTCAATAATAACTAGCTCATAATCGTTAATTGCGTTGAAATTGGCTAATTTAAGAGTATAAAGGGTCCGCCAATAGGGACGCTCGATCTTTGACAGCTCATGGCGGCCATGTTGTTTGTGGTAGAGTTGGCAAACGTAGTTGTTATTATTCAGTGTATCTTCACAAATCACCATGAACCAATTCAGCCGCGAGCAACATGTGCAAATCGTTAAAACTTATTACGAAAATCATTCATCGGTTCGAGCAACGTTCCGCGCGCTCCGCCAATTTTACGGTGCAATTGATCGTCCTGCTGAGTCGACTATCCGTCGTTTGATTAACAAATTCGAGGCAACCGGTTCGGTGAACAATCAGCCAACACGTCCGATCTGCCCAGAATGTCGCCGCTGTGCGCGATAGTGTGCGTGAAAATCCGCGACAGTCAATTTCACGTCGCGCACAGGAACTCCGCCTTTCGGAAACATCACTTCGCCGAATCTTGCATCTGGATTTGGGCATGCATCCGTACAAGATCCAGCTGACACAAGAGCTCAAAATAAACGACCATAGACAGCGCCGTATCTTCGCTGATTGGGCTTTAGAGCAGTTGGAAGTCGACCCCGATTTTGGTCGCAAAATCATCTTCAGCGATGAGGCACATTCTTGGTTAAATGGGAATGTCAACAAGCAGAATTGCCGTTATTGGGCCGAGAACAATCCACAGGAGGTCCACCAGGTCGCAATGCACCCAGCAAAGGTAACTGTTTGGTGTGGATTTTGGGCCGGAGGCATCATCGGGCCGTATTTCTTCGAGAACGACGATGGTGTGTCCATCACGGTAAACGGCGAACGATACAGATCCATGATAACGAACTTTTTCTGGCATGAAATCGACAATATGGATGTCGAGGATATGTGGTTTCAGCAGGACGGCGCTACGAGCCACACAGCGCGCGCCACAATGGATCTTCTGCACGAGCGCTTCGGAGGAATGGTTATCTCGCGCGGAGGCGACATCAACTGGCCACCGAGATCGTGCGATTTAACCCCACTAGACTATTTCTTGTGGGGTTTTCTTAAATCACAGGTCTACGCAAACCAACCACAAAACACTGATGCCCTCAAAGTCAACATAGCCACGCCATCGATGAAATACAGCCCGATTTGTGCGCCAGAGTCATTGAAAATTGGACTTCTCGTATGCGCGCCACCCAGCGAAGCCGAGGTGGACATTTGACCGATATTATTTTCCATACATAATGCCTTCGAATACTCTTTCAAACAAAAAATAAATTTCATTTATACCTCTCACACAACTTGCTTTATTTCATTTTAAAGATCGAGCGCGCTTATTGGCGGACCCTTTATAAACCATCTACTATATTGTCGAAGTAAACTTGAAATTGACATTATTATTTATATTGTACACACTAGCCCAAACTATGCAACATTTAAAAATATTGACCACCTACTTACAAAAATATCTGATTTTCGAACAAATTTATTAACTGCGGTTAGATGATAACAAGTAAACCGTCGTCAAGGTAAAGATATCATAAATCCCGTTGCTTTTATTAACTTGTTCGTGTTCATACCCAGTAAAATATTATTTATTATCCAAATTCCTTATTTTTGCGTAATACTTAATGAATAAACTACCAAGTGTACGACTTGGTTTCGGGACAAGTCCTAAATTTTCTGGCAAACTGATAAGTTTTGACGTAACCATAACCTAAGTTTTATTTGGCATCTTTAACCTTCAGCTAAGCTTTTCGTTTATAACGTATATATTTCATACTCTTAATTATTTATTAATATAATTATGTCATCCATAATTAAAGAAAAAAGTAAAAGGCAAGGACATATGAAGGTACAGCATTATCTTTCAACTTCCACTTATTTTTGGGAAATTGCAATAATTTTTCTTTAACATGAAAATAATAATCAGAAAAATGCACCATATT
Organism: Tetropium fuscum; assembly: GCA_964058915.1. Classification (NCBI taxonomy): domain Eukaryota; kingdom Metazoa; phylum Arthropoda; class Insecta; order Coleoptera; family Cerambycidae; genus Tetropium; species Tetropium fuscum. The sequence goes on along the minus strand of CAXKVY010000098.1, from coordinate 439,162 downwards.
CTAGCATTTTTAATATTAAAATCATGCGTTTGGTAGCACTTTTGCATCCATAATTTACAAATCTCTGCTGCAGTTGGAAACTAAAGTATCGATATGTACTGGAAGAATTTTTACTTTTTTTATTATTGTTACTGGTACAACCCTTCATTGCACAGTAAACCATTGTTTATCACAATCACAAATGACCAAAGTCATTAAAATAACGTATTTAACTTATAAAATAACGAATTTAAACTTTAAAATAATGTGTAATTTAAAGATGTGTCAAATTTGAATATTTGAAATTTGTCACGGAATGACGTCAGCAGAGGGAGAGAGATAGGGGATCGCATGCGCGTTAGCATATCTTGTAGTCTTAGTATCATGCTACTTTACTATCATTCGTTTTGATGTTTAACCTAAAAGCTGTCCAAGATTGTGTTGGAACGTTATTATTTGTTTGTGTTATATGTTAATTTCCAAAGATGAGTTCAAAGGGCAAAAGAATTATATATTCAGAGTCAGATTGTCATGCCCTTGTTGATATAGTTATTAACTATAAAGATATTGTGGAGTGTAAAAAAACTGATGGTGTCACTTGGAAGCAAAAGGTAAATAACTTTTGATTAACTTTTAGTAGCAACAAATGTGAATGCATTTTTTATTTTGTAGATCACTGCATGGGAAAAAATTGCAGAGACATATAATTCGTTAACGACTGAGCCCAGAACTGCTGAGCAATTGCGCTGCAAGTTTGATAACCTCCAAAAAGATGTTCGTAAGTACGAGGCTCGAAAACGCCAAGACTTGTATAAAACCGGTGGTGGTATTCCTGATCTTGCTGATATTAAGGCAACGCTGAAGCTGCTTTACGCAAAAATAAAAAGTATTATAAGTTTGTCGGTGGTGGGGTTAGAACCTAGTCAAGGTGACAGCGATGTACTTGTGGACAGTATGGTGCCTAATTACTCGTATATTGAGAATAAACCACTGATTATTTTGAAATTTTAGCCTCACAGGATTTATTACAGGCATTGGAGAATGATATTTTAATAGAAGATATTAGTGATAATCTACCTATAGCCAGCACATCAAAAGCAGAAGTTTACGAACCAGAAAAAGGCAGGTTTGGTTTTGTTTTTTTAATTTAACAAACTTATATATTATTTAACTTATAGATTTTCCAAAACAACTTAATGCAGGTTTAAATAAGAAATTAGAAGCAAAGAATAATGAAAACATTAATGACACTCCATCACAACAACCATCTCATTCCCTAGAAGTAAAAAATGGTAACTAAAAAAGGTTACTTTTTTTGTCATTTCCTTTTTTTTGCATTTTTAGATTGGTCCGACTATACGCCAAAGAAATTACAATCAAAAAAACATAAAGTTCTACAGGTCAAAAGAAAAAGAATCCCAGGTGAAATGTCCAATCAAAATGAGGATATGGATAATAAAGAAAATTTAGTTGTATTAAAGAGAAGGTTATTGGAAGAGGAAAGCATACAAAATAAAAAATATTATGAGGATCGGTCCAGAAGAGAAGAAGAGCTCCAATTATTGAAAATAAAAAATATTTCTCTACAAAATGAAAAACTAGAAATTTTACTTTAAAATAAACAATTAAATAACTAATGTATAAATTTATTAATATAATGTATAAACTATAATATCAAAAATGTATCTATAAGTAGGTACCTATATTTTTTTATTAAACTACTGAACTAGTAAATACTGTTTATGTTGCATTTTTATACATTTCTATAAACAAAAGCAGAACAAGAAGTAACAACAATATTAACTAAGCATCATTTTCTTCCAACAAATTCATAAAATATAATAAAAACTCGCGTCTTAAATTATTATTCTCCCTAGGGTTCTCTCTGGGACCATCAATACCTGCAGCATTTTCATTTGACCCATAATCCGCAGTTACAAAAGGATCATCAATAGGATCTGGTTCATTTAAACTTAGGGCAATGTGTGAAGTACTGCGCAAGCTATAATAACTAATTTAGCAGAATCAAGAGACAGCCTAATTCCTAGGGAGAGTATTGGGAACCATCTTTTTAAAACACCAAAAAGTCTTTCTATTGGGTTTCGACTTCTAATTTGGGACTCATTAAACACGTGTTCGACATTAACTGTGGGATCTAGCATTGGTGTAATCAAGTATTTTCTTAATGCATATCCTGAATCTCCAACCATTATTGAGTTACCAAACTCATTATTTTCAAAACGGGCTTTTAAGAGGCTATTATTAAATATTGTTTGATCATGTGTCGAGCCTGGCCATCGAGCAACAATATCTCTAATGTAGAGATTGGCGTCACCAACTACTTGTACATTTAAGGAAAAATACCCTTTTCTGTTCCTAAAATTTTCAGCATTGGCTCCACCTACAAAAGAGAAAAACGTTAATTTTAGCCATCAACCATAAAAAACATTTATATCACCTGGCGAAATTATCTTTATATGAGTACAGTCAATGGCACCTATTACTCGAGGAAATTTTGCAATTCGGTAAAAGTTTCTTTTATTTCTTTCAATTTCTTCTGGTGTTCTTGGCATATTGATATATTCTGGTGCTAATGAGGCAATTTTATGTAGCATTTTTCTTACAATCTGACTCGCTGTAGCTTTGTGGATACCAGCAAAATCTCCAACGGTTTGCAACATACACCCTGTAGCACAAAAACGAAGCACAATAAGGATCTGCTGCATTGCCGTTATACCGTGGTTTCTGTAAAAGAGCCAATTTAGAACATCTGTTTTTACTTTTACATCTAATAATCTACACATACCTTGCCGTTTTTGGAGCAATATCATCTTGAAATCGTTGCTCCAAAACACGAACTGTTTCCTTAGTAAGACGAAATCTTACTCTAAATTCCTCATCACTCCAACGAGTAAAATGATCAAATCGCATCCTAAATTTTCGAGGAGCCCTGATCGGTCGATTTTCGTAGTCTGATGAATTGTCACTCTCACTACTATCTTCCCAAAGGAGCCTATTTCGTAAAATTTCGGGAGAAGATGATGACGACATTTATTCAAAATTAACAAGATAAATAACTATATATAACAAATAATTATACTGAATATGATTCTCAACAAACTACCAAAACCAAACAACAACAAAATAAAATTTTAGGTTAGAATACGGTTAACTCCCAGTTGACAGCTCAAACGCGACTGTAAGGTCCGGTTCGGCGAACCGACGGTCACCTACCGATTCGACCCGCGGTTAACGTTTATAATACCGAAATTTCAGTTTGACCGCTGGTTGAAACTCAACCTTCGGTCAACCTGGCTTTATAATACCGGCCCTCAGACATAGATGATGTGGTATACAACTTGCTGCTATATGAAAAGAGGCGGTACGAGCAGTAGTCCTCGAATTTGAAATTTCTAGTTTCTTAAATGTTAAACTTGTTTCAAAATAATTGTTAAATATACGGGGAAATTTGGTTATATTTATAGTCCAGTAAAGACACCGGTTTCAAAAAAAAAATCGACGAGGGTAGCCTGATTTTTTCAGGCCTGTTTGAGGACTGTCTCTAGAGTACCGAACCAAAAAATCACACTCGAAAGCCTTGTGAACTCACGCCCTATAGGCCTGATTCTTATTTAGGTCTTTCGTCAAAGCGATCTTAATAAAAGTTGTAGATAATAACATTGTAACAACTTTTTCACGTCGATTTCTTTTTGTCACTATTTGTTTTTAAGTTCTGCGGTAATTTTAGTGGACGGTTAAAAAAAATGATTAATAAAACTGAACTAGGAACGACCTACCTACTCCGGTTTACACTTATTATTGAATTATTACTAAATACCTACAAAACAGGGGCGGCAATACAGTTACGACACGCTTTCGCCGCATATTCAGGCAAATTTGAATTTTTAATTCACTAAATTTAAATAGTTCTCCAGCCCAGCAGATACATGTAATTAAAATGTTTTACTAAATTATAATTCATTCTATAAAGTTGTTATACATTCTATCGCAATTTATTTAACTGTTAAACAGTAAAAAGTCTATAAATACAATGTAGGTAGGTACTGTTTGTAACATCGGAATATGAGACATACAAAATTTTCAAAGGATACCCACAATTGCCGCAATGGTAGATCGGGGCGTATAACTTTTCTTACAGCAAGCTAAAATCGTCACTATAAAGGCGCTTTCATTCGACAAGTTGTTATGTTTTTATAGAATAAACTAATCAATTTTAACGCAAAACCCATCGAAATAATACACTACAAATTTCAATAATTATTGTTGACCCCACTTTACCACAAAACGTTCGATGGTATTAGGCAATTTCGGCCGAGGAACGTGTGGAATGGATCCGTAATATTTGAATGGGAAACATTCTTGTTCTACATCACATTCACCATCCAATTGTTTTATGATATGACGAAAGGTATATAGTGTGATCAATATTTTGTTATACTAAATGATAATGTCATAATGTGATCCGCGATGTATATTGAATCATTTGTTTTTCCTTAAATTCCTGGAAATCGGTTATACTTGACAACGCTGTTAAAATGCGGTAGCACGTGTGAACAGATCGATATAATGAGGATTTTTTGCTCGGGTTTTTATGTCTAATATTTCGATGTTATAAACTATACTCCAATTTACCGGTCACCGCTGATACGAACTTTGGAAAGCGTTGTTGCCGATCTTATATTTTACCCGCATGCCACGATAACCGCTGGTAGGTGGCAGCATTATCCAGCTAACGTTCCAGGCAAATCTTATTTTACAAATATAAATTTGAAAATTGGTATATGTAGATTACTTTTTGCACACGCATATTTCTAGAAATAATACACAATTGATGGACACCTTTTTAAAAAAATTTAAACTCAGTTTTAAGCTAAATAAAATCATAAATAATTGTGAGCTAAAAAAAAGAATAAATTTCCACTATTCTGCAATATGTATTTTGATGTAATTAGGTTTTAGTAATATAAATTAGTTTGCGTGCTATTTTTAAAACCGCAAAACTGTACAGTGAGGCTCTTAATGCAGTTAATCAGTTGTCAAATTTTCCCTGTCTAATAATAGCGATAGGCAACAAATAATACAGTAGGAAAACGTATACAACATATTGTGTAAGCAGTAAACACTCAGACATCATCTCGACCATCTTCTGATTTTGACTAATAGAATAAGTGAGCAATTTAATGTAGATTGATGTACGTGGTAGACGTCACGTAGGACAAGTGGACCCTGGTGTGTAGCCCTGGTCCCTATTGAGTCGGCGGGACAAACCTCCAGTTGTTTTAAGTCTACCTATCTAGATGTTATCTCAAGGTAACATTTTTTTACGTTTTTTAGACGTTTATTATACCATATTTTTTTATTAAATTATTACTTAAAATAAACAATCTAAATTGAATTCAAATTCGATATAATGAGGGTTTTTTGCTCGGGTTTTTATGTCTCATATTTCGATGTTACAAATTATACATGCTACTATATCAGTCTTTTTTTTTTGGTTACATACTGCTCATAAATATTTCAATAAAAGAAAACTATAAGTAGTAATATTTTTTTGTTCTTTTTTTATGTGTTAAAAATGTGTAGAAAATTAAGAAATTACAATGTTTATTATTATCGACCTTGAATCCAGGGTAAATTTATGTAGGACTAGCTGTTACTGATTGGCAGGAAAATCAGTCCAGCCGTTTCGGAGATCGGAGTTTGTTCACAATTTCATAGATTTTATTTTTTTGCGCAAAACCCTAATTCCTTTTCTAAAATAAAAACAGCCGAAGTTACTCCTTATAGCATCAGCTATCTGCGAGTGAGAGTCCCGTCAATATCGGTCTAGCCGTTTCGGAGTGTAGTCGGAACAAACATACAGAAAGAAAGAAAAATTTTGAAAGGTGGTTTTTTGGTACCGTATATACCTACTTTCAGTAAAAATCGGTTATTTTGACATTACAGACACTTCAATTTCATGTATTACTATTATATAGAGATATAAATTTATAAATTGATTTAAAATCACATTGTAAATTATTTATAGAAACATTGAAACTGTAAGTCGAAGTTAAAACCTGACTCTTACAAGGTGTTTCTAAATTTATGCCAAAAAAAATTTAAGAGGTGAATTTTCAGCAAAAATTAATGGGGATCTTGCATGTATTTTTCTAAAACCCTTCCCCTTCAAGTTACAGCCCTATAGTTACTAAACTTTTTTTTGAATGTTCTTCATAAAATTGATAATTTGCTCACAAAAAAAATAAAATTATACACATGGATTTTGAAATAAATTCACTGAAGGATTATTCAGTCAAGTAGGCTGTTGTCAAAAGTCATGCTGACAAGTATTGCCATTATAATTTTTTTCTCTAGAGATTTATAAGAAAAACTTTTAAGTATATATATTTTTAATTTATTGTCAAGTTTACAGTTCAAATTAATACGGATTGTTAACATGGTAATCTGTGCTGTACTTTTATTGTAACTCTTGAGATTAGAGGAAACAAGAACAATGGCAATACTTATCATATGAGTATCTGACAACAGCCTACTTGACGGATCCACCGAATAACCCCCAATGAATTTATTTGAATAGTGATGTGTAGAACTTTATTTTTTTGTGAGAAAAGTCAACTTTTCGAAGAAAACTCAAGAGACAAAAAGTTGCAAATTGAAGCCATCTTTACATATCAAATTATTAAATAAAGAAATGTTGACGCGTTAAAAAGTTTTAATTGAAAATATTACAGGGGTTGTTTTTTTGGCACCCTTGTAAAGTTTTTCCAATATAAATTGAAACCGATATAGCGCGACATCCTTTGTGAACCCAGGAATGGCGCGAAACATCGGCTTCAATTTACACTGGAAAAATTATAAAACAGTATGTCAGTGTTACAAAAACTGTTACAATTTTATTAATGCAAGTTAAGAAAATAAATATAACTTTTGCTTACCTCTTCTAAATATGCTTTTTCTTTATATAAATAACTTTTTCTTACCTCAGCTTTATATGGCTCTCAATGTGGAGGCTTAATAAAGAGGATAGCTCTTAACTTGGAGAGGAAGGGGTTTTGGAAAAAATTAGAGCCCTTAATTTCTACTGAAAATTCACCTAGTAAAATCTCTCGCATTTATCAGGGCGTTTGGTATTCATCACTATAGGCAAGTAAGATAAGTATGTGAAGTTTCAAAAATTATTGGAATTCTTCGAAGGTGAAAACCTTGGTTGACTGGACTGTGGCTTTATATCAATTTGTCTCTCACTATCAATCACAAAAAAATAAAAATATGATATGCAAAATTGTGTAGTTTCAAGCCAGCTGCTCTTGTGTTAATTACACATTTTAAATATATTCTTAATATATTTACTATGCCTGGTGGGGGAACACTGATAAATTATTTCCGAAATATTATTTCTTTTAATCGATGTTCGTCTGCACATTTCGCGGCATAATAAATTTATATTCGCTCCGTATTTATAGTATCACTATTTTAACCAGCCGTCAACGTAGCTAAAATATTCATGTACACTTGTCTTATCTCTGAAAAAAGCGATGGTATTAAATTTATTGGTTTGGCAACGAATGTATGGTGCGTATTAATTTTAATTTTTGGATATACGTCTGGCGGTTAAATATACATTTATGTTTAATGGATTTATTCGTGAAATGTGATTGCCATCGAATTTGGCATTTTAATAATCTTGCACTAGTGTATTTGACCGAGTACGCAGACCCATGTTCTGCCGACAAAATTAATATTATACGTTTAACATTTACAGGCTTCCCTACTATAGCATATGGGTAGGTACTTATTTATAATAAGGTTTTTTTGGTCAAAGAAAAGTATACAAAGAAGGTCCAACAATGTCTGTTCAAGTTAATCCGTTGGAATGCGCGTTCCGTCCGTGGAAGAGAACGCCCAGAAAGGACATTACCATAGCTATGTCAGTCGGAAAGTGAGACGCCTATTATGAGTCATATAATGCATGGGCCACGTTGCATATAAACGATGTAATTATAAAAAAGTACAATTTGCGACGTTCGCTGCCATATATTTTTGATCCGGCCATTGTGTAACTTATATGGAACACGGTTCCGACACTTTGCGCATCTTATATTTCATGGTTGATTAAAATTTATGTCGTTTTATGTTTTATCACATGGAAATATGCAACATGAAAATGTAAAAGTTCGTACTTAAAATCGCTTCGTGAAAATTTATGTCGTATAAAAATATTGCATATCTGTTATATTATGTATGTATTAGACTAGATTCAAATTCAAAATCTTTTTAAAGTTATGTTACAGCCTTCGAAAGGCTTCTCTTCAGTCGTGACGCATCAGCTACATACATTTCCTTACCCGAAATACTTTCTAACGTTTTTCATTCGAGATATCTCTTCAACTGTAACATCAGACCTTCTGGTTCCGTCCTCAAACACTTATTGTAGCACCCGAATTATTTAGTCTTCCTCCTCTTGCATCACCTCTAGTGATGCCCACGAGACAAACGAGACGATACTTTCACAAAGTCTCGTCTTGTCTCGCCGATAAGATATCTAGTCTCGTATCGAGTCTCGTCTCGCAGCCCCCAGTCTCGTCTCGCTTCTCGTACGAGAGTCTTAAGTATCGAAGTCTCACCGTGCATAATCTTGTTCCAGGGATACTTACCTACTTTCGATGATGTAAGTGTAGCAAAAGGAAATTACAGATGTTAAAAGATAACGTCATGTATTATACGAAGTAATATTTATTTGCAAATAAAAGACAAATTTTAACTAATATTCTTAAACTTTTAAATTTTTTTCAAAAATTAACAGTTTTCAGAGCTTTTTCTCTGTCACAATTTTTTCTGTTTTTTACCCAGTCGTTTAGGCATAACAAACATCGTGCAGCAGATTCGTTATTAAGACGATTTCGATCTTTCCTTATCATTAAAGCAGCACGTGAAAACAGTCTTTCTGCTGGGACTGAAGTAGCCGGTATGCTTAAGAGATCTCGAGCCATCAAACTTAGAATAGGGAATTCGGGAGCGTGATTTTTCCACCACTGTAATATATCCGTGTCTTTATTACACCGAGGCATGGAGTAATATTTTTGAAGCTCCTGCGTCCATTCTCCTTCGGCAGGGGTAGGCATTACTGCATACAAGATATCAAAATCGATTAGAAAATCCGACGTTTCTGGTACAGGTTCTTCTCGTCCCTCCGCCTCCGCTTCTTTCGAACGTTGTCCCTCTGAATGCTGAACATAAGCTTTGTATATGTCCTCAAATTTCTGAATTGAAGTCCTTTTTAATTCTTGACCCCATCTAGTCATATCAAACGCTTCTAACTTATGCCGGGGGTCGAGAATTAAAACTGCTGCAATCCAATTAGTTTGTACAACGTACCCAGTTGTAGTTTAGATTCTGCTAGATCTGGCAATACATGGAACCCGGCGCGCAGGTTATTTATGGCTACAGCCCATGTGATATAAAAAATAAAACTTTTACGATAGAATTTCCCTATATGGTTTAGATGCCTAATCTGTTGGTAATGGATTGGGTAATGATTTATAGGTTCTCAAGTCCGCGCTCAGAACAGAAATATGCACGATTCCTTTATTATCACAATATCCGCGATTCGGCGAGTTAGTTCCGCGAGACTCTGGATCTGGATCGCACGAGACTTGAGACGAGACTAAAAATAGTCTCGTCTTGTCTTGTTCGAGTATCGTCTCAAGTCTCGTCTCGAAAACGAGACGAGACCGTGCGAGACTCTCGAAAATGAGACTCGTGGGCATCACTAATCACCTCCGTTTCATTGGCTACTTCTTCAGTTGTGACCTCAGACCATTTGGTCATTGCTTACAACCCACAAACTGAATATTGATGTCCTTTTCTTCGTTGAGGACTGGAAGAGATCTTTTAAAGACACCTGTCAGCCTAGGGGGTGGGTCAAATTGGATTGAATATTCCGTTTTATCTTCTATTTGGCTACAGTTTTCTTCCTCTCTTTTTTCTTTCGTCTATTTCATTGTTTGCTATTATTTATATATACTTACTTCATACATTTATATATACTTATTATTTTCTTCCACGTCTCTTAATTTAAGTTCATATGTCTATGATATTTTCAAACTATTCGTTGCATCATTAACTCCCTTTGGGTAGTCATTGTGTCAGAAAATTGCGACAGAAAATAATTTCGTGCCTTCGGTTTGTCGACTCATCTACATTTTGTTCTTTATTATTTTTAATCCATTCATATATACTTATAATTCAGGTTTCCAGGCAGTTGATTAGAATTTTTTTCTCTTCTAGGAAGCCACTCTATGATCTCCGCTTTCTGAGAATTTGATATAAGGGCTCGATTAACCTGGATATTATGGTAGGGTGCATTATCGATTATTAGAACGGAATTGGCTAGTAGATTTGGAATTATTTTTCCTCCAGCCATTTACCATAATTTTTCGAATTTATTTCTGAATATTAAACCAGATTTGGTACCTGATTTAAATATTAAGAGATCAAATTGGTTTGATACCTACATAAATACTTAGGACAATGGTTCAAAATTGTATTCTTTCTGGCAGGTCTTCTTGGTAAAGACAACACACATCTGGTTTCAATTTACGTTTAAACTACTTGAGGACAAGAGATAAAGGACAAAATTTGCAAGTACGAATTGGTCAAGAACCTTTAAAAACCCAAATGTCTTTTACGGGTCCATGTTATCCTTTCCGAACGAAAATGATAGGCATGGACTTTACCATTCGCTACATATATATATTTTTCTTACGTATGTATGCTCATTGCCTCATACGTGTGTCTTCACAAGTATAAGGCAACATAACATAATCGGCACAGGAAATACGCACTTAGTCTTCTAAGTAAGTGCTTACTTCCTTTGCCTATTATATTCTTTACTGCTTTCATTGCTTGAATCATTGGTTCCATGTTGTCTATTTCCGTTCGTCTAGATACACATGGCGTGGCGACTATCGATCTGGGTTATGCAATTTTCATACACAACTCTACTGTGGTACAGATGTACTCTACTCCATTCATATTAGCTTAAAAATAGCCCAATAGGAAAAAAAAGGTTTGGGTACTTCTGGAAAACCGTTTGCCCTACCAAAAAAAATATACTTACAAGAAATGTTCCTAGTATTCAGCATGAAAAAGTGTTTATTACCTCAATTTATTTAGAAGAGCGGTTTTAGAGAAATCAGCTATTGAAGTTAGGGGTTGCATTAACAGAGGTACACGAACATGGTATAATCATATATTTTAGGTATAATTTGGGAACTCTATGACTTAATGTAAGGTTGTATTATATTGGAGGAGTTTATGAAAAAAAATTGAAATTTGTATAAGAGCACTCGTTTCCACACCACCATTGAGCACCAACAAATTTATTAAAGGAAAAGACAGATAACAGTTTGTACATCTATTTAATCGCAGAAAGGACCTTGATATAGTGTAATTCATATTTTTAATAATGCAAAGTCAACTCGAACAGAAATTGAGCAAGTTGGGGAAAGGTTTATATTGGCGCTCTATAAAGCATCATTAGAGGGCAGGCTTAGTGAGCAAAGATATAATTTTTTTAATAAATTTGTTGGCCAAGCGGGCAGTGCCGTGGTTCTTTTTTAGTGTAATCTTTTTTTGACAATCGGTTTCCCAAAAAATCGCAAAAAGCTACCGAATTGCATATTTTCTTCTATTTATGCTAATATGAATGACCTACTCGTTTACGCGGGTTATGTAAAAATTATTTTAATTTTGACTAAATCATGAAAACTATAAGCCTTTGTACAATAATAGTGTGGGACTTTATTTGATAATAAACGACGTCCTGTAGATTCCATCGCAGTTGCTGTTAAAAATGTATTTACATTAATTAATATGGCCGGCTACAGACGTGTAGGCACACAAGGGAGCACCAATTTATTGAGATAATTTGAGATTATTTCTCTAAGTAAGAGTCTGATTACAGAGGTTACAGCTGGTAGTTGTTGTCTAGTCATTTCTGCGGTCTGTCGTACTCCTTTGGCACTGCTGACCTGGCATCCAAATACTTCTTTAAATATAAAATTAAAGTAGAAATAGATCAAGTCAGTAATAACTATCAAGTTGTGATTTTTCTGAGGTGATATATCTAAGAGTATCTAAGTGCTATGAAAGCCTCTAAATAACCATCTGATCCACTTATCCACGACCTCCGGAAAAATCTGAGCAGCCGATAGGCAAAATAAAAAATCCATCAATATACATCTCCTGGATGAGAGGCCAATTAATTCAGGTAATCTAATTAAAAGGAGAGGTGTTATACAGTAATGAAAATCATCATTTCCCTCGAAAAAAGTCAAGTTATCCGATATTACATGTGACTATGCTCACTATCCCTCGATAAATATTTTTCTTTGCATCGACTACGAGACGTAGTAACACAGTCAGTTGGAAGCGTGATGAGAGCGCAATATCGTCTCCAAAGCTGACAGCCGGGGCCGGTCTACTATACTATATAGAAACAGTACACAAAAACTAATCCACTGTGTAGGAGGTGCGAAATTAATTTAATATCATGTTCATTACGGGGGCGGTTTAAATTCTGCAAATTCCTGCTATCAATAGACAGACGGACACTGCACGACGCATTGGATATAGGGCTCTTTTGTCCAAATTAAATCGAGGCTAAGTGCATTAGCTTCGTATTTGAAATAGCCGGAGAGGTTTGAATTTCGCGCTCACCGTAGAATGCACTAATATACACCGGAAACTCGCAAACTGTAGACGCCGATCGAGAGATGTGCCTCTATATCAGACATTCTACCTAGGTATTTGTCTTGTGAGAACTATAAATGAAAACGTCTTTTTGGTAAATAAATAGATACCTAACTGGACCGCATCGAATGGATTTCCCGAATAAGTTGATATCTTAGAAAAGGTCCTGATAAGACGAAATAAGTGATTGAGAAAATTTGGTACTGTTCATAATCATATGCAGAAACCATTGCTCTAATAATATATCAACACTATACGTGTGTGTCTGTAAGAAATTGACCTACATTTAGGGTGGATGGTTCCAAATTGTGAGCAATGTATTTAACCAAGATAATAAAATAACGTTTTCCTTATGTGCCAGTCATGTTGTAGCAGTTTGTAAGGCGCACAAATTGAGTAACGGAAAATTTAATTTTCTAAAATAGACGTCGAAAGTGTGATGAAATATTATCGCCATCTAATAAACGTTCCCTTGTAAAATACTGAAGTTTCAGTGAATTTTAAGTACTTGACCGAACTTTATATGCGATGCATCCTTTTAAGAGCAGTATCAATAAAGTGGCGACCGGAAAAATTTAATTTCTGCTGTCGAGTCATTTACCTACCTGACGCATGACGACGGCAGTTGTTGTCATAGAGAACGTTGACATTTCGTGTTAAATAGTAGTTATCTACACTTGTGTAGATAAAAAACTGCACAAATACAATTTTGTTTAAATTCAAAAAATTTTTTGGTTCTGCATTGATATTGATCACTTTTTTTGTAGGCGCTTTTATCTTAATCATTATCTATTATTGTCTTTTCAAAAAGTTCGGATTGATTTGGTGTTATATAGGGTGGAACCATAAGTTGCACTTTGTCCTTAATTTCTAGACACTGTTAAAAAATATGACGGCACAATGATGTGTCTGCATTATATTTTTAAACCTTATCATTTCTCAACATTCCTTTTTGTATTCATCTCAATAAATATTGAGAGAATCCTGTTTATATTGGCTAACGCTGATACGCATTCTGCATAATAATATATGATATAAATATACTGTTATCACTAGCACAATGAAATCGCTTCGATTGCAAAGACGATTGGAAATTCTTCGTGATAATAACACAGGATATACGTAAACCTTTAAGCCTCCAGTTCCAATTAAGATGTTAAAAGTGAAGACGGTAATTTCGTATCGGTTTTCAGCTTTCTACCGTTTTTTCATGCAATAAAACTTAATTGGAAACGGCTCATTTGAAAGTTTAATTGTTTTAAGAGAAACTCTGGGCAATGTAGTCTTGGCATGCGTGTAAATCGGTACATCACCGAACAATCGTAAATCATATTGATTGGCTATTGTAAAACCATTAAAGGTAATTAATTAATGATTTAATTAAAGCTGCAAAGATGGTAGTTTTATTTTATTTGTTATTGATAGTTGTTTATTTACTATTAGCGGGGTAAAATAAGTGCCTATATAGAAGGTTGAATTTTTACTCGATTAAGATGGAAACGTACGTACACGAAGAAGTACCGGATTACCCATGAAGCAGAGGAAGTGGCAAATTCTATAAATTCTATTTCTTTTTTCTTTTTGCCAGTTTCGTGCAAACATTTTATAACGTACCAATGCAATTAGTAAAAAATACAATAGGTGGGTACATATACCAAAGAGGTAGCTATAAGGTACATATCGTTAAAGCAGGTTTTTGACAATATGCGATATCAATATGAAAGATTTAAAAATGAAGCAAAAAGAGTTTCGCCGAATGAGAATTTCACTTTAAATGCTGTAGAAACTAAAACTAGAATTCGAAAAAGAAACATTCATTTTGACGAGAAATCTGTTTACATCTGAACAAAAATTTAAAATAGAAACGTACTTGAAAATTATTGATTGATATTGAATTAGAAAGGAGTAAGGCTTATAATATAAGGACACCGTTTCACGATATCATGTATTTAGCAAATTAGCTGAAATAATGCGAGAAATATACATCACCGATTTGGAGGAGATATTTCCTTCCGAATGCTAACATTTTAAGGAATATTTGAAACGCATATTACATCTAGTGATTAATTTTACTATAGTGACTATGGCGACGTATAGTGACGTTTAGTGACTATAGCAACGACAGTAGTTATTCATCACCTTCACCTTAGAAAATGTTTCATATAGCCTGAAAAGTCTCAATGTGCAATGTAAAGGATGTTTTTCCAAATGTAGTCATTGCTCTTCGAATGTACCTACCTTGCCATGGCTTTGACACATTGCTCTGCCGACCGATCCTTTTCGTATTTGGAGCGAATAAAAAAATACCTTCGAGCCTCGGAAGCATGAGAACCTCAATTATTTTGGTCTATTTGCAATTGAGAGTGACTTAAATAATTTAAATTTCGAGGATTTAATCTCACGTTTCTCTAGTATAGTGCGAAAGTGAAAATTGAAGTTATTTAGATGCTTCAATATAAGAATTTGTTTGTTGTTATTTTTTTTTTGTTGTTATTTAAAATAATAAACCACAGAATAGGTACCTAACCACTACTTACTAACTACTTTGCAACTACACATAACGCCGCTTTCATTTCAAATATCAACAAATGACCTGTTACATTATTAAAGAATCCATCTAACAACCCTTTTAAAATAAACGGGTTATGGTTAATTTTAACATTCATACAATTTAATTTGGAACAACGTTTTGGTAAAGTTTTCCGTTATTTTTTTTACCGGATTTTCTGGTTCGTTTATTTTTAACATTGCAAATGAGAATATACCCAATTGTTAAGTTACCGGCATACAAGACAAACGCGCACTTATATAATGTGTTAAAATAAAATATAAAATAAAGTTAAATTACGCGTAAACATAAAAATGATTTTCCTGGTCCATTCAAATCCGTAGGTTCCGTATGTGTCCGCATGTAATTTCATAATAATTAATAATTTAATTAAATAAACTTTTGCACGTGTTGCTCTATATAAGTTGAGAAAAGTTTTGCCTTGTGAAGTTTGCAAAAAGCAAGCTCATTAGTTCAACATGCTCAAGTTGAAATGAATTGAAATCTCCAAGTGCAATAGCTTCCAAAATTTGATGTGCCGTTTTTTAGCTTGAAAACTATTATACAGGGTGATTTTTTAACCTGATACATCCAAATATCTCGAGAAGTAAGCACCTGGGGAGAAAATAGATCGAATCAAAATTAAATCAATCCGTGTGGGAAACACTTTGACTTTTTAAATGGGGACCCTATTTTTTTTCACGGATTCGGATTTCCCGACTAAAAATACAAAAGTTTCATCTCAATTTTTTTCAGTATTAGTGTGAAAAGTCAAGTACCGTGAGAGGCGAGGGGACTCACTTTAATCAAGCACCCCGAAGGGGGCAGGCAGCTGCTACGTCCACGTCGTTGATACGCATTCGATCTCAGTAGAAGAATTTCGACAAATTAGACCACTGTTTACAGCGCCATCTATCATTTTTGAAAATAACTGTTTGAGATAAAACCTTTGTATTTTTAGTCGAGAAATCCGAATCCGCGATAAAAAAGTCTTTCCCCCACGGTATGATTTAATTTTGATCCGAGATGCTTTCCCCTAAAGTGCTTACTTCTCGAGATATTTGGATATATCAGGTTAAAAAAAATCATCCGGTATATGCTACTAAAGTACTTCATATATAGGAAAAATTTTAATCATTACACGGCTCGATGATAATTGATTAATGCCGTTGATTCCCAATGTGTAATTATTATCCATAAATATCATCATGATAGATAACTAGATTCATGATAAGTAAATATATCAGACCCCAATATTAAAAAATACTCCTTTGGAAATTAATAACCGTGTAATCGATTGTATAAAATTAAGTAGTATACAAACAGCAGCATTGAAATTAGCCATGTAGCAAATGGAAACAGTAATTATCCAGTGAATTTAGTCACGGTTATGGCCAATTTAATGCTGCATACGCTGGGCAGTTAAAACGAAATTTTCAGTTCTAGAAATGTGTGTAATAATAAAATATTTAGATTTTGTTTGAGGGAAATATTTAGATTTTGTTTGGGCATTTTTGAGTCGTGTTAATACCTGCATTGTTACCACAAGTAAGGTAGTTAGATATTTGTATTTACTTATGGTTAAATTGGAACAACGCATTATCAACACGAAGTACATAGAGATTAAATACAGTGTAGGTATAAATAAACGGTGTTGCAATTAGCAAATACTGTTTCAAAATTAATTTAATTTCTTGATAAGGTGATGCAAATAATATATTATTGTACACCCTTGCATTAGGTGACGCCGGCGGGAGATATGTCAATTTCAAAGGACCTATAGCCCAGCCGTCAGAGCAATAAAAAGGACCACTACCTGAAAATAATTCACGGAGTTTTGATTTTCGACATTTTTTTCGCAAAAACACGATTTTTTTTCACATTTCCACAGAGATTTCGAGGTCGCAAAATGGTCATGTTATTTTTGACACTTGACACTACTCCATGCACCAGAAATCAAAACTCCATAAATTATTTTCAGGTAAAACTACCTGTCGACTGGGCTACTATATGAACATGATTTCTAGTCCCTTCGGACCGTAACGGCAATATTCATCCGCTATTTTCAATATTCATTAGCACTTTGGTTGTAGCAACTTTACAGGCGAGACCCGCATCAGAATATGAAATATCTTAAAATATATTATAAAAAAATAATATACGTAAAATACGGGAAAAAAAGTAGTGGTAGGGTGTGAACTCGAGCCCCTCGAATGTGTAATTCAAGAAAATTTCCGTTGCTCCAACGGGACTGACCAGTACCTTCTAAAGCATTGAGGCCACAGTTCTTCCGCGTGACGTCATAATTAGGTGATCTATAGTATACACACTTCCCTGCAACAATTGTCAACAATAATTATTTCCCAACTGTTATGACAGAACTGATACATTCAACAATTCGATTGGTCAATTTAAATGTTTTATGTCATTTATAATATAGGTAAGTAATAATATATAATGATGAAGTCTCTAGAAAATTAATACAAAATCGTTGTCACAGAATAGTTATTTATGTACCAAACTACCAAGGGTATTAGTAGTTGTTTATGACCTGAGGGCGACGGTCTTATAAATCCGAGGGCCGAAGGTTTGTAAGTCGCCCTAGGGCATACACGTCTACTTATGTGAGCGGTGCATACAAACATGTATGTCGTGCTAGTGCGTTATTGCATCCACAATGTGAATATTGAGATCAATGGGATGTTGCTAGGGAAATGCTGTATTTGTTAAAATAAACAAATTTAAATAAAAACCTTTCTTGTGTTTTAAACTGACCGTTTTAATCATCTCCGGATGATGCTAACTTGGTTGGCGAAACGCGCGTCGAGCGAAGTGTAAGTGTAACTCAGTCGTCATCGTGTCAGTTCTATATATCTACTGTGCGTTTACATTAAACAAAAGCAAGCACCAATTTTCACAACAGCTCTTAACACACGATCTTGTAGGGGAGAGTGGTACACAGTGGACGGAAAAAAATATATTTATTCATCAAAAATCAGTTTCTTACAAAAAGGTAAACTATTAATTAACAATATGATTAAATAATGTTTAAACTAACAAAAAAGTGTAATTTTGTTTGAAGTTAAAAAAATATTTGTTACTTATTTTTTATAAACATTACCCTTGTTCCACTGTATTCCGTATCTTGTATATAGTAGAACAGATGATGAAACAAGTTTTAACATTGGAAATGTTTATGTTTAGACAAGAGTATATATGGGTACCAAGTTAAAAGTTTTCGTTCAAGGCCAAAAGACAGCGGTGTCGCGATCGAGTGACGCAATACATGTAGATATCGCAGCGCTCGGCTCGTGAAGAGTACTGGGGAGTGGGGAGTATTCAATGCAGCTATATTGGAGGAGGCGGCGCATTGTTAGTAGTGATGGGAATAATCGGGATATTTTCATAATCATAATTTTCATAAATTTAATAATTCGAGTGTAAACGAATGCCCGATGATAATTAAAATAAAAGAACAAGTGTAGGCTACAAACGTATATTATTCTAAACTAACTAACAAAACCTCTACATATTATTCCTTTCATAGGGCCGTCAAAGCAGCCCATAAATACTTTACAGTTATCGAAACTATCTCGCCCGGAAGGCAATTAAATACGTCTACCTAACATAAACAATAAACATATCGCTCAGCTGGTACGGTGCTATCCTAAAAGAGTCGACACCGGGCGTTAGTGTTTACACCAATTTGTAGTATATACAACATGAGTAGGTTCCCATTGTCAATTATGATAGCAAAAATGAAATCATCACTAAATAAGAGATTCTGATTTAGCTAATGAGCAGCCGCGTTTTAAGAATATACATTCAGCAGCATACACATTTAAAATAGTAAACTGATGAATTTGAATAATGAATTTATTATTTGAATTGTTTCTTATTTATAATTTTTTTAATAAAAAAGAATGCCTGACAGCATTCATTTCAATACGCCTGCGATACTTGCGTAATATGTATGATCTGTGATTGTTTTTTTAAGTTTAACTGCAAATCCAATATAAGTTGTTTAATTAAAAATTATGTTTATTATTCCTTACTACATACCTAACTCGTAAATTGAGATGTGTATTATATTAGTCATACTTTCAAAAAAGTTTTTCAAAAATAAAATGCTAAAAAAATATGCTTATATTTATATATAACCTTGTGTGTATAATAAACAGTTAATAGACCTATCCTGTTAGAGCAAGCGAGTAAGATAAATACAACGCAACTTGTATTGATAATGAGACAATAACTCGGTGCGTAGTACGTTCTGCGCATTCTTGTGGCAAATTGTGGCAGTATCCATACTCAATATTATATTAAATTATTAACTAACGTGTTATTCTAAATTTATAAAATGCTAGGGACCCAATCGTACGCCAAACATTACTAATAAACACTTAATAAACATAAGCATTCTAAAGCCAATCTGGAAATTGCCACAAGCATGCACGCGCACCATAGTATTTAACGTATTCGAAACAACTCAAAAGGATCGGTATATTATGTTTCATATATTTTGTTATCATTTCCAATGTCTCCGATAGTTGCAAGGATTGTGAAATCTGTAAATTTTTATTAAATTAACTAATATAAAGGAATAATACCGGCTGAAACAAAAAATAAATTATATGAAGAAAAATTAACATAAAACAATATAGGTATCTGATTGCACGAAACTTAAATAGCAAATTTAAAATAACTACAGATGTAAATAGTTTATTTTCTGCGGTGGCTACTGGTTATGGCAAAACGTATTATTTAATTAATATCACTTTTTCTCACGAAATGTATGGAAATTGTGGGAAAAGAAAATAGCGACCACTTAATTTATTCGTTTTGCGAAAAAATACACCGTAACCCATATGAGATATTCTCATTATTACATGTCTCTGATCGCTAAATACTTAAAAGTTAGGTTATATTTTTTAACGCAATGTTGCATTAAAATGTGACAATTTTGTTAGTATAAGAAGGTTTAACGTTAATGTGGTAGTAAATCAAATCACTTTTAATGAAATTTTTCTTATTACCTTCGAAAACCAACCGACCTTGTAGGTACTTTAAAATCCAGCAGAACTTAACTTACTGTTAACTTTTATCTCACAACAAGGCGTTACACTAGGTACCGACATTGATAACGCATTATACTACACAACCGGCCCAATATTTAAAAACGTACTTTGTTCGTTCCACAATGTACTGCGTACCACTCTCCCCTACTGAGACTAATTTCATCTGCATTGGGGATATAAATTCCGTAACTTGGACGATAATTATTGTTAATTTCGATATTTACGAGTCATGTCATCCGTTTAAATAAGGGATAAACAATAAATGTATTCTGAATGGATTTACAGGTAACAACTACACAGAGAACTAATATTCCTACCTGTATTGAATTACACCTGCAAATCCGATAAGATAGCTATGGTCGTTCACCAATACCTCCACCAGGTGTAGACTAGTTTCGAGCTGTTTGGCTCTCATCAGTACACCGTAGGTAGAGGAATTAATGTATGACCAAAACAGTCAAGCAGACTAAGCTGTAGTGTGCAAGCGAGGGATACCAGACCCCTCTAGCGGTCAGTTGCTACTACTCATCAGACATTACTAAGTAAAGTCTTTGACAAGCAGCGTCCTGCAATGCAGGCACCTAGAGCAGCGACCCTAGCCAAAAGTAGGCTAAACAACATACTGAATGGATTTACAGGTAACAACTACACAGAGAACTAATATTCCTACCTGTATTGAATTACACCTGGAAATCCGATAAGATAGCTATGGTCCTTCACCAATACCTCCACCAGGTGAATAATAATACATTTTCTACAATAAATGTATTGTAGAAAAGAATATTCTTGAGTTATAATAATAAATGATGTATGCGTCATTAGAGGAGTCAGAGTTGATTGACATAAATATAATAAGTACTTATATTGTATATTGTTTTCATATCAATTCCGATTATTATTAGCTTGGTTAGTAACTTGTTTAAACATATTACTCAGTACTATTGCTTTTCCTATTATGGCTAATTGTCTAGTCTAAATAAAAATCAAAATTTTTGTTAATTTTTAATAGGCTGCTTGAGTCTGATGATTTTGTTTAAAATACACAACTCATTATAATTATGGAGTATAGTTTTCAGAATGATTGCATTTTTTATCCAGTTCTGTACGATATTTTTTCGGAGATACCGACCCAAATGAAAAAGCTCAGTTTTGACTGATTGCGTATATCTCCTGAACTAATAATCATACGGTGATTTCTCAGTGATATTTGAAAAGCTGAAACAATTATCTATGCCACTTTATTGTTTATATGGAATTTACTTTTCATTAAATCTTGTGGTAGTTTTACAGATATATCTGATAAACGGCATATTTCTACAAGACATGCTGTAAGCTGGAATCTAGGAAATAAACACTGAATAATAAATATCGGGCGCAAGTCTAGGACACCCCAAAAACATCTAAAAATTTAAGAATAGCTATAAGCTTAGGGCTCACAACATTTTTATGTTTTTATCATTGTTAATTTTTTTTACTCAAATCAAGTTGTTTCAGGTGTAAACACGATTAAAAAATTATGAAACTCGTTTCTATTAATTTTTTGTTTACAAATAGCCCAATCATATTAGCCTAAATAGGAAAAATAAATTATAACATTTTGCCATTTGGGGATTATACTCGCCAAAGTAAGACTTTTTAAAAAGTTATATCAAAAAAGGGAAAGGGGCGAAACATAATATTATACTTCATAATAATATCAATTTGTATTAAATTTCAAACATGTAAAATAGGTGTTTGGGATCCGAAGAATTCATCTCTTTTCCACTTCAACCAGACTTACGTTCCATAACTTCAGATAAGCAAGATTGCTTTTTTTTCGTTATGATCTACTTTATACTAAATCTAACAGATCTATAACTGGAAAAATAAGTTCAATATGTTTTATTACCATGCAATCGTGCATGCAATCGTCGCATGCCGACGGTGGCGCATCGTCCAGGAAATACGGGTTGTTCAGTAAATGTCAATTTGACTAATCGATGTTCTCTTTTTTCAGGTGGAACAAAGGGATGTACCAGGGATCGACTGCGCCTACCTGGCCATGGATACCGAAGAGGGAGTTGAAGTCGTCTGGAACGAGGTTCAATTCTCGGAACGAAAAAACTTTAAGAACCAGGAGGAAAAAATCCAACTGATTTTCGAAAATCTCACCCAACTCGAGCACCCGAACATTGTCAAGTTCCATAGGTACTGGACCGACACGCATAATGACAAACCTCGGGTAAGAGACCGTTACATTTTCTGTAGACTATTTTTTCTTAGTACCACTCCTAAAAACCACCATATTGTAAGTCTGTCGATGAATTCTTTAATTTGTCCGTAATACATCAAAGGTCTCTTATTTTAAATTATTGGAAAATGTATTTTTTTGGGGTTCTATTTATGATATAGTAAAACTAATACAAAAATCGGCCAAACTGAAACATTAAAAAAAAAAGTTCTCTCCAACGCAAAATGGTTTTCCATACCCTCCTTCATTTTAGGAAGTTGCAGAAAGTTATACGACATAATTTTCCGCAAATATATCGAAACTACGAGGCCTGGCGTAAATGTCATACTATACGAAAATTTAATAACACATTTAAAATACAATTAATCTTGTTATTTAAATTAAAAAAAAACTATTATTAAATAGGATTTGTATGTATGTATGTATATGGGTCGGAGTGTAGTGGAAGGTAGTGTTACACTCCCATTCCACCACAGCACTTAGGCCTCATTAGGCCTCATTAGGCCCTCATTAGGCCTCATTAGGCCCTCCTTTTTACTTGAGTACTTTTCTTCAAACCATCCTATTTATTACGGGTGGCCTGGTGGCAAAGTCTCTACAATTTGTATGTATGATAGTATGGTTCTGAGTTACCGAGATTAATTACTCTGGTCCTCATTACCATTTATCTGGGACCACGCGTCCGCGGCAGTGTGTTGAGTGTTCCCAGATCTCGGGCAGACGCCACGGTCCGGGCCCAAGCCTGCCTAGGTCACCCATCCAAGTGCCACCAACACCCGCCCAGCATTACTTTGAAGATCTTACCGGTCAAGTCTAGGCGGCTAGGCGGTCCCATTCAGTCAGTCACCTTAGTCGCCTCTTACGACAGGTAGGAGGTACCCTGGGTCTATTCTACTATTGTGGCCCCGAACCCAGAGGGGGAATAAATAGGATTTATTCCTATTAGCACTTCATTAGTCCAACACTTCACTAGGGAAGGGGGTGGGCCACGGGGGTCCATGAAGTCTTTCGAGTCGTCCTGATGTGCTGCATTTTCGTCTTCAAACCTAAATATGGAAAACCGAATTAGTCTTGTTCAGTACAATATTAATAGATAGAAGATATGTAGAGGATTTGAAAAAAACACACTAAATTGAATGTATTGGGTCCAACGGTTTATTACATAGTATCACGGGGGTCTATCAAGTCTTCCGGGTCATCCTCATATGCTGAATTGTCGTCTTCAACTGGAAGGCCGTTAGTGCACGCGCCCTTACAGTTACCGCATATTGGCGAGCAATGGATACCTGCCTTGCGGCATCCATAACCGCCACCACAGCCTTTGGTGCAACTGCAGAATATTGTTGAACGGATGGCAGCTGGGCAGGTTAATCTAAGGTCAAGGGTTTAAGATCTCCATCTTCTCCTTTCATCCAACCCCAATCAGTAGGTTCCAGTTTGCTGCCCAGCCATTCTTGAACTTGCAAAAAGACTCTCTATGAGTGCTGCAGTCCAGAGGCTTTTAGTTGGTGGTAGAGAGTGGAGGTCTGGCCTTACCCTTGTGGTCGATTTAAGGAATGGTGCGTAGCGCTGTTTGTCCAGGTCTGTTACTGTGGCGTTATACATTGCTAGGAACATCTGTTCCAGGCGTTTGCAACTTTCTAAGGTGTTGAGGTCTTTGTATAAAATGTGTTGGAGATTAAATATAGGGGGTGCTGTCCCTCATGAGTAATTTAGCAATTTTTGACTTGCCTTTTCGGAAAATTGCAGAAGTTGTATCGCAGCCGCTAAAATGGCGAATGAAAAAAATGCTCTTGGTCAAGTTCCTGCAATTCCTTGGAGGCATAACTTGCTTTCTTCATTCCCCTTCCCAGGTTGGAAAAACTTTATCTATCGTTCCCTTGCAGCTAAGGCGATCAGCAGGACCAGCAGATCCACATGCTCGCCAAAGACAGCCGCTGAACCACCACATTCTGCTGTCTGCATTATAATATATATAATCGTACAATAGTTATATCCGCATCAGCATCAGCCTGTCTCAACTTCTATCCCCTCTGCATTTATTTTCCGAGACAGCATACTGATGAATCTCTCCTTATTTTTGGCATTACCTAAAAAGTATTGTAGCTGACCGTATCTTCGGTGAAATCAATGTCGACTGATGCGGTGGTGGTGGTGGTGGTGGTGGTGGTGCGACGTTTCTGTTCTGCACGTTTTGTGCTGTTGGCAGTGTCAAAGTAGCCATCAAAAACGACTATGCAGCAGTCAATATAGTGTTTTTTTTGTAAGTCACATATTAATTGAATATCACTCACAAGGTTGATCCGGTTCAAGGATTATAGACTAACAGGATTGCTTATCGGTAACGTGTTGTTAGACAAGATCTGACGTCAGCGGTTAAGTTCGGCCGGCATCCTTTTGCGCCAACGGTCGATTCTAAATTGATGCTAGGCTTCTCTAGGCACGATGTAAATGTACAAATGACACACTACACAAACGCCGGGAAATATACCGGTGGGGCAATGAACCTAGGCCGCGCCGTACGTATCCGCTGACGTCAAAAGCGTGGGGTGGGGCCTTCGAGTTTGTCTAACGTTGCGCTTATGGGAATAAGCAATCCTGTTTAGTCTATAATCTTTGGATCCGGTTCTCCTCCTGACTCGATGTAACTGGCATCCACCATCAATCACATTAATGTATTCCTTGAAGTCCGAAGTAAATGGGTGATTGGGGAAAATATCATATAAAGCAGACGTATTTCTTTCACATTCCGTTTTCATGGAAGAGAGATAATGGAAAAGCCGCCAGTTCGTAACGTAGCAGGTCTTGTGGATCCTGTAGCTCAATCTAATTCAATTCAAAACAGTTTCTTTTATAATTAAAGAACAAATGTCGTCCACGGATAATACCTACCCCGGGACCAGCCGGGCATCCACGTGCAGGCAGCAGCGTGGCAATTGAACGGCTAGGCACCGGGATTGCTCCGGGACGTAAAGGTAGTTAAAAATACTACATTTGCAGCTCCTTACACAGTGGTGTGTATTATCTGCAATTGGACAGCAGATTTACCCAATGGGTATCAAGGAAATTGTTGAGAATTGATGCAATTTTTGTTCTGTGTCCCTCTTTGGGAGCGTGTCAGATGCTCTGAGGGTAAAGAAACCAAATGAAAACCCCCCTTAAACGTAGGTCCAAAAATGGTAACAAACAAAGTGAAAAAATAGGAAAAAATACAAAAATGACCAATTTTGTCATGAATTGTAGCAGTAAAATATTATTGAATTGTAAAATTTCTATAGCAATGTATTAAAAATTATTGGATTTCGTGGAATTTGGAAACACTAGACTAAAAAATAAATAAACAAACAGAAAATGCTAAAATTGGTAAAGTTAAAATAGTTTTAAAAAAATGTTCAAGAAACGTTTAAAAATTATGGTCAAAAATGGGAAAATACCTAAAGCGGTTGGTGAAAAATGGGTAAATTTTGGTAGATTAATTTATGTTTTATTCTAAAAGGTGTGTTGTGCTCCCTAAAGCGTGTAATGTTGTTTATTAGTGGACTATCATTCAGTTTGAATTCATAGAATTTTTGTGATATGTTTTTGATGTAGTCCGCTATTGGTATAATGTCGGGACAAAGGTTGTGTAAGTTTCTGATGGAGATGTATCTATTGGAGTCCGTGATGAGGCCGTAGGTATTTGTTTTCCAATACCTTTAGTTTTCTTATGTTTGTGGCCTATGCGTTGCACCACACTGGCGCGCCGCGTTCGTAAGGGCCGGCCTCTCAGTATACATGTATATATTAATTTTTTGTTTTGCCTACTTAGTCTGCTATTCCTTGCCATCAGAGGATATAGGTATCTTGACAAGAAATAGACTTTGCGTATAATTTCTTTCATGTGCGTCGTGATTTCTTTTGTGTCGTCTTTTATACAAAATAACCCCCAAGTATTTTACGTATTGTTTCGTCTGTACAGAAAACCCCCCAATTTTGATAGGCGTGATTATTTTATTGTCCCTAAATTTGTGTGTAAAGACCATGGCTTCGGATCCTGTAGCTCGGTTACCTTTAGTCTAAAAGTGCATGGCTTGACGTGTTTCGTGGACAAAATAAAGAATTTCTCTCCAGATAGTCAAAAATCCCTCTAATCCATGGAATTGCCTCCAAGAGCAAGATCCAAAACGCTCCAGGATTGTGCGATCATATTTTCTGTTTGAAGGTGATCTTCATTACGGAGTACATGTCCTCTGGCTCCCTGAAGCAGTTCCTGAAGCGGACCAAAGGAAGCGTGAAGAGGCTGACCCTGCAGGCGTGGAAGAGGTGGTGTACACAAATCCTCTCAGCCCTGAGGTAAATATGAGCGGATGACGGCAATCCTAACTTGATTCTACGCATTAGGTTAAGATTTGCTCCCGCCATGATATTATGTACTGAACCCTTTATTATATTTACATAGTATGTAAGATTTTATTTCTATATTATGATACATTTTATCTTTATCGTCCACAATAGTCAGATTTTTTGTAAGTATGTAGTTGAATTATTGTGGCCGATGTATCTATCTTAGTTAACATTGTATGTTGTATATTATTGTTAATCCATGTGTTCACAGTGTCAGCGTAAAGGTAAGTGTGAGTTTATAAGTTTCTGTATTGATGATTAATGCTTTCACAAAAGTTAAGGACAAATCGGAGATTTTTATGCCACCTTTAGTTGCTATGCAACAGGGCCACTAAAAACTGTTTTCTCGCAGGAGGCACTATTATCTGTTTCATTCTGATCTCTCGACTAGTCAGCACGTCGGTGTCGGTGTTTTCGAGGTCTCGGGTGCCATTCCTAAATGTAACAGATAATTGCTATATAATCAAGACACTCCTATTTAGTGGCCTTTATCTAAATTTTCACTTAAAGTCGATCGGCACGAAAATTCGACGTTTTGTTCAGCAGTTTGCAGCGATGAGATCGGCCGGCGTTCGTCAAGCAGCGTTGCCAGATCAAAGTCATCCATTTTGTTTTACTCATATCCTGTTTTTCTTTCTTTTATTTCTAATCCCCAATCAGATCTAGCAGCTACTAATTACGGTTTAAATAACCGAGGACAGTTTTAAATGACTTTATTGCCCACGAGGGAAAATAACAATTTCAAATCTTGCTATTGAAAAGTTTTGTGCAGTTTTGCATTTTTACATACATTTTTATAGCGTGTTAATTAGAGACGGCAGGCAAAGAAGAACAATAGTAATGTACTTGGCTAGATCGAAAATACTTTTTTTTTGTAAATTTCAAAATTGGAAATGTATTTTCGAATATCATCTAGTGGAGGTGTCAGAAGTTAGAGGACATTTGAAGGAACCCGTGGAAATATGGCTTGAATGAAAGATCTTAACGCATATAGTAAGGCATTAAAAACGCTACAATGAGCGAGATACGCGTCCTGTTTTTTTATTGCAAAATAATTTTGGAAATGGCACTTTTTTGACATTTCTCTCAATAATGGAAAGAGTGATGATTTTAGAGAAAAAAAGTTTCGAACCAAAGTTGTTCAGCGGATGATTTTACGTCAGGATTGAGTTAAAAAAAAAATAGAAAACATATTTTCGCTTCGATATTTAGTGTCAAAGATAAAAATGCGAAAAAAAATACGATAAAATATAGGGAAGAAATGGCGACCTATTGCAAAATTGTTAAGTTGACATTTCGGAACGCCCTCAGATCTTGAGGAAAATCATTTTAATTCGTAGGTAATAACAGTATCTTAATCATTCCAGTTTCCAGAATTTTTCGTAAGCAAATTACATTTTTATTAACCGAAAATTCTTAACTGGACAGCATAATTTTTTGTCAGTTTTCAACTTAGATATGTGAAATAAACTGCATTCGATTGCGCTGATTTTTATATAAATTTTTAAAAAATGTTTACTGCATCGGGCCAGTAGAAGACGAGATACGAGACATTAATTTTTTAATGCGTAGCAGCCGTTCTTATTTACTTATACCTGGCTGGTAATAAGTAGAAAGCTTTAAAAAAATCAACGTAAACTGCATATTTCCGTGTTAAAACGCAAAATTGTAGGTTAAACGTTTGCTTGAGCGTAAAATAAGCAGCACTATCGACGGACTGAGGCCGCCCGTTTGCGCCCTACATTAAACAAAGAGATTTCTTCACGAAAAATTGCTAAATTCCGTAGGAAAAAAATCAGTGTATAACTTTAGTTTTCTATTTATTACCAGCCATGTTTTAATGTGTTAGTTAATTAGAATGGCTGTTACGCGTTAAAAAGAGAAAGTCTCGTATGTCGGTTTCTATTGGTCCTACAATAAACATATTTTTTCTAAATTGATCTAAAGATATGATCACTTGGGAAACGCATTTTGAACAAACTTGCACATGACGTCACCGCGAGACAAAAATGAATGGCGGTTATAGAGGCGCAAGCTTTTAATTTTTATTATAATGTGTTTCTGTTATAAAGTTTCGTTATTTTTGTTATGATTCGACTGTTATAAATATTTTAGACATTGTTGAAATATACCGGGTGTTTGTGAACTGGGAAATATTTTATATTTTAATTTTATTTCTCGGTTATTCAAGCAAAGTGCATTAGGTTTATTTTTTGTAAATCGTTTACTTTTAGCATAATATATTATCATCGTTAAAAGTAGCGTTAAAAATAGTCTCCCAAGTTCGTAAACACCCTGTATAGGTACGTACAAAATAAAAAAAATCTACATAATATAATTTTATTTATATTAGATAGTAATTTTTGTATTATGTATTATTGTAATAATCGCAAAACGTTTTGAACATTTCATTTCGAATGAATAAATATTGGTTTAAATTACCTCTTAATATTTGTCTAAAATGAACTTAAGAAATGTTGTAGGCTTTTGTGATACACATTCACTTAAATGATTAACCCAAGAAAATAAAGCCTCATTACAGTCTGGAATATAGCCAAGCTTCTCTTACATTATTATTACTTATATAAATAATATTATTAAATTACCTATAAATACTTACTTGTTACGCATATTTTTAATCAAGCTCCTTTTTTTCAATCCTTTCTTCGCCGTCTGATTTCTCTAGCCAGAAGATCTAGCAAAATGTCTTTAGCCAGACAGAAGACTTAGCTAGATGTTTCTAGATCTAGCAAAATCTCCAAAACCTAAAGGTATTTGGAGAAGATTTAGCTAAATTAAGTGAAGGTACGGCTACATTCACTTATTTTTGGGCACTTAATAATTTTTCCCTGACACGAGAATCATCATCAAAAAAATTCTTCGAACTTATTCTAGCATTTTTAATATTAAAATCATGCATTTGGTAGCACTTTTGCACCCATAATTTTCAAATCTCTCTGATAGTTGGAAAACTAAAGTATCGGTATGTACCTACTGGAATAGTTTTTACTTTTTTTATTATTGCTACTGGTACAACCCTTCATTGCACACTAAACCATTGTTTATCACAATTACAAATGAACAAAATAATTAATGTATTTAAAATTATAAAATAATGTATTTTAAAGACGTGTCAAATTTGAATATTTAAAATTTATCACGCAATGACGTTAACAGAGGTAGATATATAAGGGAAGTTAACGCGCATGCGCTTATCATTTTTACCGATTGCAATATTTTCATCAAGATCGATACGCTGTGACCGACGGGAGCGTTCCGAAATTTCCATTTAACAATTTTGCTATAGGTCTCCATATTAAAATTTTTCAATCGGGGGCAGCGCATTTCTTAAGCGCTGTAATGTGCTATGGCTATGTAATACTCCAATTTCAACGAATTGAGAAAAAAATCCTATATTTTATCGTATTTTTATTTTTCCGCATTTTTAACTTTGGCACTAAATATCGCAGGGAAAAATGTTTGCATTTTTTTAATTGCAAAATCATTACGTAAAATCTTTCGCTGAACAACTTTTGTTCGAAACTTTTTTCTCTAAAATCACTACTTTTTCCATTATTGAGATTCCATTTTGAGGCAAATTTATTTTATCGGTTGCTCACCTATAGACGAAATTGGGCATTTGTGTCGCCGATGGAGATTGTATCTTAGCATCCCAGGTAATTATTAGTTTCTGATCTCTGATCAGGTCTGAAAGCATACCCAGCGGAGTACCACTACTACAGATCAGTTTTGAAATTCCGATAAAATATGAAGAATTAGCAGCTTCAAGCGTAAATGCACTACCAAAAGTAGAGAGTAGACATTTGCCTCAAAGTGGATGTACCAAAATGGAATCAGAATTCGCCTCACAATGAAGAAGGTTGGAGAATTTGGAAATCAACCCAATCTCTCTGCGTTTGACAGTTCATTGACAAGTTAGAGGTTTGTTGGAGATTGAGCCACCTGTAGGACATGTGTTAAATTTTGGCCGTAGGTAGGCAACCGTCAGCGACACGTAGACATGACGTAGAATACTCGAGTTGCGATTTTATTAATTAAAACGGCAGTACTATATACTTTTAGCCAAGGAGCTGCAATGGTAAAACGTCCGAGATGTCTTGGACGTCTGTCGGCTTAATATATGGTGCGGAAGGTCCTCAGGTTAACTTTTCGTTGTGATCTGTAGAATTTATGACCTGAAGAAGGTCACTTCGAATGGACGACATGTGAAACCTATCTGTCGACTAAAATATTACATTCTAGCACATCAGAAACCCAGTGCTATTTTTTTTGCATTCCACGAGGTCCAAAATTATGGACAAATACCTAATTATTTTTGAAATTTTTCTGTTCGAGATGTGAAGACCCTTGAAAACCTTTTCCAACTTGTTTTTCCAGATGGAAAAGTATCAAAATCCAATCGACAGACAAAACTATTCACCAGATTTTTTTGGGCGACTTTGAAAGGGAAATGTCCAAAATTTGATGTTTTGCCACCTAATTTTCGGAATAATGGGGGAAAATGTCTGTCAACCATTTTTCCTGCTAATTGGACCCATAAACAGTGACGAAAAACAATCGACAGATAATTTCATCCCTTACACGATTTTGGCAACCCTTAAAAAAATCCAAAAAGTGTCAATTTATAAAAAGGCAAAATAACGTGTCTATTTATCTACAGTGTCCTTTGTGCTGGTGCAATTTTCATTAATATGTTGACCGGAAACCAGGAGAACCAGAAATACCTAAAAAAACATTCTGCACCCCCAACCCTCTCAGGGATTGCAAATTCGCTAAATGGCTAATTTTTCAATGTAACGTAAAAAATATATTATTTTACTTTGTATAAAGACTTTCCTTGCTGGTTTCCGGTCAACATATTGAACATGAAAATGGTACCAACACAAAAGACACTCACTGTAGATATAAATTAACACTTTATTCCGCTTTTTTATAAATTGGCACATTTTGGAAATTTTTGAAGGGTGGCCAAAAATTGTGTAAGGAATGAAATTGTCTGTCGATTGTTTTTCACCACTGTTTATGGGTCCAATTAGTAGGAATAATGGTGACAGATAGTTTCCCCCATAATTCCGAAAATTAGGTGGCGAAAAAAAAATCTGATGAATAGTTTTGTCTGTCGATTGGATTTTGGTACTTTTTCCATCTGGGAGAACAGGCTGGAAATGATTTTGAAGGGTCTTCACATCTCAGATAGAAAAATTTTAAAAAAATATCGATCATTTGCCCATAATTTTGGACCTCGTGGACCGAATACAAATAAATAGCACTGGATTTCTGAGTCCCAGAATGCAATTTTTTGGTTGACATTTCGTCCAATCTGAGTGGCCATCTAGATGCCTAAATTCTACAGATCATAACCAGAAACTAAACTGAGGATATCGAATGGTCCAGGTGGACCTTCCTCTCCATATATCAAGCCGACAGACGTCCACGCCATCTCGGATCTCCGTTATAATGTGTTTTCGATTTACCCCAAGTACATTCAAGCTATGTAAAATATATTGTTAATTATTTTCTAAAATTTAGAAACATTATTTTTGGACTAATTGATTTTACTTTTCAATTTTATATCCTAAACGACATAGATTTTCATTTAAAAATATAGTGAGCTTCTTACATTAGATACATTTCATTTTTGTATTACATGTATAAAGAAGTAATGTCTTGTGTTAAATGAAGTACTGAAACAATCAACCACATTCGCAAAGAATAATACTTCATAAAATGTAACTGCTCCAATCGTGATGCAACAGGTACTAGATCTCATTTTTTTATCGCTCCTTTTTAATTGGCAAATTTTTTAGAAAATAAATTGACCAGCTTATTTATTCCTGTGAAAATTCAGTCACTTGAGATTGCAGTAGGAACATGTGCTGTGAAACACATTTAAATTGTTTGTATAGAAAATGTAGAGTCGTGCTAAATAAAGTGTTGTACACGATTTTAATAAACAAAGGCTACGTTAATAAACAAAAACTATATTAAAGGTGCCAATCCTCTCCATAATAACTAGTGTCAATGGCAAAAAAAGTAATTTAAGTTCGTATCTCGTCGAATGTGGGATATATATTTTCAAGGTCCCTGTATATTTATGGAGGGATTCACGTAATTTAAAATGTACATACGTGTACTGGAAACAGTAGCAAAGAACATTTTCTTCGTTGTGCGTTATTTTTCGAGCCGAAACGTACCTTCAGAAATTACAGTGCGAGTCATTAGGTATAACATTTATAGATGATCAAAAACATGGGACCTAAATAGCCTGTCTCTCTAGCTGTGTTTTGCCACATTTAATTAAATCTCAAAATTTCGACTAAAATAACCCATATGCAAAATCTTTGACCTTTTGGGGGTTATTTATTTTATTCACCGCCCTCTATTCAATTATGTATAATACACACACATGCTTGTTCCTAATTAGGTGATAGTTTAGAGTTGAAGGCTCCGTGAGGCCGAAACTATTTTTTTATTTTTCTTAGTCCTATCCCACTCGATTGATTTATTATTTCGCAGTTTTTAGATCCAACTTGAATCTTTAAAAGTGGTGATAATGATCTACAATCAAATTTCATCAATCAGTTTTCACAATATTGATATATTTACATATTACATTATAAAATCCATATATTATAAGGTAATTTTTTATTTACCGTAACATTATTTTTTTTTGCGAATGTGGCGCTAATTGTAAAAACACGCTCAAGTAATCTGTCATACCCCAACACCCAATTTTTTATGTCCTCAGCCGTTGCCTTTTCCTTCCGACGAACAAATCCCCCGCCACCGACCTAAATACACACAGTCTGGCAACACTGTCGTCGAAGTTCTATGAATGCAGTCTGTTTGTTTTATTTCCAGTTACTTGCATTCCTGTTCGCCACCAATCGTCCATGGCAATCTGACCTGTGATACCATTTTTATACAGCACAATGGACTCGTCAAGATTGGATCAGGTAATCACAAAAATTCCAAAAAAAAAAAAAAATAACATCGTTACATATATCATTGAAAAATTTGTCTCACTTTTTTCCGAAAAAGTATTGTGTCTTCCTTTGAGTAAATTAAATTGGTTCAAAAAGTGTTTGACGACTGCTGCATAGAGACTGAGTTGGCAGCAGCGGATCGTTGCGCGCGGCTCGGATCCTCGGCGTTCAACTGTTTTTCGTGCTGGTTCCCCAGGTCTAATTTGCTGATTTTTCGGAGACGTCTAAACACAGTTTTGCGCAAGAATATACGCTTTCATGCCATTAGAAACATCCGCAAACGGCGATTCCTTCATCAGGTGTTGCTGTATTACTGAGAATGGTATTTTTGTGCGGAAACTAGATTTTAAATTACTTTTAATTCTTAATTATTTTATTGACAATAGTCGTACAACAAGTTTACAGGTATTTCTACACTCCCCGGCACAAAATTCCGTCACCCTAAAATTTTGCCCAATTTTCATGTTTTATAACTTTTTTATTTTTCATCTGATTTTCATAAATTTTTTACCAGTCTGTAGATCAGTTCATTGTGTGTCTTTTTAATTATTGTAATAAGTCATATTTTTCGTCCAGGCAATATTATACAGGGGTAAATCAAAGTGTTGTTTTTTGTCGTAAACTCAAAACACCCTGTGGAAAAATTGAGGCGAATAATTTTGTTTACAAACTGTTTGCTGCCATCTTAGACGTATTGTAAACATTTTGTTTTTTGATTCATCCCATTATCTCATTTCTTCTGCGAGCAGCAAAATTTTAAATGAAACGCTGATTTCAAGCTTATTTTTATTAACAAAAACATCCACTAGGTATATCACAAAATTAATTAACAAAGACAAATTTTAATAACGTGTATGTCCTCCTCTCGCAGCAATGACAGCTTGCATTCTTCGTGGCATCGAATTAATAAGATTACTTATTCTGTCTTGAGGAATAGCCTGATATTCTTCTGTCAGCGCCAGCCGTAAGTCTTGCAAGGTTAGTGGTTGCACAGGACGGCGACGGAGTGCTCTTTTAAGAACATCCCAAAGATGTTCGATTGGGTTGAGATCCGGGCTACATGCGGGCCAGTCCAATCTTGGAAGTCCAACCTCATCCAGATATTCGCTCACTACCCGTGCAACGTGAGGTCTAGCATTATCATGCATTAATGTAAATTGGTTCCCAATGAAAGGAGCAAATGGAACAACAATTTCTTGGAGGATTTCCTCAATGTAACGGTGGGCGGTTAGTGCTCCATTTTCAACAAATACAAGGTCAGTACGTGCATCGGTAGAAATACCCGCCCAAACCATGACTGAACCACCGTAATATTGCAGTCGCTCAGATATGATGCAGTCTGCATATCTTTCATTTCTACGTCTGTATACCTGTTCACGACCATCCGGCGACCTTAAACAAACCCTGGATTTATCTGTGAATAGTACGTTTCCCCACTGTTCTACAGTCCAGTCAGCATGCGCTCTTGCAAATCTCAGTCGGTGTTGTCGATGCCGAGGAAGCAATTTTGGACATACTGCTGGCCTTCGTGAATGCAATCCTGCTTCTAACAATCTTCTACGTATCGTTCTTTCACTTACACTTACTCGACGTACCATTTGCAAGTCATTTTATAGATACACAGCAGTAGCTCTTCGATCTCTTAAAGAACTCATAATGACAAAGTGATCATCAGCTTGAGTGGTCATTCTCCTTCTGCCAGAGCCTTGCCGCCTAATAAAGTTTCCCGTCTGTAGATACCTATTCCAAACATCACAAACTGTAGACCGCGCAATTCCCAGAGTACGGGAGACATAACTCTTATTGCGGCCATCCTCTATTAAGGCAACAATTCTACCTACGTCTGCTGTAGTTACCATGATGGCAACACACTAAATTAACTGTACTGTCAAATATTCTGTCACAATAACCGCGTATTTAGCCAACGTCGATGTTTTTTAATTAAAAATGATAAAATTAACAGCGTTTCATTTAAAATTTTGCTGCTCGCAGAAGAAATGAGATAATGGGATGAATCAAAAAACAAAATGTTTACAATACGTCTAAGATGGCAGCAAACAGTTTGTAAACAAAATTATTCGCCTCAATTTTTCCACAGGGTGTTTTGAGTTTACGACAAAAAACAACACTTTGATTTACCCCTGTATAATATTGCCTGGACGAAAAATATGACTTATTACAATAATTAAAAAGACACACAATGAACTGATCTACAGACTGATTAAAATTTATGAAAATCAGATGAAAAATAAAAAAGTTATAAAACATCAAAATTGGGCAAAATTTTAGGGTGACGGAATTTTGTGCCGGGGAGTGTATATATATCTAACCTAATTATCACCATCCAGTTAATAATTAATATTATATTGATAATATTAGTTAATATTATTAATAATTGTCTCCAATTTTACATTTAAAGTTTGTCTCATTAGTTTTGGCAGGTTGTCATGAGTAAATTATTTTCAAAAGTTGCAAAAGTTTCACTTACTTAAATTTTTCGGGAAGTGATTGACTAGAAAAATTGTTTCGTTTCTTTTTACCTTTACTTTTTACGGAAAAATCGTAGGTACTATTTTAGAAGTATTTCCAAAATATAACACCATAAGACCATAAAGTCTCAGAAAATGTAGATAATGTTTTTTTTCTAAGTACATATTGTAATATTATATATGCTTATTGAGGCGATAAATTAGTACTTACTAAAATAATGAGATGTGCATAATGACATATTCATTTGCATTTATTTATTAAATCAGGTTAACGTTAACTTGTTTTTGTATTATTTTCAAACTTGATTTATACCTTTTCGTTTGTTACTTGTTACTTATCATTATCGTATGAAGTGAAATCGGGAAAGTTCGGAAAAATCCACGTCGGTTCAAATATGACGCGGAATCTTTCATTTCAGATAGACTTTTAGATAGATTAGATAGATTTTAATTTCAGATAGACAAACAGACAGACATACGATGGAAATTGTATATACCACCGCTATCTTTTTGTTTGTTATTTTTAATTAATAAAAAATTCTCTAAACATTTTTTTTCACAAAATTTTTGGGGCAAGGGATCCAAAAGTATCCACCATTTTGTCCAAACCTTGTCCAAAAAATATGTTGAAATAAAAAATGGTACTTTTTCAATGAATGTTAATAAAACGGCACCACCGTCGTCAAATTCCGAAGACAGCTGCTATGATTGTAGTAGCAGATTTTAAGATATACAAATCAAATATCTTTAGTATCTATCTCTCTTGTAGCCATTTTAAATGACATAATTTAATTTTGTAAAATCAATAATACATAATAATAAGTATAATAAGTAATATAAAAGTAAAATATATAATAAGTAATTTTGGGCAATCAAATTTCAATATTCAAAAGGACAAGAGGATCTTTTATCATTTTGAATATCCTTTGTTAACTTCATAGCACTGATTTGATTGATAATCTATCAAGACGGTTCTGGTTTAAACAACTCTGTGGTACCTACAAAAAAACTAACTATTATTGTCAGCGGTTAACATCTCGATATATATTAATAAATTTGGGCGTCGATTGTCTACATATTTATGATTTATACGTTTTATTTATAGACTCAAATCTGGGCATTATACTATTTGCCCACGCTATTCTTGTAACGGTATCCCTAATTGGAATAAGTCTAAAAAAACTAAACCGTCTTCTGTATACTAGTAAGATAACTGAAAGGGGAAATTGTCATGAGATCCCGTGCTCCCGATGGATGTTTAACCACATCATAAAAGTTGAACAAATCATGACCTTGTTAAACAAGTGGCAAGAGCTTCCTGTTACTGACGTCAGAAGTTTGAAATACTAACAATTCGTGTTTATTTTGTGTGCCACGATCCTATCATGCCACAATTTGGTATTATAGCTGCTATATTAATATATCTGTGTACTGATTTTCTGCAGTCGTACATAAATAGGCGTCATTTTTAACTATATATATATATATATATATCTGTACCTCAGAGGGTAATTATTCAGGAGGCGCGTTATAAAATTAGAACCAATTTTGGTTAAATATCTACAGCACGTACATAAAGCGGCGAATTAGTGCTGTTTTTAAAATTGGAAATGTTTATGTTTATACAAGAGTATATGGGGACCAAGTTAGAAGTTTTCGTTCAAGGCCAGAAGACAGCGGTGTCGCGATCGAGTGACGCAATACATGTAGACATCGCAGCCCTAGGCCTACTAGCGGCGTGAAGAGTACTGGGGAGTGGGGAGTATTCAGTGCAGCTATATTGGAAGAGGTGGCCCATTGGTAGTAGTGATGGGAATAATCGGGATATTTTCATAATCATAATTTTCATAAATTTAATAATTCGAGTGTAAACGAATGCCCAACGATAATTAAAATAAAATAACAAGTGTCGGCTACAAACGTATATTCTAAACTAACTAACAAAACCTCTACATATTATTCCTTTCATAGGGCCGTCCAAGCAGCCCATAAATACTTTACATAGTTATCGAAACTGTCTCGCCCTGAAGACAATTAAATACGTCTACCGCAATCTCGATAACATAAACAATAAACATATCGCTCAGCCGGAACGGTCCTATACTAAAAGACTTGACACAGGGCGTTAGCGTTTACACGAGATATATATTCGAATTTATTTAGGATGAACTTTCTTTTAGGATGAAATTCGACAAAAATTACAAAATCTTAAAATTCGGTAAGAGTAAAGTTTGTACTTTTTGATCTCCACGTATAAAATTTTACATTGTCGAGAAAATGTTATTGTTTATAAAAGTTTCTACTTGCCCAAAAAATAGTAATGACGTCGACAAAATTCATATTTTTATACGGAGTGGTCACAAATTACAAAATCTCAAAATATGTTTGGTTTTCGGGAAAACTAGTAATGTCGACAAAAATTATTTTTATAATACGGAGTGGTCAAAAGTTACAAAATCTTAAAATTCGGTAAGAGTAAAGTTTGTACTTTTTGATCACCACGTATAAAAAACTTATGATGATTTTGCCACAATTATGTGTTTATGCGGGTAAAAATCACAAAGTTTACTCCTCGACAAAAATTATATTTTTTATACGGAGTGGTCAGAAATCACCAAATCTCAAAAATGTTGTTTTCGGGAAAACGCTATTTTTTAAAAAGTTTTTGCTGTCCTAAAGTAATTTCGTCAAAAATTATGTTTATTATACGGGGTTGGTCAAAAATTACAAGTGGTCAAAAATTACAAAATCTTAAAATTCGGTAAGAGTCAAGTTTGTACTTTTTACCACGTATAAAAAACTAATGATGATTTTGCCACAATTATGTTTTTATACGGGGTGATCAAAAATCACAAAGTTTACTCTTACCAAATTTTAAGACTTTGTAATTCTTAACTACACTTAACCACCCTGTATATACAACACAATTTTTGACAAAACCATCACTATTTTTAGGCAAACTTTTTTAAAGAATAGAATTCATTCGAAAACAAAAAAAAATGAGACTAATTTTTGACTACCCCATGCAAGATAACCCGTTTAAAACGACACGACCTTCAGGGTTAAACGAACAAAAAAAATCGTAACATAACTGCTTTTTATTTTTATTCAATTCACTTGAGAAAATTTTACCAGTTGTGTCTGGTATTTTCAATATGCCTGCGATACTTGCGTAATATGCAAGATCTGTGATTTTTTTTAAGTTTAACTGCAAATCCGATATAAGTTGGTTATTTAAAAATTATGTTTATTATTTCTTACTACATACCTAACTCGTAAATTGAGATGTGTATTATATTAGTAATACTTAAGTTTTTCAAAAATAAAATGCTAAAAAATTATGTTTATATTTATATATACCTTGTCCTTGTGTGTATAATAAACAGTTAATAGACCTATCCAGTCAGAGCAAGCGAGTAAGATAAATGCAACGCAACTTGTATTGAATGAGACAATAACTCGGTGCTTAGTACGTCTACATAATTTAATATCATTTTATTGCTAAACTGTTAGAGCTACTAATTATTTATCACTATTTAGGCAGTTGACATAAGTCAAAGAGTATGCCTGAGATCCAATATGTCTGACCCACTGCCAGTTAAATTCGGTGTTCCACAGGGTTCCATACTAGGTCCCTTACTATTTTCTATTTATATATCTGACTTCCACGCAGTAATCGCCTCATGTATAGTCACCTCGTCCGCATAGTGATGAACATCATCACTATGCGGACGACACACAACTTTACTATAATATCACTGCCAACATCAATATAAATAAGGATTTAAATTCTCCTAAAAATATCACTAGAAGATAAACTAAAATTAAATCCAAGTAAATCACAGGTTATATTATTCGGTCCAAAAAGGAAAAGATTAACTGCATATAATTCGTTGACCATCTCATTAGGAGATACTGAGCTTAAAACAATTAATGAATGTAAAAATTTAGGAGTCTGGTTCGATTCGGATCTAAGATTTACCTGCTAAACACATAAATCAGTTACTAAGAACATCTTACAGTACCCTAAAACAATTATATCCACACCGGAATATCATTAATCAGAAACTAAAGTTGGGTGAATCCTTGATTTTTTCAAAACTCGTATTGTGATATTGTGTTTGGCTCATATTTGTTAAAAGTTGATAGAAATAAGCTTCAGATGGTCCAACATTCGTTATTCTTTTGGTATACGGAAATTCGATCATATGTCACAAATTTTAGGATGCTGGTTGGTTGAAAATTGTTGACATGCATAAATGCCACTTTTTGTGTTTTACTCATAAACACAACTTTAATATCTAACACCTCTAGTGATGTATACACCAAAATAGTTAGATTAAGTAATTTTAATGTTAAAGTTACCAAATAAGAAAATTTTACTAACTCCTAATCACAACACCGGTGCTTTTTCACACCGTTTTTCATATCTTGCTCCAAAACAAAACAATCAGCTTCCTTCCTAGTGATTTAAAATATGTATCTTTCATTAATTTTAAAGAAAGGTTAAAACAGCAGACTCTCATTTCTAATTTTGATGACCAGCTATACGTAACAAAAAAGAAAAGTAAATCTATTGAACAATCTGTTTTTATATGTGTGCAATCGAAGCAAGGCATTGTTATATTTATAAATATATTTATCATCCTTTTTAAATCTACAGACAAAATGTATTGATATTTATTTTGTATAATTTTTTTTCTTTTTCTTTTCTTTCGCGTTCAGTTAAGTTGAAACTTCACCCTTCACTTCTGTTTTGTTTTATCTGTACATAATATATTCAACCCGGTACTTTGCTACCTTATGTACGTACTCTTTTGTATTGTAATTGGAGTGAATAAAGACGATTATTAATACTATTATTATTATTTTATTATTGCTTTAAAACCCATGATAGTGAGACGCAACTGTGGTAGATATAGAAATACCGAACGTGTACGATTATTGTTGAAACTAAAATAGCTATAAATTAAAACTATTTAAACTCGTTTTAGCGTATCATATTTTAATGATCTAAGGTATATCTTATACTCGTAAAAACCATTGTGTGAAATAACCAGCACTTAAACCCTTGTGAATGCCGAACCTGCCGAACCGCGCATACAGGGTGCGTTCCGCAAGGCGTTCGTTAATCCATAGTCACGCGTCCCGTGTATGTAAGGTAACTTTCCCCGAATACGTTACACGCACGAACAGACGCATGGGTACGGATATCATGTAAAGCGTCCGCCTACCTTTCGCATCCTAATCATTTTCGAAAGCAGTCCCTTCGCCGTGTCATAATACGAAATAACGCGAACTAATTTTGTCCGTCGCTGACGATTATATTCGAGAATGGTTCGATGGTCTGTTTGTTGTTAATTTTTTTCTATCAGCCACCATACGTAGCTACAAACTTTCTACTAATTTCCCCCTTTCATTTCTCTAGTGGCTCCTGACTCCATAAACCATCACGTAAAAACATGCCAGGACGATTTCAAAAATATGCATTTCTTTGCGCCAGAACATCCTAGTAAGTACCTACCGAATTTGTTTTTGAAATTGCGATGTTGTGTATATATCTATATTTATTTTTACAAAGTCATCTTCATTCCTAAATAATAATTCTAAATTAACTGTTCTATTTTTGTTTCAAATTATCGTTATTAATTTAAAATTTTACACCGATTTTTATATAGAATGAAATAAAAGTTTTCATTGATAAAAAATATTATTTCTGGAATGAATATATGGATTTGAAAAATTTGTATACGTAGATTTTTTTCTTATATATACTTTTATTTATACTTTTTGGTGGTGTTTTTTGTATTGCTTTTCTTCTGTTCTGCATGTTTTTTTTTGAATCTTTACTCTCCAAATTATTGCAGCATATTTTATTTTCAATACTTTGCTTAATGTGTCTTGAATTTATTTTTTGTTGTTCTTTACATGCATTTCATTACATTATTTATTATAATTAATTAAGCCAGTTATTTCGATATAATATTAAGTAGTATTAGGTATTGAGTATGATCAAAAATTTTGTTATGGTTTCAAAGAACATTTTTTATATATTATTATATATTTATATATTTATTTTTTTCAGATTAGTAATTAAATAAACTAAAAAAAATATCAAGAAAATCATTCTCATTTCCAATATACCTTATATAATTTAAATCAAGTTATCACTTTTCGATATTAAATATTAAAATTATATGTACTCATTTGCGAACAATAATAGCATGAGTCTCACCAAGATAGTTTTTTTAACAAAAATTTTTCTAATTTTGGGATATGAGGTTCTGTTTGTTCTGTCTAGAACAAAAAGTTCCTTTCATAGTAGGTTATTTAGACAATTGAAACTAACAAGCTATAAAAGTGATAAGCTGTCACACCGTTACGAGTCTTCTCATAAAATATAAAATTGGTGAAAATTAGAACAAACCTTGTATGACACGTTGGGAAACACTATTTTGTGTAACTCCTTTTGCAGAAATCTGCCCGTTACACAAAATAGTACTTTTCCCAACTGGTTACTTAAATAGGTAACGAATACCTTGCATGTGTTATTAAAGTACATTTTTTGTGTATATTAATAGGCCAGTAGGTTTAAAATCCAAATCGGAAATAATTGCTTCAAAAGTTTTTATTGTTTGAATCACTTCATTTTTTGCCTGATATGACTATCCTAGCCCCCCCCCCTCCCCCGGCGGAGTTGTGTTTAAGTTGTGGGGGGTAACATATACTTTCGGTTTTACGGTTTTTATCTCGTAAAGGACTAACTGTTTTTGATATTCAAAAACATTGTTTTATTAAAAGTTGTAGGGCATTAAATTCTGCATTGAATGAGAGCATCGCATCAATTTAGTGATGATTATATTTCATAATAACAAAAATTGTAGTTAAAGGTATGAGGGTGAAAAGGGGAAAAAATAGGTAGATACATAAATTTCACAGACGTCGACGTTTGATTGTCGTTGGACCACTCGGCTCCCCATCAATCGGCTCCTGAAAGTCTGTAATTGTCGTCGCTACATATATACAGTCCACGTCTTCGTCAACGTCTGGGTCATCAATTGCATCTGGTTTGAGGAAGTTAGTGCAGGAGTTCCCCTTAGTTAATCCCAGCCTT
This sequence comes from Tetropium fuscum, assembly GCA_964058915.1. Lineage (NCBI taxonomy): Eukaryota > Metazoa > Arthropoda > Insecta > Coleoptera > Cerambycidae > Tetropium > Tetropium fuscum. The sequence continues at coordinate 395,557 of CAXKVY010000098.1, read as the reverse complement.
CCGACACCCACAACACCACCCTTCCGACACCCACAACACCACCCTTATTGCATTTGCAGTAAATTGTAGAGAGCAGAGACTGTGGAACTGGTTCCTTGGAGGTATGAACGGGTTCAAGACCAAAATTTGAGGCCTGCCATCCCCAGACGAGCGGATCCATCTGGTTTCCTAACCACAGTTGTCTCACAGTAGGTGGGTTTTCAAGCAACGTTGGCGGGCTATTTCGGATGTTGGTGGTAGGGCTGCCGAGTTGAAGTTGGATTTCTGTAGGGCTTTGGAAAACAGCAATTGATCTACCGTATCTCCTGCCATACCTGCATTAGAGTGTTGTAAAAAATCGTAGACCATCTTCGGCGATTGCTTCAGCTTGAGTATCATGCTCGAAGAAAGGAAGATTTCTTCGAGAAGACATTTATTTTCGACAAATAGCTTGACCCCCTTACCCTGCCTGAAGAGTGTTGAAGTTGTGTCACATCCACCTATGGCGTGAAGAAATATGAGTGGACTTTTGATGTCTGCCAGTTTGAAACTGTCTGGACCAAATACGTTCGATGGGGTCCTTACTCTTCCAGATTTTGCGAAATATATGTTTGCTGGTGTTGTGGATAGAGCATTGAGCATGATGAGGAGGTCCATATCCTCACCAACTACCATAACCTTGTCATGCTCCTCATGATAAATGTAGTCTCTTTCAATGCAGGATTTAATGCCCTACAACTTTTAATCGGACAATGTTATCGATATTGTGAATCCTTCACGAGATATCACCGTAAAACCGCAACAATGACCCTTATGGGGTAGATTTTTTACCCCCCCCCCCCCACCACTTAAACACAAATCCGCTGGGGGGAGGGGACACCTAAGATGGTCGTATTGGACAACAAATGAAGCCATTAAAACAATAAAACCTTTTGCAGCAATTATTTCCAATTCGTCTAATTTTGGTTTTTCACTACTGGTTTAAAGCACCAAAATGTCACTAATTCTGCCTATGCAGGGAAAGTGATTTGTTTCTATGGGAACAATTCAATTGTTTACTCATGAAAGAAATCACCTAATAAAATAGCCATAGTAGTCAATCAAGTAATAAGTCGACAGCCAAGATTTTTATTGTAATTATGTTTCCAAATATTATAAAATTATTATTAACTATTATTAATTGGATAAGCATTCTGTTTAGTAATTCAATTTTCTGTCATATATAGCCAGGAAAGATAGTTGTTTTGATGGATCTACCATAATAATATTTAATAGCATTTTAATGTTTTCAATTTGTTGTGGGAGATTTATATTAGCATGTTTAGAAATAAAAGCAATATAAAGATTAATTTGGGTACATTGTTGAAAAATGATTTTAATATTTTGATACATTAGCACTATTAACAGTATTTCTGCAATGAAGAAGTACTTTTGCAGAATCACTTTTGTTTTATATTAATTATCTAAATCTGGAAAAATTGGAAGTAGAATTTTTGATCATAGCTCTGTTTTTACAGCTACCTATGTAAAATATTGACCCTATAAATTTACTTTACAACTTAATTATATTAGGCAAATTGGTTATAAAACATTAAATGATCTTTGTGAAAGAGTATTTATAGAATTAAATATGTTAAATTTTATTATTCAATGAAAGTTTTTAAGGAAATCGTTATATATAGAGTCCATAGGTATAGAATTATAGAAGTAGTCTTAACCACCTGATATAATTATTTCCATTGCACTAACGTCATTCCACTTTGCAGCTAACATGGGGCCCCATATAGACATCTACTCATTTGGCATGTGCGCCCTAGAAATGGCCGCTCTGGAGATAGTAGGAAATGGGGATTCTGGCAACAAAGTAACAGAAGAGAACATCAAGAAGACGATAGACTCCGTAGAAGATGAACTACAGAAAGACTTCATAGTGAGGTGTTTACAGAAGAATCCCGCTGACAGACCTACAGCCAGGGAATTGTTATTTCACCCCCTTTTGTTTGAAGTTCATAGTCTGAAATTGCTAGCCGCACACTGTTTAGTAAGAAAATCCGGTGAGTTTAAAAATTTGACTGCTGACAAAATTAGGGAGAATTTATATCAATTAGTGATGTTACATATTATCAATATTATATATCACCTACACATAATATTTTCTATGTAATTGTCTTATATGTATTGTCTAACAATTTTCGTATGGTGTAAAAGTGTAATTTTAATTTAGTTACTATAATTAAGTTCGTAGTGTCTCCTCTTATATTGGTTGTAAAAGTAAAAATGTTGTCAAGTGAAGTACCCTGAACAGTCACTGTGAAACTTGCAATATGATTACGCCTCTGACGTGTAGATGGCGCGAACGATGGTGCTAATTGTAGCCTGTAGGTGGAGCTACTGTCGCTGGTGGTGGATTTACAGAAATCTAATAATTTTAGAACTGAACTATGTCAATAGGTGCCACTACTATCTGTAAAATAGAGATTAATATAGAAATCCAGGGCAAGTTCAAATCTTGGGTGTACTGCCATGGAATAGTAGGTGGCAAAAGAAAGTACTGGAAGGAAATGGATTTATTCTACCATTCTACAGACTTGCATCAACTCATTCTGTCTCTTTCCTGGGGTCATAATGATACAGAAATGTTTGGATGACATCGATGGATTTTCGATAAATAAAAGAACATGCCCGTGGTTTCAACTTCTTTATAGTACACCGTGCACGGAACTGACTGTACACTTTCTCATATAGCAGCAACAATTTTACATGATAAATATTTTCTGCTACGGCATTTGCTGCATTCTTTAATTTTTCAAATGTCTCACTACCACAAACGGAAAATATCATACTGATAGAATTTAAACGAAATCTGAAATACCTTTGTCGCAAAACTCACGGAATAATAAACCTAACTTTTGATAACAATATTATTAATTACCGTAGTAACGAAGAAATAGACAGTCTAATATGAATATTATTTAAATTTAATAATGCTGTTAATTTTTATCACGAATATAATTGTAAAAAAAGAAATAGTAATAATAATAATAATAATACTTTGATAATGCGGACAGAAATTTAAAAATATTTGGAACACATGAAGTGTCCGAATAAAGGGGGTATATGTGTTTTATATATGTAACTATAATAAAATACACAGGGCATACGAGTTATTATTTTTAGTGTTGCAACGATTTCGGTTACGATTAAAACACGATTATTGCTGTTATACGGTTAACCTAAATTGTGATTCTTGTGCGGTTCTTTAACGGTCATACGCAAAGTTATGCATGCGTCATGTTGACAATCGGATTGCACCATAATGGTCACGACAAGACGATGAAATATGAACAAATGTCATATTTTAATTAATAATAGTAATTGACTTGGGATTTTATTAAATTCTGATAAAGTTGAAACAAAACGTGATCTGTCAACAGTTTCAATGTGAAATAATGTGAAATATTAGAAACGATGCCTGGCTGTTAGGATTTGGTTATGTGCCAATTGTGTTTGGCTTTCCTATGATCGAAGATCGAAGCTTGCGCTGTCCGTATTGTTTTCTTTCTAGTACATTATTTTGCCATTTCGTCCTTTTCTGTTCTGTTTCTGATTATTGTTTTGAAACAGTACACACCGCCTGCAGACATCACTAATAAGCCTATAATATACGAGGTCTGTCCCAAAAGTATCCGACCTTTCTTCTATTTTCCCTGCTGCTGTTATTCTGCGTCATTCTGCTGGTGGCATCCTTCACAGTAGGCCCCATTTGATGAAGAATACTCTTCCAACAGCCTTACCACTTTTGGAAGCAGTCCTGAAACTCGTTTTTTGGTATTGCCTTTAGAGCCTTGGTCATATTTGTTTCGGCTGTTTCTTTGTCAAATTGGTGTCCTTTGAGGGGCATTTTTAATCTTGGGAACCGCCAAAAGTTGCAGGGAGCTAAGTTAGGACTGTACGGAGGCTGTCAGAGCTGTACGACTTTGTGCTTTGTCAAATATTGCTCCACGAGGTTCGGTTCATGCGCTGACGCATTATCATTATGAGGTAGCCAGTCACCGCTTGACCAAAGCTGCTGCCGTTTTCTTCTAATTGCGTCACACAATCTTTTCATAACTTCAAGATAGTATTTTTTGTTGATAATTTGACCTCTAGGAGCATATTCCTGGAACTCAATACTCTTATAATAAAAGAAAACAATCAACAATGTCTTGACATTGCTCTGACTGGCGCGCTTTTTTCGGTCGTGGCTCCGACAACTCCACTCTTCATAATTTCAATGTTCTCCGCACAGCTTCTTTTGATGCAAATTTGTTGCTCCGATCCGTCCGTCATTTTTAACAATAGCAAAATGCGACAAACATACAGAACACTTTGTAAACAAACGCACGCTGTACGTAAACTAAGGCGTCCCCACGAAAACTGCGGCATCTAGGGAGGGAGTTCGTGAATCTTTACAGTCGACACTTATACCTGGCAGAGGGCGCTAAAATTGCAGGCACCAAGATATGAAGGAATGTCAGATTCTTTTGGGAGACACCTCGTATATATAATTCCATTTTTTTATTTATAACAACAAAATCCTGTATTGTAACAGAAATTTGTATGGAACAAACGCATGTTTTCCTTGCTGGTGTTTTAATGACCCTACAATTATGGTAACTGGAATGATGACTTACGTTATAAGAGCAAATGCGAACGGCGCGGCGCTAACCCCCCTTTCAGTTCTAGAGGTATTTAGTTATTGGTCCGTTTGTGTACGTTCATTAAACTAAAGATTTACTGAATAATGTAAAAACATATTTGTGTAAACTAATGACGCTAGTCAATAGCTGACGGATCCTCATTATGTTAATGTCAGTGTCTGGAAAGACGTGATCTTCAAAATCGTAAAAAAAAATGAAAATCTTAAACCAAATAAGTACCTACCTACTACTTGAGACAAATTCTCAAATTAGATACTTATTTAATTTTGTCTGATATATTATGTCCTATGTTTTATTGTTTGCATTGGTGATTTAATGAAACATTGGTATAAAAATAGTATAAAATCAGTATAAAAATAAGTAGTACCTTAACTGCAAGTCAATGAAATAGATTCTTAAGATAAAAATACCAATTAGCTACTGTAGAAATTATTGTAAAATTATTAATATTTTCCGTTAAAATTCTACCAATTGAGATAACTTCAATGACACCTTCAAATACATTTAAACTGATAATTATTATATTTAATCAAAGTTAGATAAACCTAATTGATAATTTGATATATAAAAAATGCGTAGTACGTCAAACAATCTATTTTAAGAAATGATCAAACAAAAGTTGATAAAAATGGAAACAATTAATTGTATAGTTTCAGTACTTTGATAATGATTATATCCTATTTATTAAACAGGTGCCCAAATATTTATAGTAAAATTTAAAATAAATATGTAAGGGAATGGTAAATATAGGCTTAGATTGTGCCCTATATTGATAACGTTTTAATATTATGTTATTAAAGGGACTAAAAAATGCATGTGAAGAATAAGTTAACAAATTTTTTTACGTCTGCTATGGAAACCCATATTTCTACTTTTTTTTGTATTAATTCTGTGTTCGCGAGTTCGAAAAATATAGAGAAAATTACATTAATTAATGTCAAAGTATGTAAAAATAATAAACATCTATTTTTGCACATTTAAGTGTTTCTTTGCTAACTGTTTGTTTTATTTCGGCTACTCATTAAATTTTCAAATAGAGACAGATTTACATTAGAAAAAAATAGTTGTCCAATATTTTTTTTGCTCGCTATAGTACCTAAGCGAAATGAGTACTATAAACTAAGTACTATAAACCATTTCCTTCTGATCAATGATTTTGCATTAGATGAAAATGTGATTTCTGAAGTAGCCGATGATTATACTATATCTGAAGTAGCCCTAAATTATACCATTTTTTTCATGTCATAAATGTCACAATATCATAGAAAGAGCTTGTAAACTAATTAAACTGATATAGGATATCTGTATCTCTTTAATCCGTAATATTTGTGTGTTTGTCACCTCCGCTAGAACAATACTTGTTTTTTTTTTTTTGGTAAAGTAAATTACATGTGATCAGTTAATTTTAGAAATAAATTATCGCAAGGTGCAAGGTGCATTTCATTATGGATTGTATAAATCCGGTTGACTCGATTACATGCATTTATTTCTATTCGATTTGTAGCTACAGACTGGGCTGATTGTCTATAAGTTCTCAGTTGAGGCAGCATGCAATTTTATATTGGATAAAAGTATTATATAAATTCCGTCAATAATAATAATAATACAATAATACCTCTGCCCAGACGTCAGAGACTTGTGCGGGAGAGGGGGCGGCATATTATTATTTCGCGAGCCGCATGTGCCACCAGTATTAGGTTGATAAATTCTAACCACCATTCAGTGCAGGAATGAGGGAAACCTGGAAAACCTCATTAGTTAGATCTTGGGGATAAATTATTAAAAATTTATTTCGACCAGTGCAGGGAATCAAACCAACATACTGCTGCTAAGTGATCAAGGTGAGAGCTAGCACGCATAACCGCTCGGCTACTGTAATCATTAAAAAAAACATTATTTAGTAAATCATTTTTGCATGTCTACCACCTCCCATGTTTCATAAAGGATACGCCTACTGTAAGCCATGTTCTAGTCTTGATGCTCTCTCAATTGAGAACGTATAACTTTACTATTACAGCCGAATTAAAGTAAACAATTTTTTATCCAACACTATTTTTTGAGAGAATTTGTATGTAAATGATATTCTTACGTCAATTTATCACATAAAGTGACGTGATTCTGACAACATCAGGGTGCGTCATATGTTTTCATATAAGTATACAGTAACAAAAATGGTAAATTTTTGGATTGGTCTATTTGCTATGTGTTGTTGACACTATCCTTCTCCATGCTTCAACGGGAAAATCCGTTGGTTACTTTTATTTGGTCGCAATAATAGCTATAAGCTTTACTGTTGTCTATTTTTAAGTGTATATTTTGTGTACCTACATACTTGTGTATGTGTTGTGTGTAAATATAATTCCTAGATCTTTAAAACTCACAACATCAAGTCTATAATATGATAATCAAAAACAATTGAAGTTTATTTTCTACTATAAGTATTAATGTCATAAATCGTAAATATAACAAATTTAATTTGGCAGACGAGAGGTCATTGATGTACCGGTTAAGTCTCTTAAGATTGACACCCCCCTTATCTCACTTATCCTTTGCCGATTTAACTCATTCAAAAAAGGAGTAGACACGTTTTTTGATGAATTTTTATAATCTGAGCACGGATATTAAAAATTTCGTAAGATATACATGGTGGAAAATAAAACATGATTTTTTTAAATGGAACACTCCATATATTTTTATACCAAAATAATATCCTTAATTTTCTGAATCGAAAAATGTGTAATTGTTATATAATCACCACCTGTTTGTGAGATATTACTAAAAAACTTATCACATTACGGGTGTCAATTATAAAATAAGAACATCAAGATACCTCTGGAAACAATGCATATTTGCATTGTTTATTTGTTGACAGATGTCATCCAGTTTTTTGTGAGATAGTAGTTCACTCTCGTAGATATTAGCGTAAAAAATACGTAGTGTTCGTAAAGAAGCAAGTTATTTTGAAAATGGTATATTCATTGGAAGAGAGAAAAGAGTTACTTGAAATTTATATTCAGTGCAACAAAAATAAATCTCTTGCTCGGAGGGAGTATGTTAGGTTATTTCGAGAAAGGCTACCTCCTTGCAAAAATAGTTTTAAAAACATTTATGCAAAGTTTAGGAATACCGAATCTCTGAGAGACAAGAAAAGGGAAAGGCGAAGAACAAAAACAGGAGAAGACACAGAACTCAACGCGTTATTATATTTTGCTGAAAATCCATCCAAATCATCCTATGCCGCAGCAATAGAATTGGATATATCACAAAGAAGTGTGTTAAAAATATCACATCACCATAATTTTAAACCATATAGTATTTTGCCTGTTCAATATTTAGGCGACAACAACCTTCAAGACAGGTTACCTTCAACCTTCTGCAGAGACATACTTGATAGAATAGAGGAAGATGATGAGTTTCTAAGTCATGTCTTTTGGACTGACGAAAGCAGTTTTTCTACTGCGGGAATTTTTAACAGAAAAAATGAACATTACTGGGCAGCGGAAAATCCACATATTGTAAAAAAAATAAAAAAACAAGGATACCAAACTGTAAATGTGTGGTGTGGCATCCACAAGGATGCTATTGTAGGTCCTGTATTTATAAATGGGCCCTTAAATGCACAACGTTATGTGGATATTCTTCAACATCCAGTTGAAAATTATTTAGATAATATTAATTTAGTGGACAACAGATCTGTTATTTGGCAGCAGGATGGAGCACCACCACACTCTGCAAGGAACGTCACCTATACAGAACACCTAAACAGAAAATATCCTATTTGGATAGGAAGGCACGGTGTTATACATTGGCCCGCTAAAAGTCCGCACTTAACACCTATGGATTTTTTTCTCTGGGGTACGATAAATGAAGATATATACGAAACTGGGGTTTTTAATAATATGAATGAGTTAAAAGAATGCATACGTGTAAAAATTGAGGAATCAAACCAAAATGGTGATATATTTCAAAGGGTGAGAAGCAATTTTATAAAGCGATGCCAAATGTGTATTCAGAATGGTGGTGGTTACGTGGAAAATATTTAATTACGTTACGTGTAAATAAATAAAATTGTGTTACTGTATTAATATTGATTTTTATTTGTTTTTATTAGGCTTATGTTTTTTATTGTTATTACTCGTTACTGTTATTGTCACCTATATATTATTTATTTATTATCTCAATAAATGGCATTGTTTCCAGAGGTATCTTGATATGTTTTTTGTTTTATAATTGACACCCCTAATGTGATAAGTTTTTAGTAATATCTCACGATCAGGTGGAGTGATTATATAACAATTAGATATTTTTTTATTCAGAAAACTAAGGACATTATTTTGGTATAAAAATATACGGGGTGTTCCATTTAAAAAAATCATATTTTATTTTCCACCCTGTATATCTTACGAGATTTTTAATATCCGTGCTCAGATTATAAAAATTCATCAAAAGCCGCGTCCACACTTTTTTTGAATGAGTTAAATCGGCAAAGGATAAGTGAGATAAGGGGGGTGTCAATCTTAAGAGACTTACCCTGTACATGTTTGATTTTGGCGACATTTTGAGATTAGTAATGTAATACAATGATACTTTATACTAACCTGGGGTTTCAGCCGTTTGGCCTCTGTCTACTTGTTTTTGTTTGAATTTACCTTTAGAATACATGGCAGACGGGATAATATAGATTCCCACTTTCATAACATAAGTGCTTAAGGGGGGGATTTTATAGTAAAGCGTAATGGCGAAAAAACGGCGAATCGATGTGCCCCCCAGGACCTCTGTGAGTCAGCCCTTTTGTGTTTTTACGTGTGCCATTTTTTAGTTAATTGCTTTTTAACCGAGTGTGGCGTTTTTTCAGCCGAATTGGAGGTCTTGATGTATATATTGTATTTTACTTGAGCGCACACAGTGATAAATTACTAATAAATAATAATCTAAAAGTTAAGTAGGAGTGATTCTAGATGTTCAGGGTAGTGAGTGAAATAGTTTTAGTTATTATTCCTGACCTGGGTTCGTTGTAAATGCGACACGCTAAAAGTATGGCTAAAATCGAGGTACTTAGAATTTATTTGAATTTTTCTTCTGTTTGAATGTAAGGGATGTTAGAATACACAAATTTTCTTTTGCCTTTACACAAACTGTGTTTTTTGAATAAAATTTTGTATAGAATATACCTACACAAAACGTTATGACTCTTGACAAATAAAATCATATAACTTCAAAACACTTTAACACACACACACCCTCACCTGTAACCATAGCCTCACATTCCTGACCTTTAACAAAGAAAAGCCAATTCGACATACTACCGCAATACGCATGCCGGATTCAAAATTTTAGCCCAAGTCCCGGAATGCATTGGACTAGTTGGAACAAGTTCAGAATTCTATCCGCGAACACAGAATTCATAATCCCAAACTTACATTCTCCGCGAGTTGGGCACCGCGAACGCCCAACTTCAACCTGCGCATGAACCTGATTTCTGAATTGCTACCGCGAACATCCTAAAAATTACAAAAATCAGATTGTAGGATTTTTATTTTCTTAATTTAGATGTTTTTTTGGCCTAAATAAAAACAAGGATACTATGTTTAAGAAACTTTCAACATAATCAGTATGAGTGTTTATTAAGATTTACAACATTGATAAGATTTAATAGCATAATTACAAATAAGGTACATACAATCTGCTATGATAGGTAATAAATTTATAGAACAAATAAGATAAGTGTAAAGTCAAGCAAAGTCCTTAGACAAAAGAATATCGCGTGTTGCCTTTGCATATTATTATAAAAAAATGTCTTAATACATAGGGAAAAGCAAAGTTGTATGAATGACCTACTTTAAGAAGTTTGTGAAAGTAGGGGTAAAACTTAAGCTTATGTTAAGGTGACCATTTCGCCAATTGAAAAACCAGGACAGGTTCTCTTCAACCTCTTCAATACAACATACCTATTATTTATTTTTTTTTTAAAATGCTATGCTAAAAAATACACTCTTATGTAACTATGTCCCTTATACTCGGATGATACAAATTCTCAAACGTTGCTTCCTCTCTGGTAGATTGTGATGGTGAGAACAGATCGGGAATTAGTACATTTCATAAAAGCCAGTATATCTTGTGTACTGGCTTAATTAATTTTTAGCACCTAGAAGACGCATTAAAGTAATTTCCTCCATACCTAAATTAATTATTTCGCGCATCAGGTTCCCGTGTTACTCATATTAAAAAATTGTATAGACCCTATTCTGTAAGTTAATTGAAGAGAATTGTATTTATCACAAGTTGGAAAAAAGTGCAGGCGTATTTGTAAACATAATTACACTTGTAAACTAGTTATTACCAGTTTATATTGATTACTTATCATCTATATAGTGTATTTCAAAAATATTTGAGTATCAAGAGCCTCTGTCATTGACCCAGAACATGTACGGTCAGTATAATATATTAAAAAATACAACCCAGACAGCATGGCTGTTGCGTTTGAATTAAGTGTTTAAAATTATAAAACTTCCCTTAGCAACAAGTACAGAATCGAATTAAATATTATTTATTGCCATTCTTATAAGCATGAAGATAATAAAACTAAGTTTCTGTAAACATGAAGAAATTAACCCAAACGTCAGGTTAGCAAAACATAGATAAGTATATTGGCCAAACAAATAAGTATAAAATATTGAAATTGAATTGAAATTATAAACAATGACGAGAATTTTAATCAACTCTTATGGCTGTCACATGTTGTAAATAATGTTGAGTTTGTACTAGATCGGTAGTAGGAATATTTTAATATATTTGATTGTCGTCATTCTATTGTTCCGCTATCAATTATTAATCTCTACATGAGTTATTTATTAATCTAAAAAAACCCTGCTGTCTAGTAAACAGCATACCTGTAATGAATCCGTGATTGGCGTCTTATTTGAAATTTAATACATGCCTCAAATTTGTGAATCCGGTTCCTCTTTTCTTCAACTATAGTTATAAAATGTGAACTACAATGGATCATTAATGGATTAGAGGATTAGTATTACTTTTTTATACACTAATATATTGGGGATTAAAGTTTTTTCTGGCATATTTTAGATTGCAATCCTATAGTAATCCTTTTGTGACCTTTCATATTAACAGGTATTTAATCATCATAAAACGCTCTCAATTTATCTACTTATTTATATCAGAAAGCCTTATAAATAAGGTTATATAAGGTCTTGTTTATTACACAAGTTTTTGCTTCAAGTTTGGCATTAAGTGGCTTCTCTTTTATTCTCATTTAAGTACCTATAGGTATTTCATATTATGCTTGTAGATGGTCTGCTGCTAGCTTTGAATAGAAATTAATCCATTTACAAAATACGATGCGGTAAATAATCTCATGTTTTGAAATATCAGAAATAATAGCTTTTGGGGTGTATTTACGAAATGGAATACCGCTTGCTTACAAGCTTACATTCATGTAATCGTGTATTAAGTATCAAGAACGGTAAAGGTAATTTACCGTTAGACAATAACCCTTAACGTTCGTCATGCTTAGACTATTTTTTGCAAGATCGCAGATAAATAAAATCGAAGTTATACATAAGTATTTCATTTTTTATGTAATGTCAAAAATTACGTTAAATAGAAATATAACTAAAATCGAATCAAAATTACACAATTTTGATAATGATTACTGATTTTTATTTTATTGCTTAATGAAAAAATCCCGTCGTATTTTTTCCTTTTCTTTTTTGAGCACGATTTCTATGGAAAAAAAAATTAAAAGTGCGGGAATAATGGGCGGGCTTATATGTGATGCCACGTATCCTTCGTTAGTGACGTCACAGAGCCTACGACCTTGAACATAGCAGAACGGTGTGTTAGTACTATATTCCAAAGTTGGGTTTCTGCTTTTTGACAGTTAACATTGAAATTGACTTTGTTGACACATGACTTCTGCCGATAAATAATCTAAATTTGACATGTTAAACATAACCACAGAACTAAGCGTAAACCACTACACCTGTGGGCATGGGCTATAAGGGCGTTCTGACAAACAATGCTGCCGACTTAATCCCAGGCTGTGTGATGTCGCTCAGCCTCAAGGTCAAATGAATGTTCAAATTTTGTTAATAAATGTTTTTCAATTTACTATAAATGTTTAAAATAGACTTTTTTTGAAATTTATAGACAAACAAACAATTTTACCGGACACATGAGGAAAAAAAGTTAAAAATTGTGTGTCATTGTTCATACAAAATGAGAATTGATAACTTCTCAGTACCAAAAAAAATATAGCAGAAAACAAACAAATTTTCACAGGCATGACGCTCTTAATGATGTATTTTGATAATTAAGAAACCTACCTACCTGACTACTTTTGTTCAAAAAGCCCATTGATTGATCTTTATTTTGATAATATAGTTACCAACATGAAAGATTTGTATGTGAAAAAAAAAGGCTGACATCTTGAATAAATCTGTTAGTTTTATTGACAATGGTTTTTTGCAAGACAGTGGCGACAATGGTGGCCCTATTTTTAATTGATATTTCAGATCACATGGTTATCGGGTCCATATTCAGGCAAGTGTCACTAAACAGATTAACGACACTTCATAGTCAGGCAAATTTTCTTTGTTTACGTTTTGTGTTTCTATAGGGACCTATGCAAAATAAGCTTAAAACTATATGAATATAGTGGAAGAAATTCCATAATATTCATATACCTATTTATCATAATATGTTTAAAACAATTTTATTTAGATAATGGATTATTGAGTGCAGTGGATTAAATATGGCAATCTCAAAAGGGTATTATTTTTATTGTTTTCATTATTATGCTATTTATAGCTGATCTCTTTATCGAAGTTTAAATTTAATTATATATTATGTATTCGTTCAAATATGTCAATTGTACAAGTACAGTTTCCGTTATAATTAATACCATAAAAATACAGCTTTCTTGAAATATTTTTTAAATATGTTAATAATTGTTCCCTTATCCTATAATCTAAATTTTATTTTTGGTATAAGAATTATAAATTTTGTTATAAATTTTATGCATGCCACTGTTATCTAGAGACATTTTTCAGCATAGATTTCTATTTTATAGACTCGAGGTTAGATATTTCATGTCTTTGAAATAGGTCCTCGTAATAAGGATATGTTATTATATATATGTATATACTCTTCGCTGCGAAAACTAAAATAGCCAATTTTCTTTGGAGTAATTTCGAATACTGACAATGTGGTATGTTTATAAATATTGTAAGTTGCGTACATATCAAGCACTTATAATAATATATTTAAAAAATAAGTAAGTAAAAAACAGCTTTTGTCCAGAAAGTTACATAATATTTTATGCAACTCGTACGCAATGGGACTTTATGGACCCGCCTTATTTATCGACCTCGCTCGCTTTATCTCGCGCGACGATAGCTTAAAGCTTGTCCTTTGACGAACCGTAGTCATCGCCCTGTTCGTAGCGACCAGGAAAACAGGGATGCCAGAGAACATTACACTGTTCTCTGGTTATGCTATGTGTATGAGTTCGCGATATGGCCATTAAAAATTGGTGGCGCCCTTGAGAAATGATGAATTTTACTTTATTAATTTTTATGGGTTGGTGTTGCTGTCGAAAATATTGATGTCAAATCAGATTTTCTATTGTTAAAACAACTTTACTCCCCAATATATGCCAAGATGATGGCACTTTGGCATTAGTAAGGCCCGAAGCCGTGAAGATGGGTTGCAGAATAACTCGTTTGTGTAAAAAAAAATTCTTAGTATCTATCGTCATAGACTTTGGTATCTCCCAACTAAAACCTGATCATAGTAGGGTTCACCCCTATAGTCCCTTCGTTTAATATATCGTCGCCACTTGTGGTAGGAGTAGAACGATGTAAAATAAATAGAAAATTTCTACCTATCTAATGTAACCTCTGACGTCATTGTGTTTTCCCATGCTTCGTCATTTTCTTGCAACATATCATAGTGCTGCATCCTACTGTAATCCCAACTTTTTCTGATTTTAAGTTGTAATTAGAAGTACCATCCATAGTTTACAGTAAAACTCCAGAATTATGTGCCATTATGTGAAAATAATTTTTTTAAATTTTCTCACGTAATGTAGCTCCTAGGGAATTCTGAAATTTTATTTTTATCTGTACAATATATATGATTACTAACTACACAATTTTTCCTGCTGGGCTTGTTAATTTATGCATATTATATAGAAATATGTCTTATTATTAATTAAATCTTACACGATTCTAGATTCTTGTACCAATAGATATTTTCTATTTTTTTCAGCAAACATATCTGAAACAATAACAGACGAACTGATGCAGAGGTGGTATGGCCCCGACGTAATAGTTGCCGAGATCAAAAGGAGAAGTGGTGAAGATATCCAGATGAAAATGTCTGATGTTCCTATGTTGGAGAAATTAGAGAAATTTGTGGATGATGTTAAGTAAGTGTAATTTACTTTATTATTTTGTAGTTTTTGCAAAAGACATTAAAATATTTGATAAGGATGAAATGTGTTGGGCTGCTAGAAAAAATGTTTTATTATATGTAATACAGAAACACAATTAAATATAGAATTTATGTTCTTAATTCATAGGGTTATTTTACAATTTAGTTATAAAACTTTCATGAGCTAAAAAGCTAACTTTTGATAACTGATGTAGCAGTCATCGTATTTGGCCAAAAAAAAAAGGTTCCGTAAGGCTGCTTCTCATTAATTGTGTTTTATACCTCACTATTTTTCCTTACACACTCCTAACATCGACATTTTATTTGAATTAATTATAGACAAGGGCATCATTTTCATTTGTTTCATCTTTTTGTTAACCACAACCAGGGTTAATATTAATTTTCCTTGAATTTTCCTTGGAGAGCCTTATAGCATTTCCAGATGTTGAGGCGACAAAAATTCTGTATTTACAGCTTCCCCAGATATCAGTAATCTGCGTAAGTAGCATCTCTAAAGGCCTGAGTGGAAAAAATTTGATGGATTCTTTTCACTGATTTTTTTTATTGCTTGATGTGATAGTGTGTTAAAAAAATCTCGCCGTATAATTTTTTTTCTAGCAAAATTTCAATTTTTTTTCTGAGAAATGTTGAAATAAAGCGCGCCCTTATATGTAAAACTATATTACATATAGTACTATATTCCAAAGTTGGTTCCCTGCTTTTTGACAGTTGACGTTGGAATTGACTTTGTTGACACTTGACTGCTGATAAATAATCCAAATTTTATATTTAAAACTCACAATGCGAAAATCAATTTTTGGCAGATTTTCTGCACATTCTTTAGAGAATCCTGACTCCACTTTCTTATAGTAATGTACAGAAAGAAACAAAGCAAAACACAGCTCGTATAGGAACACACAAAACTAGACGTAAACAACTACAGCTGTGGGCGTGGGCTATTTAGGCTTTCTGACAAATACTGCCAACTTAATTCTGGGCTGCGTGACGTTATTCAACCCCAAGGTCAAATGATATAATAAATATTTATTTTTTTATTAAATACAGATTTATATGCGAAACAAAGTTGCACGAGGTGATTTTCTATCAGTTACCTTTCAAATAAACTATTTGAATTGTTTTGAGATTTAAGAATTTAGTAAAAAGGCCCATTATGGATATTTGCATATTTCTCATAAAATATAGTAAAAACTATTTCCAATCACGTTTTCTTAATATTGGCATATTTCTAGACACCACTCTAGAATATCTACCAGCATTTATTGTTTAACGATCTACGCATTTATATAATATAATAATTTAGTTAGATATAGATAATGATATAATAGACTTATTTAGCAGCCCTGGCCTCATTTGCACAGCAAATGCCTCTTGATTATTTAAATGTTGTAATTATTAAACACAAAAAACTTTTCCGATTCAATTTCAGTACAATTTGTGACTAATTTTAATCGGGTGCAATTATATCAGTAAAATAATAAACCAGGAACTTACTGGCCACTAACCCAGAAAATGAATTTAGTTTACAACTACAATCATGCAGTCGTGAGGAAAATTATCGAATATTTAAAATTTTCTAAAAAAATTATTAGAAAAAATATGAATCATTTCATTTGCTAGGAAGAATAATTTATTTTACAAATTTTAAGTAAATAATAAGTTTTAATGAGAAGAGAATCATGAAAAAAAATCATGCTAAATACTATAAAAATTAAGGCTATTAAATAAGAGCAGAGTAGAGTAGAGTTTTAATGTACTTTTGAGCAATTTATATTTTGCTGCAAACTGAAGCTCTTTTATTGTACTCATATGCGGATTTAAGTCTGGGATATACGGTGGCAAATCTACTCCTTAAGTCTGGACTGCATAGAGGTAATTGATCACTTTGCCAGCTGCATGTGGTTGAGCGTTATCATGCATTAATACGAATCGTTCATATCCAATAAAAAATTATCGTGAGTGATGTTTTCAATATACAAGTCACCAGTCACTCATCCATTCACTTCCACGAATTCGGTGCATATCTTCAATACATCTAAAGCTTTGCCTTCATTCTGTGACGAAATTTCCCTGGTTGAAACCCTGGTTGGTAGTTACAGCTTTGAATAGTTTCGAGGTGTACCTGGAGTGATGGCAGTTGTTTAAAGTTACCGTAAATTACTTTAGTAATTATTTCACTAAATTGTGGGTGATACAATACAGAATAGAGTTATTTGCTTCATTTACAATTTTAAGGCACTAATTAAATTTCACATATTTAATGACATATATTAATTGACTATCATCGTCTTATTTATAATTGCACTCTTCTTTTAACAAAATAAATGGTTAGCATGTCTATAATTATAAGAAAAAAACAGCTGATGCTTTAAACTTCTGACTCAAAGTTGAAAATTAATGATATACGTCATTGTACCCGTCACAGTGTTGACCTAATGAATAAGAGACGATGTTATAAATAAGGAAGACCAATACTTTGGTGGCTATTATATTTATGTGGTGATGTAATCTTTAATCACACTGTACTTATCATACTTGCCTTATCAGCTCTATAAGTATGTGTAAGGTGTAAGTCGAGTCATTACGTATTGTGGCTCTGTTCAGTCTACGTGAAACTAGTGATAATTTCCTGATAATTCTATAAATTACCGGTTACATTTACTGTGCCAGGATGTCATTGGATGTACTGTTTTATCAATTGGCCGCACTCTCATCAGATAATAGGTGAATAATTTTGTGCATGTTTTGAAAGTTTATTTCCCCACTAAATACATAATATTACTGGTCTGTTTCAATATTTTCAATATATATTTGTTTGGCGTTTAGACATTTTAATATTTATAATTCTATTTGGCATACATGGATCAAAAGATATTCTTCTTTTCCAAGAAAATGTATATTGAACCGTGGATTCTGTAGTTTGTATCTGACTGTTCTCTTAGTTCATTAGTGCTTTAAAAAAAATGTGCAAAAAATTTTAACTGGTATAATTTTGATTGGTCTTGGTAAATTGATCAACAAAATTTTCTGGCATGAAATCCGTCAAATGTTTAACGAAGTGGGTGGAGCAAACCAAAGTTTTATTGGCGAGAATTTATAAATTGACAGTAAATTAGCTTTACTGCCATTCTCACATCTGGCATTAATTTTGACAAGTCATGTTATCTACTCACATCACTTTTTGTATATGACAAATTTATAAACTGTATTGTCTCTCTTTATGTGTGCTGACATATAAGGCACATAATCTTCAATTTTTCCATCACAGATCTTCAAATATTCACTTTTTTTCCTACATTTTAGCAGAGTATTTAGCTTTCACATATACTTCATTAGTTTTGAACTGCATAATATATATTACACCTAAAAAAATATTCTCGATTTATATATCTATGCCTTTCTCTTACTTCTTGGTTTAGTGTTATCTGTCATCAAATTTAGTTCCCCGAACTATTTAAAAATGTGCTTTTGGCATGAGTCACATAGTCTTACTGAGACAGCATGGTGTTTTTTACAATTTTACTTGTAGACACAAATAGCTTCTGGGCAATGTGGGGGATTATGCATTTATATAATGTTGCCAAGTCAACTGCTATGAAATTTGGCGTGCATTGTTGTCAAGGGCATTTTATGTTATAACAACACATGAGTGGAGTAAAAACCAATAATCACATAGCAAAATATGCTGGCAAAATTATATTTACTTGCCTGAATCATTATTCACCAAGATATACAGTTTTCTTAATTACTGAAACTGTCTGCTTTTTGAAATTATATTAAAATAATTTTATTGTTTTTAGAACTAATCTCAATGGTCACTGGTAAACAAAAAACAGTTTGGTTCGTGTGTTTGTTATAACCTAATAATAGGTAACTATAAGTCACCTAAAATTAAATAACATGAGGGAGGTGTCTCTCTTTGTGTAAATGGTTCGAAAATAGATGACATAAAAAAGTAATAATTGGATGAAGAATTTCATAATCCAGTGTTAATTATGTCCGCAATGTGTAAAGTATTTGTGAATACAGTAAAATGAATTTAGACATCAGAAACATTGGTAATATTAGTATGAACAAGCAAAGATATACAATTTACCAATGTATGTAAATAATGTTTTTACTTGACATGACGCGATGTTAGCTGACCAATTAATTTCTTAAAAAATTACCATTGGTTATTTGCGTGTACTTATGTAGAATTAGGTAAATGTATCTTAGTCACAGCAAATTAGCAATTAACATGGCAAATAGGAGAAATAGTTTATAAAGTTTTAAAAATTTGGATGCAGACTCTTAATAGACTTCCAAATACAGATCAAAAGAGTTCCCTCTTTCCCAAAAACCACTTTAAAAAAATGCGCCGGGAGTTCTACCTCAGTGGTGCTGTGGAAACGGGCTCGAATATAGGAGACATAGTAGGAATTTTTTTTTCTGTAGTCATATTTTTTTGTCCTTTTAGCCCCGTTTAT
Organism: Tetropium fuscum; assembly: GCA_964058915.1. Taxonomy (NCBI): domain Eukaryota; kingdom Metazoa; phylum Arthropoda; class Insecta; order Coleoptera; family Cerambycidae; genus Tetropium; species Tetropium fuscum. The sequence goes on along the minus strand of CAXKVY010000098.1, from coordinate 375,939 downwards.
GTATATATTTGGCCAATGGCCAATGTATTTCCAGATATTTGTCAGTTTATTTGTTTTTGCCTAACTATGATAGTCCGAATGAATTGGACAAAAAAAATTCAAGTATTTATAAGAGGACAACTTTCCATGGAATCGTAACAATACCGGTAACAGGTTTGGAAACTCTGAAGCTGCACATTCCAAAGCAATTTGCTTTTCCTCTTCGGTTATACTTATATTTTTCTTGATATTTGTTGGACTTGGCATGTGCACAATAAAGTTGTACCTACCAACAGCTTGTGTATACCTGGAAATAACTTTTTTTTTCTCAGCTCTGCAGCTGTCTAGACCCTCATTTATATTGTTTGACACAGGTCATGGTGAAATAAAAAATGTTTTTATTAGTATTGTTTACTTAGAAAATAGTCTCTTTACAGTAATGAAATTCCAAGGTTTAAGAAATGTCATATAATAATCAATATCCTTAAAATAATCTATAAAATGAAATGTATCATATAATATTGATATTGAAAAAATATGTCAATGTTAATAACTTGAAAAACAACATGTGGAAGTTGGTGCTTTTTCTGTTCATTTTTGTTTTATGATCTGCGATTACTTTAATCATAGATTATATTGTTTGTTTATGTCATCTAATGGTGGAAAAAGCCTTTGTTTGTTACAATTTTTCTTTATTCCAATATCATTTATTGTATTCACGTTTACTATTTCTCCTCAACAAATTTTGTGTCAGTTTTAAATGATACAGTGTTAAATTTTTTTGTTTGATTTGGAATTTGATCAAGAATATCATTCTTATTAGTCAAACTTAATGTCCACGTTTTACATGTTTATTTATAATATGTATACTTACGTAATCAAATAACCAAAACATATTAATTTTCAAAAATTACCAGTTTCATGATTTGCTATTATTTTTTAAGTCAATTCAACATTTCATATTCATAGTTTTAAATCGTCATGCCATGGGTTAAGTTTCTTAATATTTAAGTCTAAAAAATTGGTAATATTTTTGGCGTTGGCCAACTATTCAAAATTTGTCGTTTTACTACTTCATTACGTCTTGAAAAAAGATGTTTCAATTATTTTAAATTTAGTCTTATACTCTCGGTCAGGCACAGAAACCTAACTAAATTCACACCTTAGGAACTTCATTCTTTTATGTTGGGTCAGACGCTGAACTATTTTTATTTAACCTATCACTTTCACACATGTTTTGGTCGGTATCTCATTATGCATTATTTATGTTTACAATGCACACGCAACAACACACACACACTAATAGTAACACAACAAAATGATTCATGCACGGTAAAATATCCAAACGCTAAATTCAAAATGTCATATGAAACGACAGTAGAGACCACGATAGTGGTAAGACATAGGGATTAATTTTGAATTAAAATTTGACACCTATTGTTAAAATCGCATTATTGTCTGTCAAAATCAGTTTCAGATAAAGAAAAATACTGTACCTTGTTTTGTTGTACGGAATGTATTTACGAATGTATTTACTTCAAATTGATACTTCCCTTGTCTTTAAAGCTTTACTCCTCACCAGCTACCTAATCTCGAGAATAGGTATCCAAGAGATTAAAAAAAAACAAAAATTAGAAGCAAATTAGAACACAGATATCTCATTTCGTTTCCTCTTTACCAGAATTCAGTTGCCTTTATTGAATCAGTACAAAGAAAATATTTAAAATTCGTACACTGGAGAAATCACGGTTCATGTTCCATTAGTCCATGAGTTTTGTGCTTCCTTGTTTGTCCACTTATTCTCCAAAATAGCATTGAGGTGTGCGGTGTGTATTAAAAAAATAAATACATCAAAATTAACATTACTCATATCGTCAACCTTTTTACTGAGGATTTAATTATTATGAACGGCTACCACTTAAAATTTGTCCACTTATTATCCAAAATGGTATTTAGGTGTGCGGTATATATTAAAAAAGTAAATATATAAAACTAACATTACTCATATTGTCAACCGTTTTACTGAGGATTTAATGATTATAAACGCCTACCACTTAAAATTTCCAGCATTACAATAATGAATCCCTACCATTTAGGTATCCTATTTTAAATGGGATTTAACTAGTTTCAAGTGTTTCGTAATCATTCATATAAATATTAGTCAAGATAAGATAATTTGCCTTGGCAAACAACTCGAAAATATGTATTTTTTCCGACAACCAAATATAAACAATGTTTTTGTTTATGTTCCCATTTGAAGCATATTTGAAATTGTGTAATGACTATTCTTAATGGATAGATTTTGTGATAAGACAGACGTTTCAGTGCACTATTATAATAAAATAAATATTGATCCTTTGTATAAGTTGCTGGTAAAATTAAACGTGTCATCAGATATTAATAAATAAGAATTGCTTTTAAATGGGGTGTGAAAAAATTAAAAAGATTACATTGGTTTACAGAACTAAAAAACCTGCTGAAATGCAATCATAGATATAAATTCAATCCTATTAATATACTGCAGAAAAATTAATAAGTTGTAAAAACATTTGCAAAACTGAGGTGGGAAATGCATATGAGACAAATATAACTTGAATATCTGGTATGGTACTCTACCTATATAAAAACATCTTTACTATGTAATTATGTAAACTGGTAGGTGCATAATGAATTTTTTAGTATACAACCTGAGAATGATTACATCACTGACCGTCCACTCAGAGGTTGGTTTTAATTTTAAATGATGACGAACTGTGCTGGCAGAGCTGGTTTTAAAAGTATATTTTTGTGTGTTGTTCTAATTTTAGATGCCCTGACAGGTTTTACGTCATTTTTATTTTTCTGTGTTCCTGTGACAGTGGTATCAGTACGTTCCTGGCTGAATAGTTTGCTTCTGTGAGGTACTGAAAATCTGTTAGTCGCGCAGTGGTTATATTTAGTTGATGTTATTATTGGGAATTGTTTTCATATTTTTTATGAAACTGCTAAGGTAAATTACATATGTTATTATTCGATGTTTTGATTCGAGCACGAAAAGGGTTATTTTAAACTACTACTCTCTCACTTTTCAATATATTAAAATGTATTTAACAATGTGTATTTTTGAATGGGAAACAAAATGATGGCCAAATAATTATAAGAAAATATTGAATGAAATACGACATTTAAATGTTAGGTAGCATGAAATGATGAAGAATGTTGAAAGATGATGAAATTCAAATATAAAATTTGTAACTGATCAACCGTATATTTTTTCACCGTATTTCAAACTTCGGTTAAACACAAATTATTTACTTGATTTCAACACTCTTGTTTTTGGTTAAACAGCCCATCTTCGAATTTTTTTATATACGACGATATGTAATTAAAATACTGGATAATTTGTAAATGCTTGTTTTTTGTCAATTTTTTTCGTGGCCACCTTGATTTTAAAAATGGATAAAAATAGGTATATCGTTTTTGAATTTTTAGATTGTCCTAAGTTTATGATTTTGTTTTTTTTTAAGTTGTTTGTATCTCAAAGAACAAAAAACTATAACGGTTTTAAGTTCAACTCCACATTTTTCCAAAATTTAATATTTTATATCAAGATAGCATTGCAAAATGTTGCCATGGAAAACTGCATTTGTTACCATTTCACTAACGCGGTCAAAAGTCTTGCTAGTTTTGACAAGTTAAATATGTATAATGGTTTACCAGTGCGTTACATAAGCCAAAATGGACAGAGCTGTAGGGTTAATACAAGTTAGATAGAACCATCGTCAACGGTATAAATATGTCCTTTTTATTCTATTTTTGAAATCAAGGTAGCCTTGATAAAAATTGATCAAAAACACACACTTGCAAATTTATTTTAATGTATTTTATGTATCACTGTATAGTATATAATGTATATAATAGTAACATTTAAAAACTAGAGACAAAACAAAATAAAAAAAAATTAAAAATTGAATAAGTACTTAGTTTGCATTTGGTCGAGGTTTGACATATGGTGGGAAAATGGTTGATAATTTTAAATTTTTAAATTTTTGAGTTTTTTCCAAGAGGTTGTAAATATTTATGTTCGTAATATATTACGTGAAAATTATCTGTTACTATAATATTTTTATAAATGTCCAAAGTGAATTTGGAGAAAGTGAATTCTGCTTACAATGTATAGTTTCTCTTATTGTTCTAGAAATGGCATTTATCCCCTAACGGCCTTTGGTGCCAAGCAACCCCCTCCAGTCCGATCACGGGCAATCTCCCCGGAAATGGCCGAATCTGTTAAATCAGTGACGCCAGAACCTACTGATGTAGAAACTAGAAAAATTATTAATATGATGTGTGATGTCAAGTCCAAAGAAGAAAGCTGTGATTTATTGGTAAGTATCTACGAAAAACTATAATTTTGCATACTGTACTCTTCGTAATTTATTGAATTGCAGTCGTTTTAATAGAAATTAAAGGTTTAATTTAAAAAAAGGTTTAACATAAATCTCTTTCTTGTATTATAGTACTTTATAATCTAACAAGTATAGTTAGTTATTTTGTATTTTGTATACCTATTCAATTTGATGTTAATAAGTTTAAAATATCTCCGTGACACAACTAGTTAAAAATAAATTTGTTATAAATGTCCTCTAAATTTTGAGATTGTAAAATATTTTCTAGTGTGGATTTGTACACACTAGATTGAAATATAGATCTTTTCATACATCTGATCTAAAATGATTGGTTTTCATATACACATAAAATAATGATATGCGTGTAACTATCGGATTTAACATGCTGATTTATCAAAGTAGGCAATTGTTAAGCTAGTAGGTCTAATTTTTAACAGTTGCCAACATGACTCGGCACACATCTGTTTAAGGTTCTGTTCTGTTAGTTCTTTATAATATATGAAAACCAGGTGTCTGTTAATTGTTAATTATAATCTAATAAACATAAAACTTTCAGTTTATCTAAAGGTAGTTGAAGTTCTTATGGTTTATCATTTATTAATTTTTTTTGTCACAGATAGATGCATTCATATTCTTTGAGGCTTAATTATTTTAAAGTGCTGCCTCTTTTAGTATTATACGTTATTTTATTAATGTTTAGTAGTGATTAATTGTTGCTTTCTGTGGTTTAATTATTTATTTAGTTGTACAAGCTACAAGCTTGATGAAGTTTTGGCAAATTTAATTAACAAATTTTTCCACTCCACTGTCACTGAAAATATCCACTCATGTCACTGCCACCGAAGAATGTCTTATAGCAGTATCAAATGATTTTACTCCCTTAGTAATTGACTTCACAAATTAAAGTACAGCCATTTTTTGTATACTCTTGTTAAAATGAGCTTTTAACAATGCTTGGTATCTTAAAAGGATAAAATACTCATGTGGATGGAGCTTCATAAAAGCATCTTAAACCTAAAAAAGCTTCCAGCGTAAGGTGGTTATAAAAGAAATTTGCAATAGTGATTAAAATATATACCTACTGGTGTATATTTTTTTAAAAACAAATATTTAATTTGACAAAGTTGAAATCAAAATTTGTTAAAACTGTCTTTGATCAGAATCAATGATTAAAAAAAGAACCCTGAAGTGGGTCATAGGTGTGGGCCGAACCATGTTGTCATAACGTAATCTTATTGGCCACTAGGAAATCGAGCAGCCTTGAATTTTTCGTAGGCGCATGTTCTAATGTCACTGACATGTTGATGATGTCATTTGTGTGGGTGATCGACATTTTTTGCATTACGTGGTGGAATAGTAATTTTTATATTATGGAGATATTGATGACGATAATTAATTCAGTAGCATTGGAACATGCACATGTCCAACATCAATTTAATCAATTCAAGTTCTCAAAGTAGGTGGTTCTTTCAAATTTGAATGGAACAAGATATGTTTAATATTGAAGAAATTGCAACTTGACTTTCTATTCTTTTTCTCTTTCAGTTGACTATTGTATTACGAATGGATGATAAGATGAATAGGCATTTAACTAGTAGTATATCTCCTGGAGACAATCCAAAGGTTTTAGCGCAAGAATTAGTCCATTACGGTTTTATTAATGAAGTAAGTAATTTAAAATTAATATTTCCTGGAAAATAGTTTATCAAACACTTTCTGGCAGTTCACCAGTGTAATATATTTTATAATTTTATGTGGTTTTGCAAATGGGGTAGTTAGTTAGCAGTTTTTACAAGTAAGTAAAACAAGTTTTAAGAAAAATAAATAATAAGGTGAATGAGGCTAAAAACATACCTCTATTCTATAAGAACAAATTGACATACTTATGTCACTAATTTATTTTTAATCTACAACATACACTGTTCGAGTGTTCATCGTTAAAAAATAATAAAATGAGAGAGACAACAAAAAGAAGTCCATTATATTATGTGACTGTTGATGTATCCGACTTATATTGTGGGAAGCTGCTGTACCAAGTAGCTTTTGAAAAAAAGAAAAGTTTGTCTCACGAATGTTCGATGGGATTAAGGTCAGGGCTGCAGGCGCCAGCAATCTAATCTTTGTAAGCCAACTTCATCCAGGTACTCATTAACCATTCGCGCTACGTGAGTTCTGGCATTATCAATATCATGCATCGGAATAAATTTATTTTCAAAATACTGGGCAAATGAAACCACAATATCTTGCAGATTGTGAATATAGCGGTGGTAATTGAGAGCTCCATTGTCGAAAATTCGAGATCAGTGCGGGCCTCACCAGAAATGCTGGCCCACACCATGATTGAACCGCCTTGGTATGAGATACGCTCTGAAATTATACAAGCTGAGAATCTTTCATTTCTGCATATATATACTCTCCGATGACCATTGGGCGATCTCAAACAAATATTCGAGTCATCTGAGAATAGATATTCGAGTCATCTGAGAATAGAACATTATTCCATTGCGGTATGGTGCAGTTTATATGTTATCTGGCAAATCTCAGTCGCTGTTGTCGATGCCAAGGTAGTAGTTGTGGTCCAGTCGCTGGCCCTCTTGAATAAGTCCGGCCTCTGACAGCCTTCTCGGCACCATTATATCACTTACATTTCCTCCTCTTGCCATTTGTAGGTAATTTTTCAGAGAAATAGCAGTATTTCTTCTATCAAAGACTAAAGAATGATCAGCAGCAATAGTCGATCTGTTTCTTCTGGAGCCAGACCGCCTTGTAAAGCTTCGTTTTTCAATGTGCCTACTCCAAACCTCCTGAATTGTACATCATGGAAATCCCAAAATGCAAGACACATAGGTTTTACTACGGCCATCCTCTATTATAGACCAGGGCTGTAGCCTTTGAAAATGGTAGAAAAAAAAAAGTAGCAATGAGTTTCACATTGGAGAAGGAAGAGAATATAACAAAAATGAAAGGAAAAATAATTTATTGGCGACATTTTAACATTTTATAATTACAATATTTTTTTGTTTATCAATGTAACATGGAGTCTTACATTTTTCGAGTAATTAAAGTGTTAATTCTAATAAATAGCTCAAAATTGTACATAATGATTTAAAAAAATTTTTGGATTCGAGTTTTTTTCATTTCTTTGCATTTTCTGAGATCATTTATCATAGTAATGTATATTTTTTTACACCATCAGAAAGTAGAGATTTCAACAAACAAAAAGCCCACCGACTTTTTTAAAAAAGCAGATATTTGACGCGAGAATTTTCGATTGAAAATTAGGGTGCTTTTTCGAAATAATTTAAATAAAAAAATTACCGTGTGTTTGGGACATAAAAAGGTAAGTTTTCACCAAATTTCTTGAAAAAATTTTTTTTTGTACTTAAAAGAAATAAAAATCCAAAAACAGATTTGAATTTTTCACATAACTTTTTAAGGTTATGTGAAAAAAGTGTAAATACAAAAGATTTTTTTATTACCTACAACTTTGCCATTTATCTTTTTTCCATAGGACTTGTAGTTTTGCCGGAAATTGAGATAAACCGTTTTTACCCTTAAAGACTCACCCCTCCACTTCCCGACCTCAGATCGCCCGTAAATTATTTGTTCTTTCATTTTTGTTATATTCTCTTCCTTCTCCAATGGGTTTCATCCTACTATAATTTTTTTTGGTTTCAAAAATTATCGACCCCGATCTATTAAGCCAACAATTTGGCCAACGTCGCTGACAGATAGAACCGTGATGACAACTAAACTTATTTATTTTACTCTCCTTTCAACCAATTTTGGAAAAACAGTTGCATACTGAGAGAAATTTAACTGTTTTCTTCTCTTGACTGTTAACAATCGTCGGCTCTTAAACGAAAGGAGGTAGCAATATGATTCAAAAAGAAATTGCAGCAAAGAATGTTTAATCATAATCTGCGACATCAGTCCTTCCACAGGGTTCCCTTGACATTAACTGAGAGTAAAGGCCAAACATTTGTCTACAAGCTGATGCAAGAATTGTGAAAATCGGATTAAAAATATAAAAGTTATAAATCATCACACAAAAATTTAGGGGCGTCGGACTTTTTCCGGGGAGTGTAGGTACATGGCTTTATATTTAGAAATTGCCCATTTCCACAATAGATTACTTCTTGAAAGTGGAAAACAATTTTGTAATAAGGAAAAATTTGCGTGATGTGTGAATTGTCAGAAATGTGTAAATAATTTACTTTTCATTACAAGAAATTTAAATAATAATATTGTTATAGGTGGACCGTGATAAAATAGCGAGTTTGATAGATGAGTCGTTACAGAATTGCTCGGGCCACAGTAGCCCGATCCACAATTTCCAAACGATGCCGAGTATACCATTGGTAGCGACGACCCAGCCGCCTGTAATAAACTCTTTGCCTGCGTTAACAACAGTGAACACGCCTCCCACTCAAGTGCCGATGCACTCCACTAGTTAGTAGTCAGTTAGCGACCGCCTACGCACCTTATTACTCATAAGATGATGCTAGTGAACGAAGACAGTGTTAACATAGACTGGTTCCCACTTCTTTCGGAGAACGATGCAGGAGATGTTTCCATACAAGATTCCAGGCGATGGTTTTTTTTCATATAGAATCGTCCCGAGTGGAATCCTGCATTTCTTAAATTTAGGCTTAATGGCTTGTGATTGGATTACCCGGAATAGTCTATGGAGTCGGAATTATTCTGGTAATATAGCAAGAAATATAATCGAGAAGACTGTTTAACAATGTTAGATATCGCGCTAGTCAAGTGACCACGTGTTAATCTGTGATTAGAGCTCCATTGACATAAAAAAGCACTGGACTGTTAACTTAGGTTTTCATATTGTATGTGATCTGTTTTAAGAAAAATACGTTTTATAAAAATGCGAGCCTGCTGTATTTAAATGGGCAACTTATCAGTAATTATTCGCAAATAGTCTTGCAAAATTTTCAAATCCCCTTTGGTAAACGCCATCATACATCAATCATAGGAAATTTTTAATACTCAAATACTGTCGTAGAAAAGTAAATATTACAAATTTTATAGATAAAAGTATGAAATTAATATTTAAGATATAAGACTAACGTTATACAATCTAAATATAAATCTGATAACCTTTACTTCCAGATTTGATTTAAGATAATTGTGTATTTTTGTAACATTTTTAATACTACGTTTTAACTTCAAAAATATTTACGGTCTAACGTTGCATTTTTATTAGTATGATCTAAACTTTATAGTTCCTCTTACGTCATTTTAGGTATTTGAAAGCATTCTGATGCGGTTTACCAAAAGGGAACACCCTTAGTTTCGGCCAGAATGCGTAAATTCCCCTTTATTTATGCAGATGAAATTGTGATCCCGTTTAAGTTTTCGTGAAAAGTTGTCGCGATATATAATTTTTAGCTTCTGTTTCTTGTAAGTATCCAAATACTCGTTGCAAATGTATTATTGTTTGCCCCTTGAGACTGATGTAATATTAAAAAAAAAACTAAGCTAGAGGGTAGTAGTTGTATCAGGACAGGACCAATTGTATGTGAATGAGATTAGTTTCAGTTATTGTACGCAAAAGGGACACTCTAACTTACAGGCTCGTCAAATTTGGAAGCGCCCAAGTTTGTAACGAACGTCTCATCGGATCTTATAGGCCTACTTTAGTCGCATTTCATGCCTATAGATTTGCAGCAAATCGGAGTTCAAAATTGACGAGTTTCATGCAACCGAGATTCTAATAGAGCATGGCGGGGACTTTGGAAGGGTTGGTTTTCTAATATCTACATATACAGACGTCGTTTTCTGTGCAATATTTTAATGTTTCGTTAAAAGTAAGCAGGCCAGGCCGCGGACTTAAATTATGCTAGTGAAAATTTCCGTGCAATTTTTTTTCCTTTAAGTTCTTCTTTTATTCTATATGCTATTCTACATTTATTGGCCTAATTTGTCATAAAACGATGGGTCATACAGGGTGGGCCATTGAAAAGGAAACACGCCTTTTTGAGACACCTAGACTAGTTTTCTTGAAAAATGCTCAGACAGGTCGATTCTTGATTTTTGGGGGACCACTTTTGATGTCAAGCTTGACATTGACACATCAACCCCCTAGCCCCAACAAGTCAAGAATTTAAACGAAAGGGAAAAGGGGACGTGCGACCCCTCATTTGAAGCGTCTTTCAATTCTCTAAGCGACACTATGGTTGAAACTAGTTTTTTTCAGTTTTTTTCTCGTCCCCATGAAAACCACCCTTTAGATTAACTAAGGTCAATGAGGGTGTTGTTTGGGAAATATCCTGAAACATGTCACCATTTATCTTTTGAGCAGCACATTTAGATGTCAAATTTGACTGTCAGGTCAACCACCTAGCCCCAGCAACACTGAACAAAAACCAAAATGGGAAAAGTATAGAAGAAAATTAAAACATCAAAATTCAACATCAGAAAAAATTTTTACCTGAAAGTCGAAAGTGACATCAAAATATGATTTTTTCCCAAACACCCACACCTTAGTTAATCTAGAAGGTGGTGTTCGTAGGAACAAAAAAAAGTTGGAAAAACTAATTTTGACAATGCGGTCGCCTAGAGAATTGAAATACGCTTCAATTGAGGGTTCACTCGACCCCCTTTCACTATTTAACAGGTTAAGCGCCAAGTCGGACACCGGTGTTCGTAAATTTGACCACCTGGGCCACGGCGGACATCAGTGTCCGATTGATTATTTATCGATTTTTGACTCGAGCGCCTGGGCCAAGCGGATATGTTTTGATCGACTTATTGAATGCTACGTGTCTGCTGTAGCCCTGCATTAATAATCCCCGGCGTTGGGTTTCTTGTATTGAGTGTCCGCTATGGCCCTAGGAGACGTTTTTGCTAAAATGGCTTGGCACTTAACCTATTAAATTCTTGACTTAGGGGTTTATGTGTCAATCTCAGGTTTGACATCAAAAGTTGTCCCCCAAAAATTGAGCATTTTTTCAAGTAATATAAATGTCTCAAAACAGGTGTGTTTCCTTTTTAATGCACTACCCTGTATATCATTTTCCATGCAATTTAATTGCATTGGAATGGAGGGTACTTTTAACGTTAATCCATTGTAGAAATTTTATAAGCGTTAAACCAAAGAGATTTACACTTAATGACTTTAAAAACCCTCACTGTTCTTTTTTCAATGTCATTCTCCAGCTCCAAGTACTACTTTATGCAAAAATATTGCATGGAATTTTTTCCTTGTCTAAATTTGCCAGACCTGGCGTGTACTTATATGTTTAAAAGAGCTTTTCCAGTGTCCCGGTGTTGCCTGCAAATATTAAATAGTTGTAAATAGTTTAGTTATAAATGCCTTGTATGAAATGTAGATATGGAATTTTTTATTGAGAAAAATGTAGAAATAAGTATATTATTTATTTGTAAACATTTAATTGCGTTAAGGAAGAACTCCCCTCCAAAAAATGTTTATAAAACATTAAAATCAAAATTGTTAGAACTACTTTTCTGTGTAGACACTGAACCAAAATTATAAATTTTATGAATATTCATGTATGAAAATCGTTTGGAATTTTTTTCTTCTGGTGCATTGGAAAAATTTTGGTTTACTTTTCTTTTTGAGGGATTTTTAAATTTTATTTAATACTCGGTCAGTATTTGATTTGTGCTATATATGTGCGTGTAGTAATTAAATTGTGTTTCATGTTCTGTGGACCTTTTTTGGAGGTTTGTTAGAGGTCCCGTGTGATATTTCGCTCAAAAACTAATTTGTCTTATGACTAATTCAAGCATGTATTATTTAGTTTTATTTTTGAACATTTTACACCAAAATTCTAATACATGATTAACAATTGTTGTCTTGGATTTTATTTTAAGGTAAATGGTGTAAGTTGTAATATAATTTTGGTATAAAATGATGAATTCTTTCACTTCTGCTTTAAATACACTATATACTGTAATAAGATTCTTGTTCTTCCTTAGACACAGAACACAACATGCAGAGGCCCCTTGTTATGTAGTTATTATGTTTAAAAACATTTTATCGTTATTTATGAAATAAATATTTTATTTTTATAATTATTACGTTTCAAATCAGTTTATTTTCTAGCTAAACTATTTGATTATCGAAATAGACCACTACGAATTGTATAGGCGGGTTTCTGTTTATTCTTTTTATAGGCATCGGCGCAATGAAAAATGAAAAACTGCAACAAACGGATAAGGAGGCATTTTTAAGGTAAGCTAACGGAGAGTCTGTTAAATGAAAACAATTATTTTGGGGGTCACGTTATATGGGTAATTCCAAGATAAGTTGAAATAAATATGTTCAAAATCATTTTACTGGTAAATTTTAAAAATTTTTCAACATTTCCAAATTTAAACTGCACGCGTAGCACTAGCTTTTCTTGTCTTCAGTTGTCCGGTAAAGGGATATTTTGTGTTTCGGGTTCTGAATGTGGGTGCGTAATTTTAGACTAGGGTCGATAATTCTTGAAACCAAAAAAAAATAATAGTAGGACGAAACCCATTGGAAAAGGAAGAGAACGTAACGGGCGATCTGAGGTCGCGAATGGAATCTTACGTTTTTCGAGTAATTAAGGAGTAAATTTTAATAAATAGCTCAAAATTGTACATAATGATAAAAAAAAAAATTCGGGTTCGAGTTTTTTCGTTTCTTTGCATTTTATGAGAACATTTACCATAGTAATGTATTTTTTTTTACACCAGCAGAAAGTAGATATTTCAGCGAACAAAAAGCCCACCGACTTTTTTAAAAAAGCAGATATTTTGACGAGAGAATTTTCGATTGAAAATTAGGGTGCTTCTTCAATATTAAGTCAAAATAAGGTGAAAAAATATATATTTTAAATCAAATTACAGTGTGTTTGGGACATGAAAAGGTAAGTTTTCACCAACTTTCTTTAAAAAATTTTTTTTTTAAAAAACCAAGAACTTGGTTATTTGAATTTTTCCAATAAATTTTGAGGTTATGTGAAAAAAGTGTAAATACAAAAGTTGTAGATCTTTTTATTACCTACAACTTTGTCATTTAACTTTTTCCCATAAGACTTGTAGTTTTGCCGGAAATCTAGATAAACCGTTTTTTACCCTTAATAACTCGCCTCCTTCCACTTCCCGACCTCAGATCGCCCATAAATTATGTTCCCTTTCATTTTTGTTATATTCTCTTCCTTTTCCAATGGGTTTCAATCCAATATAATTTTTTTTCACTCTTTACCATTTTCAAAGGCTTTTCGTCTATTTTACTGTGTTTTGTGAAATGTGAAGTTTTTGAAAAAGTTATTATTCAAAGCTGGTGCATATATAAATGGCCTTATAAACCAAATATTAATGTTTTCCGAGGTGGTAAATAAGGTTAATTTTTTGTCATATGTTACTGAAGGTCACCTATCTTACCCTTTTTTAAATTAACTTATTTCTAGTAGTTTGGTCAGTAAATTTAATGCGAGTATCTCCAGCTCTTCGGGTTTTAGTAAACATTATATTTTCTGTTGTTCTTTATTAGTTTTATTTTATATTTCCTTTTTTTCTCTTAGTAACATATATGTGACTATAATGATAGTCACTTCTTACTTTTGTTCTTACTTTTAATAAATTACCATAAAATGCAACAAAAAAAAAAAGTTTGATAATGCTTTATGATTTTACGAATATCATTTAAGAATATTTCAGAATATATTTTTATACTAATTTTATACTAATAGGCAACTCATCTTGAAATTACCCATACACAAAATTTCAGATATAGCGGTACAAAATCAAAATATTATATTTTATTGTTAATTCTGTAGCAACCGTGATTAAGTAGGTAACTCGATTTTAACATTTTTAGGAGTCAAACATTAATATATTATGTTTGACTGTTCATGTAAAGTCAGAAAAACATTTAAGGAGTTTCATCAGGCATGACGAGGGCAGCGTGGAGGGGAGAAGGCCTATGCTTATACACGGCTCGTTATGAAATATCGGCGGATACATGACAACACCAAAAATTCCAAGGATAATGTACTTACACTGTCGCACGTCACAAAGTGAATTTTGAGGTTATGGCGCGCGCAACAAACACACTGTACGTTTTGTTAAAAAGAGTTGTTCCAGTTCGTTTCCCAAGTGTGTAAAAGCACCACACACTACAGCTCTACTCTTCTTTTTCCTATCCAATTCTGACATGATTCACTGGAGGAATATCAATGTTTTCAATATACAAAACCCAAGGGGATAAACGTTGTATCGTGTTGTCTTTTTTGGTCGTATTTTTTACGAACACCGTGGCCTTTCATTAATCTGACTTATCACAAACAGAGTCCTGTCGCCACGGTCGCCAAAATATGTCGAGACACCAAACAACTACCCGTCCTCAGATGCCTTAGACGGTTTTCTTCTCTCTTTATCACAAGTAGTAGCACAGTGAAGAAATTAATACTTTAATTTCTAATGAGGTTATGCTTTTTATATTAATATAACTTGAAAACAACGTCTACTTTTTGATTCTTTTTTAATTCACTCAATATTATTTTTTTTACATTTCCCCGGTTACAACAATAATTGGCAACAAAACTTAGTTACGACATAAGAATAGACAAAATACATAATGTCTTCAACACCTTATGCAATACGCAATTTTACGGTGAGTTTTGTATATTAATTAGACAAATACGTATATTGCCCAAATAAATTAAGCATTTTGCCTGCGGACTATACTCTTATTCACTTAACACGTTCACTTTTACTCTATTAAATGCCTACACATGCTGGTGCTAACATAATTTTGTTATTCGTTTAAATTCTTTCACAGAGCACTTCAATATTGACCACAGAAAACTTTTTATAGAAATACGGGCCTATTGAGCAGTGATGGCAAACACGTCACAGACACTGAGCATTAAAATTAGTAATTTGAGCTACGACTGACATCATATGCACATGACGGGATTTTTTAATCATGCGCACACGGATGGTATAGTGTATGACGGATATATCAGTCATGCCCAGCCAATGTGTTAACCTTTGCAGTAGTGTGTTGACTTAGTGATCTCAGTTTACAATGGACAAAGTAGCAAGTGTATTGGAGGTTGCTTATTTCCTAACGTTAATGGAATTAATCATTAGATTTCCTTTTTTAATACTTACATATTATTATAAATTGTCAAAAGCTCATAATTCAATTAATATGAAAACACAAACAACAAACGTCCAAATAAGACCGATATTTATGAAATAAAATAAACAATGAAAATGAACCGCACCACTTTATGAACTTTCCACTTGTATAAATCTGTCTGCCATCTACACCAATAATCAGTGCACGTTTTGTTCTCTGGCTCGCGTTGCAAAGTGTAAGTGAGCAGGCTTTAGAAAATTCGGCACTGGGAAAGATGCAAACACACGGAACTTGGAATTTGATGGGAGTGCAATACCTCCAAATCTACTAGGACAGGAAAACCTCCTCATTTGCTTTGAAGTACGGACTAACAAGAGAGACCTGTATCCTTCTGGAGACACAGTTGGAAGAGGGGTAGTTAAGAGTCTCTTAGTCGAAGGTAACAAAATAAGTGTGAGACACTTTGTGGGATAGCATAATATTGTCATTTAGGAAACGCTCTTGTTAACTATTCTCCGCCTTTCTAGTTAACCCCGAGCATTCTATAGCACTTCTACTTAATTAATACGTATATAAACGCAAGTGTGGTCATTGCAAAATTAAAATAATAAGCCAAATTACTGACAGTATTTTAAATGGAAAATATATTGAAAGTGGGCTGCCAGACTGACGTCGTTCAAAACTAACGAGCAAAGCCATTTATCTCTTACAGCATCTAAGAGATATATACTCATACTAAAATACAATGGAATAACTATATATTTTGTAAACAAGGGTAATAGATAGATACAAATAAATAAGAATTGCTTTTACTGTGATGTCTACATCTGCTTCCTTATATCTCTATGAATATCAATTCCTTAAGTCACGAAACAGCACCCACAAGTTGTAGTTCTATTAGATTACTTTTCATGTGAAAGTAGTACCACTTTCACCGTATTTGTAATTTTTTTATGCAATAAGACTGCCTTATTACAACAAGCAAGAAATATTCCTTTTTCGATAGTTATCTTTATGGGTAGCCGCACAATTAATATTATTGGCAATAATATTGACTATTGTATTGAAGAAAATTGGGATATTTTGAAATTTTCCGTCTATCAGGATATTAAGCACATTATTGAAAGTTTGCGGCAATTGGGCAATGTCGCGGTTTCAATAAATTAATTTACCTACAACTGTATGAGTAGGTATCTTGTTTTGTCAAAAACGGTGTCACCATAGCTAAAATCTTGTCGTAAGTATTGCCTTTCATTCTGTAGTCTGTGCCAATCAAGTAATTTTTAAAATCATTACCCTCATTATTAACGTGTATTTCCTTTATAAGATTAAAATGTGACAATTTGTCTCAATTTTTCATCCAGTTTTTAGCCACCGTGTTCCTTTTGGTTGATTATTTTTTACCGCAAGTGCCAAAATTATTGCAATACACGCTTTTTTCTTTTTATTTCTTCTAGAACTTCAAATTAGCGATCCTCAGAGGACATCTTGTCGTCAATATCGCAAAGTAACATATAGTTATTAGATTTACAACTCTAGTTACGCCAGTTAGAGTAAATATGAGGGATAAGGTTAATTTTTTTTAATATCTTAAATGAGTTTTCACTCTGTAAAGGTGTAGAATGTGCGGTTCTATGATTGTAGTTAAAGCAATTAACATTCTGGAGAATGCTGATCCAGGTAATGAATGTACGAGAAGTAGAAAAGGAATACAGAGAGAGAGACACACTAGTTATTTTTGTGTTGTGTCATCACATGTCTTATTAATCACAAATTTCATGCAGAAAATACAAAAAACTTTTATGCACAGCTATATTCAGGACAAAATTAACAAAACAAATTTATTAAATTTGCCATATCAGACCGTCTATTCCTATCGTTACTCTGGAAATGAATAATATTGAGTTATCTATGCCAGGTTTATATTTTCGTGTGTTTTGCGTCGGAGATATTGCAGATTTCGTTTTCGTTAATGTTCCTGCTTTGTTAGTAAAAAATTTAAGTCAAATTTTACAAGTAAATTTAGCTTTGTTGATTATTTTTATGATTTTTTTCTAGGAGTGAAAAAATTATATTTTTTGACTCCTATCGTTACTATGGAAACGAATAATATTGAGTTGTCAAATTTTGATATGTTTTGCATCAGATTATCAGATATATTGTAGATTTTATTTTGTGTATCATTTTCTTTAATGTTCCTGCATTGTTTTACAGTTAAGCTTTTACAGTTAAATTTTTAGTTTTGTTGAGCATTTTGCTGAAACAGCATACAGAAAAAATGTCATGTTTGTGACTATCGAAATATCAATATTCAACCATAATTTTAGCTTAGTAAATTATAAGAGTATTGAAGTTTGTGGATGTTTCTAAGTTCAAAACATTTCATCAAGAAAATCTGAGGTACTTACTGCACAGCGCTGTGAGCATCGAGGTTTAGATCGAGGGCATACAGAACAACTAGTGGGACCCAATTAAAAAAGGGGAATAAGTAAACATTTAGTTGAGAAAAAATAATAAGAGCAGTACGGAAATGTATTTATAAGAAAGGGTTTTTTATACCTACTGCAACCTTTTTTATAACTTTTTGGGATTTGTCATAATTTGTCTCTTCATGTGCTGGCGGTCTCAATTCCAAATATATCTAGCTACCTGTAGGCAAGGCCCCCTTAAGGCATGTTTCTTCTCCAGGTATATTATTTTGCGGCCCCCTTCTCTCATTAAAGCAACATTAACATTAATTAACAGATTAGAGAATACTTTTATTAACAAAAAAAGTTTTCTGGGAATCTGGAATTCTGGGAATTTAATAAAAAACATTAAAATATGCACATCTATAATGTACCTATCATCAATATATTTCGTTGACTCCTCTATTGCTGGTAAGATACAATGTTTAATTTTTATTTATGGTACATTTTTTGTTACATAATATTATGTGAGTATTTCTATCTATCTCTCTTTATAGAGAATTATCCAAATATCAAAAAATTAATCACCATAACCTCAAATCTTAGGCAGTATCCATCTATATACGGATTAATTATTGAATTATGTATTTCCCCAAATAACGTTGCATAATTAGATAGTTTTCTATCTTATTTATCCACATATTCAAGATTGTAAAGAACAACCGGCACATCGAGATGATGGTAGCATCCATAAAGCTAATCCTAGCAAAAAGTGGATATACTAGGTATTTGAGGTGCTTTAATATTAAGTTTTGCAGAATTGATGTTTCTTATGTTGTAAACATACTGTTGAGATACCTGTTAACTGTTGAGATACCACATATCACGGTAAGGGAATATATAATATGTTTTTTACATTTATATAGGTTATCCTCTGGATTATAATTTTTCACACGGTTGCTACATAATTATCATTTGAGGTTTGGTCTTGACACAATTATGTTTAATTTGATGCAATATCTTTTATAGGTATATTATTATGACTGATACATGATAAAGACATAAAGGACACATAGCACCGGATATATAATTCTGGGTTCCACTAGATTTTTAAAATTTACAGATACCTATGTTGTTTATATCCACTAACGAAATACGAAAATGTAGGGGTATTTAAAATAATAAATGCAATATAAAAATTGTTTATACGCTTTCTTGGAATATCATTTATTTAAAATGTAAGAAAATGTATAATAAGTAATTTATTTACAATCATACAAAACCTCATTTGTTATACTGTTTTAATAACTGGTAGAAGCTTAACTAAAAAAATCCCCTAAATTTTAGTGATGATTCTTTAGTGGATATAAACAACATATATGTAAAAATTAGAAAAATCTAGTGAAATTCAGAATTACATATAACCGGTAAAA
Source organism: Tetropium fuscum (assembly GCA_964058915.1). Lineage (NCBI taxonomy): Eukaryota > Metazoa > Arthropoda > Insecta > Coleoptera > Cerambycidae > Tetropium > Tetropium fuscum. The sequence goes on along the minus strand of CAXKVY010000098.1, from coordinate 356,630 downwards.
TTGTTAAAGGCTATTGCATTTTTGCAGGACTCGAAAAATAGTAACATATTTTTTTTGGGTATAACAATAATGTAGTCCCCAGTACAGTGATATGTTGCAGGTGTCGGACTCGACAATCGCACACACTTTTTTTCGGATACAAAAATTTTCCCTTGATTTGGTGCATAATCTTTCACTTAAAGTAAAAAAAAATTGTTTTGTAATACAAAATCTGAACCGCGCAAGAACGACAGGTAAAGCTGCTAACACCATTTTTACGACTGTTGTAAGACTTTGAAAAAAGGACTGTGTACTGGTGACTAATGGTAAATGATTGTAGTAAAGGATGAAAGTATATGTTACTAATTGTATAATTATGTGACTATGTTTATATTTTTTGAGTTGGGTATGTTTTATACAGTCTTATATCTTGAGCGTTACATGGGTAACTTTGTTATTCAAAAATATAAAAATTTGAGTCATAGCAACTTATCCTGTAATTTGATTACCCGCCAGTGTTATTATTTATTTTACATAAGAAACTATGCCAAAAAGGTCTAAAATATCTTTCTCTGACTTCTGTTCTGAAATAAACAAAAGGGATACTAAAAAATGTAGGTAGATAATAATTTTTTGCAAATAATTTCAAAAATATGGGGTACATACCATAATTGACATTATAATGAAAACTACGTATAACAACGTTACCCACATATCTCTCAAGAAATAAGAGATGTGGCGTAGTTCAAAAATGTCTTCAATAATTAGTTGTAAATGTTTCTCTTGATGATGGGATTCTGTTTCCAGATATTATCTGTTTATAGTACAGGACACAGTAAATATTTTTTGATATTTATTTTTCCAGTCACGAGTCTCGACCTCCATTGTCTTGCTTATAGCTGATCTAAAACTATGATCTATATCTATGACTATGATCTATAACTATGACTACTTAATGAATTTTTGATTATTGCAGATACCAATTTTAATGTCATAAATAGTCGACAAGAAACAATACACAATGGGAATTCGAACCGAATGTTACAAAGCATAAAAAAGATACAAATTTTTCCAATTAATAATCGAGATAATAAAAAAGCATTTGAACTAGTAAGGATAATTTCAAATTCTCTCGATATAAACTATAAGAATAGGAAACATTTTTAAATTACAATATTATTGTGCACCATATTTTTATATATACATCATGTATATATATATATCAGCACCACACTATAACTGCTAGGTTTTTCTTAACACAAGATCTAAGAAAAAGCAAGCAGTTGCAGTTTTATTTAATTTAAAAAAAATCGTATTTTCTACTATTATGTTGTAATTAATGATACCTACACCAATTCAGTGTAAGTGCAACCAAACATTCTTAATTGAGTATCATAAGTCCTTAATAATATAAAAAAGTTCTGAACTTCTGTGCCATGGAAATTTAGTAAAGTTGTTACTTAGTCAAATTTGCATGTATTAAACTAGGTAATTTCCGTTTCTCTGCATGTTTGTTCTAATAGATTGCTCATATTGAGCAGCATTCATTAAAAATCATTAACAACGCTATTGGAGTAAGACTTGCATTTATAGCTTTTGCCAAAACACATTATGCTGTCCTGAACTGTAACGTAAATCACTTATTTATGTGCTTCTTATATGGAGCACATGTATAAACAAAACCTAAAAGTACACACCAGCGAAATTACAATTTATCTAAGATATCAAGACTTTATTGTAGATTTTATAGATGTACCTATATTATTCAGAATTTAAATTGTGGCTGTAAATTTCTACTTGAAGTGTTATTATTTTGATAATAGTAATTCAACTTCAGATTACACCGACAAGATATTTTTACGCTTTTCATTCTTGTTTGCAGTGTTTAATTTCTATAAACACTGTTATTGTCAGTATATAATTTGGTATTGGTGTATCAGCACTAAGAATGAGAAGTATAGAAATAGAAGTAAGTCTCTTTGTTAAGATATACATTGTGTTTTAGGTTTTGTTCTGTTCTGTAGAGAATCATGTTTTGCAGGATTAATTTACATATTTTAATTTATACTTTTAAGAGTATATTATGTTAATTATACCTAGAAATTTTTTTAAATGGCTGTATCTAAGTGGTTATAATGCGTTGATATCTATTATTTGGTATATATTATATTAGTTAACCTACCTATCATTTGTATTATATTATAGTAATACCGCAGGCTGTTGTTCTATATTCAGTGAATAAATATGCAATATGGTCAACTTTGTAATTTTGTATGTTTTTTTTACGAATTTAATTCTCGAATTTCTCTTTTTGATCTTGAGATGCAATGAAGAAATGTTCAATAAAATATTTTACATACTTATATACGAGTACCTATATAATAATCCTTATTTTCTTTGCTCATGTAGCTTTTTTATATACATTTGTATAAAATATACGGGCTTTAGAATTTCTGCTTTAAATTATCAGCAGGTCTTATTCAGTAGCCTCTTCTCCTATGACCTATAGAATATGTTATCCTTCAGGAATCTTACACTGAATTTTTTTCACAAAGGGGAAGTAATAGGGCCAATTAGGTCCTAACAGATTTTTCAAAATGTATTGTTTTAATTTTTTATAGTACATACTTAAACTATTATTGATTTTTCTGAACCTATACATCCAATTTAATTATCAAAATGAAACAAAATTAACTTCTAACGGTACCATTACCAAACTGCAGTTGTGTTCTCAAAACATTAAATATTGTTGTGTGTCTATGTTCCTGTCAGCAGTCCATTGCTGCATATGTGCGCATACACAATAAAAGCTTTTCATGTTAGGGCTCACCGATGCGAGAGTTATACTATAGATAATATACACCATAAATAGTAACTCGAATGCTAAAAATTTAATTAATGTATCGGGGTCCAAGATTTTCACACTGGTATTTGAACACAAAAAAGGATACAAAAGTAAAACAAAGCGTTATAACAAAACATGTCTATTCTCGTGAACTATGCTTAATAAGTCACAATCATTATTTCTAACTTGAGCTCCCAGTGAATTTCGAAAAATGTCTCAATTTAGCTATGTTGTATATCAAAATTGCAACTTAAAAATTCCCTCCCTAAATTCTTCCATCCGGGAATAACGCCATATCACAGATTTCTGTCTTAATCCGTTTTTAGCGAGGCTCCATCTATTAGTTATTAGCTTAGACTCTCAGTGGTGTAATTACTTTGGTTTCTTAAATAAAAGTTTTTTAAAATTAACCACTAATTATTATTGAACCTGCTCATTAATTAATAGACTTCCTGGTTTTAATCTTAAATTCACACGGAATATTTGTTTTATTCATCTGAAAAATAAAGACATTTCATGTGGCATGCAGACATCTGTTGGCAAGTAGCCTTACTAATAGTCTTGCGGTACTAAAGAGATTTTTACATTTGTTACCCATTAAACAAAAAATAAACATTACTTATTTCTTTGAAATTTACAAAGCCGTTGAGTTAACCTTCAAATGTTTGCTTTTTTATTTCTATAAAATAATATAAAACATCTAAATATTTGAATGAAAAACATCTTTTCATGTTAACAAGATTTAATACGGCTTAATTATGGATTTCAAAACGCCTGTAAAAAATAAAAACTATCGTGCAGTACAGATTCCACCTTCACCGTATATGAAGCAAATTGGATTCGGAACAGGTAAAAGCTTTACTTTAATCTTTAATTTTATAAATTGTCTAATATTCATCATGAATTAGGTATTGCTGTCTATCAAATGGAAAGGGCCCCTGTGTTTAGTAATTCCAGTTCCCCATGGGCGGTAAAGAAACTTATTCAAAAACACAAAAATAATATAGAACTTGATCAGCGATTAAAAGAAGAGGCTGAAGTGCTCCGAAACCTGAATCATCCTAATATTGTTGGATTTCGGGCATTTATTAAAGATCCCGATGGCAGAAATATCTTGGCTATGGAGGAATGTGCCAGTTGTCTTGGAGATATGATAGAAGAACGTGATATTGCATATTCTGCAAAAACAATCTTGAGAGTTTCCTACGATATATCAATGGCACTGGATTATCTTCACAATAAAGTATTTTTGATGCATTGTGATATCAAGTCATACAATATTTTAGTTAATGGTGACTTTATTATTTGTAAGCTTTGCGACTTCGGAGTTTGTTTACCTGTGACCAAAATAGGCGAAGTAGATCGAAAAAGAGCAGGGAAAGAAGCTGAGTATATTGGCACTGCAGCATGGTCAGCTCCAGAAATTCTGCAATGTCCCCAAGATATCACCACAAAGGCAGATATATACGCATTTGGATTAGTGATTTGGGAAATGATTGCTTTAGCACCACCCGTAGATGAGGACTTTGTTAACAGTTTTAATAGTTCACAAATCAATATGAACTCATCGACTGTCTCTTGCAATGACAAACCTCTCAGAATACGTCCCGCATTACCTGACTTTGATCTAGACGAGGAATATAACTTATTGTTGGAAATATTTTACTGTTGCACTGAAGTTGATAAAAACAAAAGACCTGCGGCTAAAGATATAAATATTATGTTGGAAGAAATACATAAAGATCAGTGTGATGTACTTACTAGGAAAGTTTGAAAATATCTTTTATTTTTGTTTAGTAATATGCCATCTGTGTATAGGTAAGTAAATAGAATATTTATTTATAATTTTCATGTACATACATTTACTTTTATAAATTTACCCTTTATACAAGGTGATTCAGTTTTAACCAGCATAACTTTAAGAATCGATAGAACTCGTAAAAATAATAGGACTGTTTCATATAGAAAAAATGCCCTAAAATATACGGTTGACCTTTTCGAGACGGCCGCCGGACAACAGTTGCGTACTACCTGAAAGGCACTGTCTGAATATTTAGCACCAAAATATTCATAACACCTTTACACCTAAATATTCATAACAGCAATACGTTTTAAGGATGCTCTCGCATTAAAAATATGATTTGTTTTATTTCTTGTTTGGTTGTCTCACTTTAACTATTTAAACTTGATGGCGGAACAAAATGGCCGCCAATAGCTGTACTTTCTCTATCTAGGGACTCTATTATTAGCAAACCTCAGACGCCTTCTGTTGACAAGTAGATTTTGCTCCCAATAGAGCTAGGGCTTCTGCCAAATTTGTAAGATATTTAATTGAAATATAATAACACTATTTAGTCCAAAACAAGTACCTACAAAACTATAAACAATATTATTTCTAATGTCGACTAGTTTTTTTTGCAATAATATATGAATATTTCACAATATATTGAAAATTTTTCCCTTGTTGCCAAGATCGGATTCTTAGAAGTTCTCTTAATAATTCAGTTTCGTGCTTCTAGTTGTCTGAATATTGATAATAATTATATCATTATTGTCCCCCTCTGGGTTCGGGGCCACAATTGTAGAATAGACCAAGGGTCAACCCAGGGTCAGAATCAACCGCCTCCTCCTGAGCCAGTGACTCCCTCTACTGTGGCTCCACATGGTGCTGCTGTAAGGGAGTCTGTGAAGGTGGTCACGGAGGAGCACAAAGCTGCCTCCGTGGACACCTTCGGACAGGAAAGGGAGGTGGAGAATGCGCTGCTAATGGAGGACTCCGAAGAAGATGATACTCTCACCGGAGAACTCCATAAAGCAGAGGAGCCCTTGGGGACGTCAGATGATGACAGCCCCAATGCACTCTGACAGCCTTAAGCTTATGAACTCTGAGAACGTAATCAGATTTATACAGGTGAACCTTCAGCATAGCAAGGCCGCCTCTGCTGTTCTATGTGAACAGTTTAGGCGCCTTAAATGCCAGGTAGCCTTAATTCAAGAACCCTGGCTATATCAGGGTAACATTAGAGGATTATCTGCTTCTGGAGGAGCAATACACTACTGCTCCTCTGCAGAGAATCCTCGTGCAGGCATCATAACCTGTGGTATTGATTGCTTTCCCCTATCGGATCTATGCACACGCGATCTGATGGCAGTAAAAATCAGGGTGCAAGCTGGACAGAGCGATCACTATATCGTGATCTGCTCGTCCTACTTCCCCATTGAAGTAACCGCTCCCCCAACTGAAGTGGTAGCACTTACCAGATACTGTGAGGACAGGGGTCTCCCTCTAGTATTAGGTTGCGACTCCAACTGTCATCACATATTATGGGGCTGCAGAAGGGATAACCCCAGAGGCCGCAGTTTTGTTGAGTTTATAGGTTCAAGCGACCTAGAAATCGTCAACAAAGGCTGCGTCCCTACGTTCAGCTGCAATCGAGGTCAATCAGTAATTGACCTCACCATTTGCACGCCGAACCTAGCCAATAGGATCCAGAAATGGTCAGTGTCTGACGAAGTGTCCATGTCTGACCATAGACATATCCTATTCAACGTAGAGGCAACTCACGTTAAGACTATAACTGTCTCAAGAAACCCAAGGGCTACCAACTGGGACCTCTACAATGAGGAACTAAAGGGGCGCTCATGGGATATGTCACACGGACTCGCTAATACAGCTGAGATTGACATTGCAGTCAACCAGATGTCAGCAGCCGTTGTCGAAAGCTTCGAAGAAAGCTGCCCTGCGGCAAGCAAACCTTCGAATGCTAAACATCCCTGGTGGAATAACACCCTGGAAAAACAAAAAAAGTTAGTTCGTGGGCTTCTTAGGAAAGCCGAACGTAACAAACATCCTAATGACTGGGAAGCCTTTCATAACTCCCAGCGCGAATACAAACGTGCTCTTCGAGTGGCACAGAGAGAAAGCTGGAGGAAATTCTGCACCGGCATAAATGAAATGCCGGCCGCAACACGCCTCTGCAAGATCCTATCTAAGGACCCTAATGCCAGGATTGGCGCACTAGCCTATCCTGGTGGTGGGTTCACCTCAACTGCAGGGGAAACGATGGAGCTCTTGCTCCAGACGCATTTCCCGGACTCACGGCACGACCACTTGGATACCGAGCGCAGGCCGGGACCAATGGATTATAGCACTGCCAAGAGAGTAGTAACGTTTGAGAGGGTAATCTGGTCTGTTAAGACCTTTCCCCCTTTCAAATCGCCCGGTAGGGACGGAATTTACCCGGCCCTACTACAATATGGATTAAGCACGCTAGCGCTGTTCCTCGTCAGGATATTCAGATCCTGCTTGGCGCGGAGCTATGTTCCCTCGTTATGGAGGGAAGTGAAAGTTGTGTTTATCCCAAAAACAGGAAGATCGGACTATACCGACCCAAAGTCATTTAGGCCAATAAGTCTTACGAGTTTTCTATTGAAGACACTGGAAAGGCTTATTGACCGATACCTAAAGGAGGAACAACTTGCAATGCGGCCTCTCCACGCACATCAGTACGCTTACCAGAATGGTAAATCGACTGAAACAGCATTACACCACCTTGTTCGCAAGATAGAAGGGACGCTCGAAAATAAACGAGAGTCACTTGGTGCCTTTCTAGACATAGAAGGAGCGTTCGACAACACCCCCTTTGATGTCATTCATCGCTCCTTAGCTCAGCGTGATGTGGAGCCTTCCCTATTGGGTTGGATTCGATTCATGCTTTCGCAAAGGAGCATCCAAGCAGAAATGCATGGTCATAAACACACAGTGGTTGCTAGTCGAGGCTGCCCTCAGGGAGGGGTTCTCTCCCCCCTACTGTGGAGCCTTGTAGTGGACAGCCTACTGTGGGAATTAAATGACGCTGGTCTGTATGCACAGGCCTATGCAGATGACTTGGTCATCCTATGCAGTGGAACCAGGGACAATTTGCGTGGCCCTATGGCTAGGGCCATAAGAATAGTTGAGAACTGGTGCCAAATAGCTGGCCTAAGAATAAACCCTAAGAAAGCTCAGCTTATGCTATTCAGCAAAAAGAGGAACCAAGAAAATCGACCAGAGATTACTCTCTCTGGTGTGGTCCTCACCTACCACCAGACGGTGAAATATCTAGGTGTTCACCTCGATGCTAAACTGTCTTGGCATGATCACATATCATGCAAAATCAGGAAAGCAACGTGTGCACTGTGGACGTGTAGGAGGGCCTTTGGTGGAAGCTGGGGTCTTAATCCCAAGGTTCTCCACTGGCTCTACTGCACTATTGTTAGACCAATTTTAACTTACGGGGCCATCGTGTGGTGGCCTTGTGTTGAAAGGAACTCAACTAACAGGCAACTGGACAGGGTCCAGAGACGTGCGTGTTTAGGAATGACTGGAGCATTGAGAACGGCTCCCACCAGAGCTCTGGAGGTGCTATTAAATCTCATGCCACTACAAATATTCATTAAATTGGAAGCCATGCGTGCGGTATATAGACTGCGCACGCTAGACCAGTTACAGGTGTGCTCATTCGGGCACTCTCGCATGTGGAACTGGGCCACCGAACGATGCCCGGTTCTACTCATGAGTGGTGATCATACTCCCACTAAACTACATCCCTCGAACTTCCTGGAGGTCGTAATCCCTGACCGCGAGGAGTGGGGGATAGAGAACACCCCGATGGCAATCCGCAATGGAACCAACTGGTATACGGATGGATCCAGGGCGGATGGAATGTCGGGTGCCGGAGTCTTTTCTGACTCGGAACAAATAAGTAAATACTTTGCTCTGGGTGCACATGCTACTGTCTTCCAGGCCGAGGTATTTGCGATTCTATCCTGTGGGCTGGAGCTGCTAGCTGGCCCACAAAGAACTGGTAGAATCAATATATGCTCCGACAGTAGAGCTGCCATCTTGGCACTTAGTGCCGTTGAAGTGCGCTCAAAACTGGTTCTGGAATGCAAGACTGTCCTCGAGACGCTCTCTCAGAGGAATAATTTACGCCTTGTCTGGGTCCCAGGACATGCTGGTGTACCGGGAAACGAGAATGCCGATCAACTAGCCAAATTAGGCACTTTAGAGACACCTACTGGGCCTGAACCCTTCGTAGGGATCTCCAGAAGCACAGCGGTTCTCTCAATGAAGACTTTAGCCCAACAAATGTTTCAACATTGTTGGACAACTGCTCCAGGCATGAGGCAGGCTAAAGAACTCATATCTGGTCCCGACGCTGGGAGGACCAGACAGCTGCTGAAGTTAAGCAGATGTAACTTAAGAACAGTGACAGGCCTACTGACCGGTCACTGCCACCTAAGACGACACCTTTACATAATGGGTCTTGTGGAAGACCCTGAGTGTAGGGGATGCTTGGAAGATGAGGAGACAGCAGGGCATGTTCTGATGAATTGCCCCGCTTTCCTGCATACACGTATGCAATACCTGGGACAACTGATGCTGATGCCCAGGGACTTTAGAGAGCTATGTCCCAGCCGCCTCGTTGGCTGGGACATTAAGGCAACTGGACTGGTATAGCTCTCGAAAGGCGGGACGTGACGGGCCCATACTGAGGCCTATACGTCAAAGGGCAGAGCCCCCGCCAATCTCAATCAATCAATCAATCAGACCCAGGGTACCTCCTACCTGTCGTAAGAGGCGACTAAGGTGACTGAATGGGACTGCCTAGCCGCTTAGACATGACCGGTAAGATCTTAAAAGTTATGCTGGGCGGGCGTTGGTGGCACTTGGATGGGTGACCTAGGCAGGCTTGGGCCCGGACTGTGGCGTCTGCCCGAGACCTGGGAACACTCAACACATCTGTCGCGGACGCGTGGTCCCAGATAAATGGTAATGAGGACCAGAGTAATTAATCTCGGTAACTCAGAAGCATACTATCATACATACAAATTGTAGAGACTTTGCCACCAGGCCACCCTTAATAAATAGGATGGTTTCAAGAAAAGTACTCAAGTAAAAAGGAGGAATGCATAAAGGGCCTAATGAGGCCTAAGTGCTGTGGTGGAATGGGAGTGTAACACTACCTTCCACTACACTCCGCCCCATATACATACATACATACATATATCATTATTGATTAATTCTTCTCCCACTCAAGACTTACTATATTTTATTAGCATAAGGACCTCGACTACGTAAAAACAGCATTTTACGTTGAAGAGATGAAACTAATTAGGGACTAATCTAATTAAACAGCCCTGATATTGAAAATAGTAAAACAACAGGTTCAATATAAAATTTTATTAATAATATATAACTATTTATGTACAATATAAAATATAAGATTTATATACATAATAAAATTGTAATATAATTTAATTAAAAATGGCAATTGCCTAATTCAATATAATATATATATACTTTTATATTTAATGTTATGAGCACTTGATAATTTAAGTCACAATTTATTAACTAACTAATTTACACTTTAGTTCCATTCTGTTGATGCTCCCCTATTGTAACCTGCGTTACAAAAGGTCCTCGATGTTGTGTACCCCTACTTCCAGAGTGTCGTCCCTGGACGGGCTGGTTTCGTGGAAGGGAGTTGGAGTTGGCATCTTGGTAAATGGGGGGCGGTTGTTGGGTTGCTATATGTGGAATGTTCTGCCGAGCACCTCTGTTATTTAACACGGACTGCACACTTTCGTACTCGTAATAGTTGGAGACTGGCCTTAACTGGTTGTCTACCCTTGTTTGACGCTGGGAGTGGTACTGGTGCTGTTTTCGGCTGAGAAAAAATATAATTTATTGAATGCTAATATTCTGTTTACTCAACAGAAATAGTTAAGCCCCTCTCCATTAATATAAATCCATGTATGCAATATCAGTTTAACACGTTATGTCAAAACGCAAATCAAATCTCCTGAAAGACGTGTTTGGTTGTATTTATAGGTTTAAAAATACACCAATAAAAATATTCTTTCTATTCAAATTTGGGGTGTAAGTATGGGGAGTGGCTTAACTATTTCTGTTAAGTATGTAAAGTTAAGAATGCTCATTCATTAGTTTCCAAAATAATTGTCCATAGACTTCAGTTATATTCGGGTTGATAGAATTGGAAGAAACCAAAATTATTTCTGTCTTGTAAATTTAGGTAAATTATATGCTACCTTTTGTAGGTTTTTTAAAAAAATGCACATCAGGCAAGTAAACCAAAGTTGGTTGACTTGCCTGATGTGGACCTAAACATTATCAAAGATCATTTGGACCTAAACATTATCACATTGGCCAAAGAAATGTGGACTTATTTACAAAATTATTTAAGGGTTTTTAATTATTACCATATAAAAACCTGTATAGCCCACAGCAGGCTTCCTGTCATAGGTTTTAAACACAAGAGTGTTTAAAACCTACAAGAGGAAGCCTGCTGTGAGCTATACAGGTTTTTATTTGGTCCTAATTAAAAACGCGTAAATCATTTTGTATATCAGCCCACATTTCTTTGGCCCATGTCTGTGATATTATTTAGGTCCACATCAGGCAAGTCAACGAAAGTGGTTGACTTGCCTGAGTATCCCATTTTCAAGAATTATTTACAAGTAACCATGAAGCACTGTCAAAAAAAATGCTTCGCTTCCATTTAATAAACATAAACTAACTAATTTATACAAGTACCATAGATCCATAGGGATATATGAAATGTTAACTTTTTTTAAATCTTCTTGTGCTCTGTGTATCTTGGCAATAACAATATTTGTTTTTCTCTGAACTAACTACATATCCATGTGGCTCTGATACTAGTTATTTGTAGCTAAATGCTCCAAGGGAATTAATATAAATATTTTTAATGTTAAATGTATGTAATATTAACAAATACATTCAAAATGTTTAGGTGTAAATAAAGTTGTTTCCTTTTATAACAGTCAAAAGTTCATGATTTTCATTAAAAGCTTTATTCTATTACATTTTTCATGTGATAAATCAAACATTTTGCACCATAGTATTGGAAAATAAAAATAAATTTAAGAAAAATTAGGATACATAAATAACAAGTACAAACCCGAATATAAATGAGAAGTTCAAACCAGGTCATTATTTTTGAAAGTTATATATTATAGTTTGTATAATGGATATTTGGGATGAATTAACAGTTATGGCTCTATACACTATAACTCACAAAAACACATAAATATCCATTTTACAAGTGTATCTGTAAGGAAATGACATATTAAACTTTAGGAAAAAACCACCACCGAACAAAGCATGCAAAATATAATTATTGACAATATTAAAAAGCTCAGATGTTGGCAGGGGTCAAGCATGCTAAGCCAAGTAAGCTAGTATGCTATTATTAATGTTCACTCACCCTCACTAATAATTGTTTTTATTTTATAACTGTATAGGCTATTGGAATTAATAAAAAAAGGTGATTTTTAAGAAGTTTTATCTCCAAAAGATTGTATTGCATAAAATGAACTTTTAGCTATAAAAACTTGAAAACTCATAGTCGGAGAAGTACCTAAAAACGCATAATTATGCAAAGAAAGTGCATTTTCTGCTGTTTTTGTGCATTTTTCAAAGATATTCATTTAAGATTCATACAAATTTAAGAAAAAATGTTCGTTTAGTATTAAACAAGCCTTAAGTAACATATTGGGTCATTTAAGACCATTTATGGGCCGAGTATCCATTAAAGCATCCAAAAGTGCATAATTTGCAACCGTTTAAAATTTTGTTTAATAAATGCCTAAAATTAATAAAAATATCGTCCAAATTTTATACTCGGGGGTTTTCGGGTCACTAATTAGGAATTTGAAGAGAAAATTGGATAAACAAAATGGCTGACTGATAATGGCGTGAAAATAAATTTTAGAAGTTTCTTTCCTTTTTTTTTTTTCACACTAAATGTACACCAAGAAATTAAAAAAAATATATTTTACGTCTTTTTTAACAATTAATTTTCAATTTTTATTTTTTTTTGCATTTCCCCCTCCCCCCCTTCTATATCTTATTTTTTAATGAGCTGCCATTTAATAAAAAAAAAACTGTTAATAGAAAAATGCTTTGGTAATATATTGGTAATGTCGAATAAAATAAATTCATACTTGATTGTATGAAAATGTACTTGTACTTGATGAAAATGTACTTTTAAAATTGAATTTCGCGCCATTATCAGTCAGCCATTTTGAACTTTCACTTTTGTATGCGTTTAATGGCTACAATCGGCCCACAAAGGATCTTAAATAACCCAGTATGTTACTTAAGGCTTGTGTAATACTAAAACAAACCATTTTTCTTAAACTATTATGAACCTTAAATGAATGTCTTTGAAAAACCCTTGAAAAATGCACAAAAACAGCAAAATATGCACTTTTTTGCATCATTATGCATTTTTACATACTTTCCCCATCATTATGTGCGTAGGGACTATGATTTTTCAAGTTCTTATACCTAAAAGATGAAGAACATTTTTTTATTAATTCCAACAGCCTAGTAGCTTTTTTTGTAAGTAACAATATATGAAATATTTATTTAGGAAGCAATGGTTGAATTATTAGGTTGAATTATTAGGTATTGTATAAAACTTGAGTATATTTTTTACTTTTGATGCCTTCATTTAAATTCTAAAATCTTGAATATGTGCCATTAAAATGTAAAGAAATAAATATATCATAAAAAAGGTATAATATGTATAAAGTGCAAAGGGTGTGACTGTTTGACTATTTTATTTTTTTAAATAAATTTTAATATTATCGATAACATTTTAATGAAAATATTTTAAGTAAGAGATATGTATAAAGTGCAAATGATTATAATGTGACTATGTGTGATGTTTCAAAATACATTCTAACACTATTTATTTTGTGCCCAAACCAAATATGGAAAATTTTGGTGAATGTACTAGAAGTGCCAATCCCAGAACGTTGTTTAAATCCGGGGATTTTTGGGACGAAGGGCAACTAATCCCGGGATTGTTCCCCAAATAATCAAAGTTTAATTCTAAAGGTTTACTTAAAGCCCCAGAGGATTGTTAATCTTTACTTTTAATCTGAAAATAAATAAATTACAACACAATACAAACATAACGAAATATAAACTACAAACTATGACAAAATGTAAACTTCTTATTGCTTTTTAAAAAAAATACCGCAAGGATATCAACGTGTCTAGTGTGTCGTCTCTAAGGCTAGAGGGAATCCTATTGCAGACATAGCCAGCAGAAGAGACTCCACACTGGTAGGAACAGTTTTTAGGAATATATAATATACACATGGAAGATTTTACCCACGTTTAAAATGCTCTGTATGACAACAGAGCATTTTTTTAGAATCCTCTGCAGTTTTATTTTCAATAGGATTTTATTTTCCTCTGCTCGTATAATTTCCGCAACGGAAACATCCTTGTCATCACTGATATTTTCTGTTTCATATCCCTCCATCAGGGAATCTTCATCTAATATATTTAGAATTAATTTTTTCCAATTCAGGTTTGATTAGGTTCGTATTTGGAATATTCAAGTAGTCATCTCATTCGGTATTTGTGTTGGTATGAAATTTCAGAAACCCCAAAAAAATAGTTCTTTATCGGATAATTCTGTTTAATAGCGCTTTTAAATTGTGTATTTTTGCTCTTATTAACTTATTTTAAAAATCCCGGGATTGGCACCCCTAGAATGTACATTATACAATTTTCAGGTGACATTTCAATAATGGATTTCCTTGGGACAGAATGATTATTGGTTTGTCCACATGTTACCCAGAAGACATTACAAAGTCCAGATTAAGATTTATTTTATTTGCCAATAAAAGAAAGCTATTTATTCATTATAAACACAAATACCTATCTTTATGATCTAGAGGTATCTACAAGCAGAATATAATGACTACATGAAAATAGAGAAAACACCACATAGCACATGCAAATAGCAGATGAAACATTAAATAAATATTCCATTTCCAGAAAAAAAACGCATTTTATTATTATTATATCTGTTCTAATAGTCATTCTTTCAGTGGATTAAACAAATTGTAAATATCACATTGTTTTAACAGTTGTATAAAAATATTACTTGAGGAGCAAGCCCATAGAAGCCACGCTATTAGCAGTTCCCGATTTAATTACGTATACGAAATGGTTTTTTGGTGCTTTCTGCCACACCAAATTCAAGCAAAACCTATATTAGATGTAAATTACCTTTACATGTGTAGCAGGAACCATTAAAACATTATTTTTTTCAAGTAATATCCAATGCAGACAAAAACTGTGGGCCCTGCATATAGATATAAAATGCAGTATGTGTCTGGTGGCATAAGAAAAATGATCTACAAAATTTTTAGGAACACAGGCTAGACCTGAGTAGTTGTTTTTAGGGTTAACCCGCTGTTAGTCGCGCGGTTTAATACAAATATAGTCGCATCGGTATAAGAGACCGTTCGTTTTTTAAATAAAATTCACCTATGCCCGTTTGCACCCGTTCACATTAAATATGTCGATTAGCTAATCGCGGTTAGAATTTAACATGCCGTTACTAAGCACCAAAGTTGCGAATCTCTGTAATTTCTTTTACATTATCCTGTTGTTACTTTACAACTTCATAATTAATAGTAAAACCTTTAAAAAGTAACGTTTTAGTTTAAAATGTTTTGTGTGGCTATTTATATAAGATAAGATTATTTGTATTTCTAATATTCTAAATATGTGCTCTTATTATTTTTTCCCCGATTAACAAACAGGGCGCGTTACAGAATACACGCGTTGGTATCTGGTCAACTGTTCGAAATCCCAGTCAGAAGAGTAGAATGTAAATACTTGACATCAAGACCGATATCGGAAGTTGGATAACCACTCAGGTGAGAAAACCGGCTCCCGAAATCAATATACGTGGATAAACATTTTGCGGGCCTGCTCCTCATTTATTTTAGTGATATTGCATGTCTGGAATATTACGGACAGCAAGACTGATAATTTTAGAATTCTGTCTACAACAAATAGATGGAATAAAGGCAATATAATGCGTTGCGTTAATTTTACAATACATAGATTTGTAAGAATATCTACGACCTACACAGAGAAGAAGTGTGCATGTAACAAAATATGATCAATCACGGTGCATACCTTTCCTCCTCCACCTTTAACCTTTGTTGCTGAACCTGCAGGCGCATCTGAACTATCTGACTGTCAGATAGAGGATCTTTGCGGCTGCCAAAAATAGGACAATTATATCAGATTTATGGAAAACAACAGTGAATGGAAATGTCTATATTTGAGTTTAGAACAATTGAATATAAATGAAGATGTAAAGTAATAATCATAGATTTTGAATATTAGATTTTTGAAAAAATTACGTGGATACTTTAAAAATGTAAGTTGCTATATTTTTTTACTTTCTCGTAAAACAATTTGATGGTGGGGGACAAGACACAAGTGGACAAATAATGAAACATTACCATATCGTCATGCGACAAATCAGTGTTAGTTACAAATGAAATGTGCACAACAGGCAGGTTGAATTACAAAACAAGGTAAAGGTATAAAGACCTTTTGCCCGCATAAACATCCACATAAGACAGGCACTGAACTTACCTCAGATGGTTTTGAAGCTCGTTGTAATTGACATAATGGGTAAACGGAACGGATTCTGTGATGCCAGAGCGGCTGCCGGGCCTACCATACTCTACGAATGGCGCATCTATTCTCTAAAAAAATATAAGGTCAAATATGCATTTAAAAAAATGAAAATTAATAAAAAAAAATAAGTTCAAAATACACCAGAAATATGTGTACCTGTTGCGTTGGTCTATCATAAATATCACGTTCATCGGTTTGATAGTACGTATGCCTTTGGGTGGAACGTTGCTTATGTATTTCCCTCTCATTTCGCCTGCGTTCCGATGAGTTTTGCCTATATTTTATTGGGGGAGCCACTGAGTTTTCTGGAATCACCTGTAGGCACACGTGCAGCGTAATAAGTAGTAGGTAGTGCAAGGAGATGTAATAATTACCTGTACCTGCTCCGCGTGCCGGTGGACGAAACCGTGTCGCTGATAAATCGGCTCACGCTGAACCTGCTGCTCCCTAAGGTGGGCATTTTGGTGATGGGAATTTTGCAGCTGCTGCGAGTTTTGGTGTGGTTTATGTGGAGTATGTTGGGGCGGGTGTGAAATCTGCTGTGGTGTTGGTGGCATACTCTGTGAGCTATGTTGCTGATGGATATTCGGATGCTGAGAGTTTTGTGGAGGTTGCTGAGGATTTAGCTGTTGGTGTGGCGAGTATCTTGGGGGTTGTTGAACTTGTTCCTGCAGTCTCTCGGACTGGCTACCCTGGCTCTGATTATCATTGTGATGTGACTGATCGTTTTCTTGGGGAAGCTTGGATTGTTGTGGCGGAATGTTGGCGTTGGAGTCAAATTCTTTGGTGTGATGATAGTGTTGGACGGGTTCTGTATTGGAAAACTCAATTTTTCGATGTTTACCGAACCTAAAAATAAAGGCATTAATTTTATTGAAACCCGGATAATAAGATAATTGAACTCAAGCGAATCATGGTTATGGTTAACCGTTGCATCACTAATTATTACACATTGTTACAATAATGATTTCCTTAAATTTTTTGAAATATCAATGTTTAAAGAAATGGCACTGGCGGCCATGTTTTTCAAAATGGCAACTTTAGCTCAAATGCGATTTTTTGGGACTTTTGGATTTCCATTTGACACTAGAGCTATCGATAGAGAAAGATGTACACTCACCTAAACATGGAACCTATTCCCTTAAATAAACCAGGTTTCTTCTTATTTGACTTGATCTTACTATCTAAAGCCGCATTAAGTGATGATTGCCTCGGTGCCCCCCTTATATTATTAAAGCCGTCAATTTCTCTCTCGTTTGAGATTGGCCCATCTAATAACCAATGCTTCTTGGCACCTACAAACAACATAAATGGAAAATCTGCATTTACATAACAAGTTAAATTTACCTATTTCACTTGTATGGTTGGGATCTACAACAGCGGCCCTGAAACTTTCCTCACAGCCCTTACCTCGTATTACTTTCAGGGCTCCAGAAGGCCCCCTATAACTGTAAGCCGGATCCCCTTCTTCCTGCATTTGAATCTATAAAATATTTTCATTAAAAATGAAGGTCACACGTATCAAGATGTCACCTACCTCTTGAACCATCGTCTGTAAGGATTCTAAGCTCGAGGACTTTTTCATGCCTAGACTTGGACCTAGCTGACCTAATTTGTCGGCATCTGAGAAATACATTATGATAAAAAGCGATATAATGGTACAGTATAACACAGATGTGCCCTATATTATCACAGATCAGTACCAATACATAGATGTGAGATATCATTCAGAAATATTGCATAAATGGAAACATTCCAAGAATATTTACTATTTCCAAATCCTCATATTTGTAGGTACATA
Organism: Tetropium fuscum; assembly: GCA_964058915.1. NCBI lineage: Eukaryota > Metazoa > Arthropoda > Insecta > Coleoptera > Cerambycidae > Tetropium > Tetropium fuscum. The sequence continues at coordinate 338,453 of CAXKVY010000098.1, read as the reverse complement.
TTTTAAAACACTTAAGAACATACACTTGAATAGTCATTAATTATATAAGGGGATTAACAAGCCTTTAATCCACGAGAAAAAATAGACACTCTAGACGCAGCCAAGTTACATTTTTTCGAGAGGATTAAAGGCTGTTAATTCCCGAATGTACTCCAACTTCTATCCACGACCACGGCCAAAACTGGTTAATTAAGAGAGTGAAAATCATGTGAGAGCAGGTGCAAAATTCTGTTTATGAAAAACGTCAGATTTGACATTTTTTTTTTGACCAGAAAATAAAATCGAGGTGTGGTGTTGTGAATTTTAATCCACTAGTGCATTAGAAGGCCTCTAATCCATGGAAAACAGTATTAAACCTTCCTAAGATGGTGGTCGTGGATAATACAATTAATAATAACAATTCAAAAATAACCTCCAAATATTTAAAGGGATCAGAAAATATAATAAATATAATATGTCATATTTGACAATACTGTAATTTTATCTGTGTATTTTCTATTTTGCGAAAATATGGGTGTAGCAATTTTTTTTTTGAAGTTGATGCATATCGTAGTCTCTAATGGAGGTGTCGTAGTCGTACTCTGTAGTTTTTCAGCGGCGGCTGGTGAGATAGTGCCACTGAGCCATGGCACCACCTTATTTATTCGTAAAAATACATAAATATTAATTGTATCTTTCATTTAAACATATTTTCTATCTAGTGCATTTCTCCCCATTCTTCAAGAATTTATTTATAGAAAGTCTGGCAATAGCACACTGCCCGACTGCCCCGTCGACGCGACACACGCTCTAAAAAATAGGTAGGTACCTATGTAAAAATTGGAAAACGGTTAGCCGCGACCAGTTTCTTGCTCAATCTGTGCACGCAAGTTCGTTGTGCCTGACACAGTGAAATGAAATAGATGTTCCAGAATCGTGTATGAGCGACAGAGATAAACGTAATCCATACAATTTTACATACACGGGTTAAATAGTAAAAGCGGAAAGAATATTGCTGTGCCAGGCTCAGGGCGCAGTTTCTTGACTTAGTCGGTTTGTGTTGCATCGCGTTTTATTGTCAATGCAGACATCACGTGTAGTGTGTTTTTCTAGGACAAATTGTTTGTCCTAGAAAACAGTTGAACACATTTGTTTTGTTGTAGTTAACTTTTATTGGATATTGGATTAGTGTGTCTGTGTGTGATAAATAGTGTTTAGTCTTTAGTAGGTACCTATTTAACAAATTAATTATGAATAAGATCAGCGATTTAAAAACGTTTAGTAACTTTTCACTGGAAGAAAAACTTAAAGTTAAAGAGTTAGGACGACCAACGGCTGATATAAATATTATAAAACAGAGTGGCAGTGGACAAAAATCTCGATCCCGTAAATTTAATAAAACTATCTACGGTAAAAATAATTGGTTGTGTGGATGCGAAGAGACTAATAAACTATTTTGTTTATTAGTCTTTGAGACTAATAAACTTTCATCGTTAATTTTATAACTTTTTTTTAATAAGCATAAAGACAATAAGTAGTTTTAGGCATTTTTCCCACAGGCATTTTTCGATAGACATTGAATCACACGTTAAAATAGACAAATTCTCCAGAACGCTATTAGTTTGCTGACTACGCAAAGTGGACTCAACGTGATGTCCAGACTATAGAGGCAAAGCGTCTAAAAAGTTATTCTGTTGGATTACTGGAGTGACAATATCAACGCGTGTCCGGGTTCCCTTTTTTACTATTCATTATATCATATAAAATTACAGTCCTGTCATATATCACATACTCTATATTCATTTAAATTTGCACTGACTTCATGGCTACAGTTGCAAATACCTCAAAACATGAGAAATACGCAAATTTTAAAATGACATTCACCCAAATTTTAAAATGACATATATGACATCAAGAATGACTCGTCACCATCTCTGTATCTTCGATAATAAATGACACTTCGGAAATACTTGTACCATCCTATTTAAGAATATACAAATATACTGTTTATATTGTTACTCATTTGTTGGCGATTAATATATGATTGAAATAATGAAAAATAATAAAGAAAAAAACATAAAACAAGTGTTAAAAGAAAAAAAGCTGTTGATGAAAAAATGGTATGCTTACACTCAGGATGCTCAGATGAACGGTTTACACTAATGACAGATTCGACCGACCCAACTCGCACTAAACTAGCTGTTAAACGAAACAAAAAACATAAATTATTAGCACAATCTTGCAAACTATGGTTATTAACACAAATAAAACAACAAAAATTAGTTTGTTATAAAATCGTTTGTACAACTATTTTCTTGTCGTTTTATCAGTATTACACAAAGACAAAAGCAGCCGAAAAGCTAGCCCTACTTACTGTCTCTATTTTTCCTCTGCTCCCGCATCTTCTTTGACTTTTGGTAAGTGTCAGTACTCTTGGCATCTAACGTAGCGTGACGTTTTTCCGACATACTCTGCCTACCAAAAGCATCTCTACTGAAACCCTGCGGGTTCTCCAGAGACAATTGGCTGGCATAGGTAGCATCGGTACCCTGTATTGTCGTTTGGGAAGACGTATCAGTACTTTTATCACCATTGCTACCAGTCAAGCTGACTTTACCATCAGGTTCGTGATCATTCCGATTTTCCGGAACGCTGCCATTGGATACATTCATTTTATTGGTAATATGAACATTAATTCTGTAAAGAGATGGTAATTTTTAATTTACTATTGTGTCAATATTCAAGATTCATTCATTAGGTGCCCACTTAATACTGCAAAATTGTAATAATAAAATATTAACAATTGCAGTGGTGATTCTATCACAGCAAGGTAAGAGAATATGAACTCTCATTCGCGGGAAAGGTACGCGCATCCACTTAACGCATATGGTTCGGCCATGTTTTCTGTTTAGTAGAAATACCAATAAATGCTTTAAATAAATTTGTTTTTATTTATATTATAACTAAATATTCCATTTTTAGTTATAACACAAAATACTATATTATATAATACCTAATACTCAAGATGTAAATGGTTTATTTATAAATAAACCAGGCACAAATTTTATAAAATTATTAATTTGTAAAATAAAAATTAGATGTAACTAATTGGTATCATAAACAGTTGTAAAAAAAATATTGTTAAGTTAGTGCGCAAAATGTTTCTGTATATTCGAATTGACCATATTAGTTAGGTTATGATCTCAAATTGGCGCGGGTTCCTAGTTTAAAAATTAATGTATTCATGTCTTATGGGGACTCAAGTTCAGGGCGTTGTAGACGTGATATAGAAAGTCTCTTAGTGAAAAAAGTTGTACAAATACATTTTTCGATATTTTATTTGACTGAGAGTGTTAAAATATTGATTAAACATTATCAAAATAAAAATATTACCAATTTTAGAAGGCGATGTTTGTATGAAAAACGTATGTTGTTGCTTGATCCAACGGTTCAGAGAGGAAGGGGTTTGACATATGGTCCTTGAGAGGTAGGTACCATAGTATCTGTGTAGGTACTGTAGGTAAGGTTTTCGAAAAATAAATTATAATTTCATTGTGTTCATTTAAAAACCGGCAATATTTGTGACAACATCACTGAATTTGTATTATATTTGTGTCTTAGGTAACTTCTACTCTCATTTTATTTTGATTTACCTATTTCACATTTGGAAGTTTTTACAGACTTACTTATCTTTTATTTTCTGATTGCAAATACTTGGTTTTGAGCGTTGGTTAGAAAATGGGTGAAAATACAGTACCTACCTAATCAAACTCTGAACCATAAGTGATTTTTTCCTAGAGGCCAGAATATGTTAACTGTCTAAGTTAACTTAAAATCTTTTCAATTTGATGACTAATTAAATTTATTAAAAGTACATTATTTAGTATTAGCATCAACTGACGTATCTTGTTCTTGGTTGCCCTGACCTGAACAGATAGGAATAAGTACATCTATTCGATCGAAAGGTATAAAGCACATTACCGTTGTTTTTCCAAGGCGTTTCTATTAGTATCGTCAAGTTTGCTGTGCGGTATTTGTTTAATTAGTTAATGAAAAACCTTACATAACAAAAATGTCCATATAAATAATAATCCGGTATCTAGATAGGTAGTAGGTACTTACCGGATTATTATTTATATGGAGAAATCCACATTTGGGCCCATTTTTCCATTCTTCTTTCATAAAAGTGTACATAGTATATTATTACATCATTAATGTAAAAAATCGATAAACATTGACCAAAATAGTAATAAATAAGAAAACAACTCACTGACAATGTCATAACATAACTCTTAACCTTAGTTTTACAGCTAGCCTGGCATTCTTGCGTAAGAAATGTTAAAAGTAATACGCGACGTACGTCCATGGAAAACAGACAATTTAACTTAACAGCATTTATTTAATTAACTCATAGGTCTAAAAAAATAATTTGGACTTGAATTGTAGAGAAATATGTTTATAGTTTTACATATAATAGGTTTAAATACTAAGAAATGCCCAAAACACGAGAAATTCCCGTCTGAAAATCACACTTTTGAATCTCCCATAAGAAATACATGGCAGTCAAATTTGCTGAAGTGTGTTTAGGAACCCATTTCAAATTTCGCGCCCGGATTTTGATAACCTAACTAATATGGTCAATTACCTACTTTTTTTTACACAAAAAAGTGACACTCTCACATACAAATATTAATTTCGTGCACATAATATGAAAATAGATAATAATATCTCTACCCTCATTTTAATCGCAATGGTTAGCGTAGAAGTCAGGGACTTGTGCGAGAAAGGGGGCGGAATATTATCATCATGCAGACCGCATGGGCGCCCAGGTTAGGCCAGAAAATTCTAACCCCCATTCAATGCAGGAGTTTTGCCCCGCAATAGGTGGAGTGGCGACAATTTTTAAATGTTGTTCAGGACGGAGGGTTTGAAAAAATATTCAGTTTGCCTCTCTTAAAATAACTAAAACCTGAGGGTTTGAGATTTTTCCACAAATTTCCAATAGAAAATAGGAAAAATGCAAGAACGCCGCAAAAGAATATCATCTAACAATAGTATCGAATGAAGTAAACCATACAGAACGCCGCCACTACGGAATTTGAATACTTCTAAACTCGAACGGAGCTATGCGTGAATGTATGCATGTAGCCCTCCCGCCGATGAGTGATAAGACTGAAAAAACAGTGACACTCTCACATACAAAAAATGTTAATTTCGTGCACATAATATGAAAATAGCTAATAATATCTCTACCCTTCATTTTAACCGCAATGGCTAAAGACTGCTGGTTGTTCCTCATGCTGTGATTCGACCATAAAATTGGAGGGAAGAAAGAAATGTTAACATTTTACAAAACAATCTATCACCTACATAATGCAAGTAAAAATGTCTCAAAAAGTAAAACAATAGCATGCAGTAGCATAATGAATTATATTACTTACTGTTGATTTTGGTGTGTTAGGACTCGAGATCCATATTCATCTTCGATTAGGATGGGTTCTGCAGATGCCATATTAACTGTGGTACTTGTTAAATTGCCAAACGAACTATTTCCTAGCATGCTAGCGCTCCAGGTATCATGTGTTGCCTGTCGAAGCAGAAATATTATATAAAATAATAGCCTGTGGCATTATATTCATTTCAATGCACGCAAAAATAAATGAAATTTAGTAGTCACATGTCGCATTGGTTAACACAAATTATTAGTACCGATTTAATCTACAAGTAATTATTGTCATGATAGGGATGCTACCAATTAGTTACTGTCAAGGATGTGCTGGAAGTCGTAAGGTTTTGTGGTATTAGTTCTTTGTAAAAATTTATAATTTAAATATTCGATTAATTTATTTCATTTGAAAAAATGGTGTTCCTTTAATTATAATTACAGCATTAACTATCCATCCCAATGAACAATTCTTATAGGTAAAATTTTTTTCCTCCCTGACCTCTATTTAAGTACCTCTTAAAAAATAAACATACATGTATAAACAGTAAAAATTACACTGCAACACCGGTTACACACATGGCGTTTATTTTTCTATTATCTTTTAACATAATATTAGTAAGTGCATTTTACGTAATTGAACAAACAAATGTGGAGTAGTGGTTTGTAATGTAAATAAATTTCGTTCCGTGAAATAGCATACATTTTAAATAATATCACCTTATTTCAAATATTTTAAAATAAGCCGCTAGAAAATGTAAATAATATAACCACACAGTATTTCAAATCTTTGGTAGGAATACTATAACATCCCCCTGAAACCACGTGTAGGTAACACGCCGCTAGCGGGAATGGTAGGGTGACGCGAGGTCATAAATACGCTAGATGCTGGTATTTTCGTCCATCTAAGGTTATATATATATATATATATATATATATATATATATATATATATATATATATATATATATATATATATATATATATATATATACAACATATATATATATATATATATATATATATATATATATATATATATATATATATATATATATATATATATATATATATATATATATATATATATATATATATATATATATATATATATATATATATATATATATATATATATATATATATATATATATATATATATATATATATATATATATATATATATATATATATATATATATATATATATATATATATATATATATATATATATATATATATATATATATATATATATATATATATATATATATATATATATATATATATATATATATATATATATATATATATATATATATATATATATATATATATATATATATATATATATATATATATATATATATATATATATATATATATATATATATATATATATATATATATATATATATATATATATATATAATAAGGGCACCCAAGTGATATGAGAGCCTCTAATTAACACTCTAATCAACTATCCACGACCTCCCACATTTTTTATACCTGTTTATCCAAGTAACTGTAATCTTTTACCATATACTCCATTTCATTCTTTAGGTATTGCTGCTAAAATTATAAATTGAAAACTATTTTTATGAAATTAAATATGCTTAAAATTTGAAATGTAATAAAAAATAATTGTTATACAATAGTAAATGATTGCGCCACCACAAATTTTTCATAAATTAATTTTCCTCTGAACCATTCCGTATTCTTTTAGGAAATTTGTTTTACATTGTATGTCATCTTTTTGGAAATATTTATGTCGTTAGTATCAACAGGTTAAAAGCAAATTTTATAAATATACAAGGATTGTATATTCACCAATAAAAGTACATGAAATATTCAAGAGGAACGAATTAATGAAGACAAAAATTAAATACACTAAGAATGTTTCTATTGCCATTTTACAAGGTCCTTCAGCAATCCCCCCCATGAAGGTAGGAATATGTGATAATATAAACTGAAAATAGAAATGTACAGCATCATATATGCTATAAATAGAAAAACCGTTTATAAAAATTACCCTTTATAAAATAGTTATTTTATAAAAGGTTTAAGTTCCTACGAATCTAGAATTATTATTCCCACAAAAAAAATTTATAAGTTGGATATTGATTTTTTTCCTAACCATTCTGTACTTTTACAAAACTTGTTTCATATTGTAGGTCATCTTTTTCGAAATATTGTGTCGGAAACTTTTGGGAGAACCAAAATGGTTATTGATATCAACAGAATAAAAGTAAATTTTATAAGCACACAAAATATTTAAGAATAACAAATTAATGATGACAAAAATTAAATGCACTAAAAACGTTTCTATTGCTATTTTATAAAACCCAAAGTCCTAAAACCTTTCAGCAATAGCCTCATAGGGGGCCTATGAAGCTACAAATATGTGATCATATAAAATGAAAATAAAAATGAACAGCATTATATATGCTTGTGAATAGAAAAACCACTTATAAAAAGTACCTTTTATAATATTGTTATTTTATAGAAGTTTTAAAGTCCCAGGAGTCAGCATTTTTAATGGAAATTAGTATGTAACCAAGTCTCAAATAGAGGTTAGGTAGAGAATAGAGAGTGTCTCATAAAAACTTATTTCCATCCCGGCGATGGAAACCTTTCTGTCACCACTTATAAATCGCATGAAAATAAAAATGCTGATGATAGAAATGTTTCATTGGTTAGTTAATTGATGGCTCTTTTTACCAAATATTCGGAAGCAATACGATGAGGCATATTTCTACTCCTGAATGAATGGAGAATATTTTGAAACTAAAACATACCTTGTAATAACTCTCGTTTCTCAACTGTTGCTTATTATTTCCAGTAAGCCTTTCTAACACCGGATTCCATGTATGCATTGGACTGAGTTGGTTATTAAGACTTTTACTATCTACTACATTTCCTATTCCCCCTTGAGGATTAAATATTACGGTGTTAGTAGATCCCCCGCTAGCCCCTGAATTATCTATAGATTCACTCTTCTCATGGGACTGATACAACTCGCTGCCAGAATTAGAGTTAGCTAGCAAGTTATCATTCGATTTATTTTGGAAGTTTCTGTTAGTTCTCGGTGACGAGGCTCTCCTGGCGATTGTGAGAGTAATATGTCCTGGAACGGGTCCCTCAGTATGCGGTATAGCATTTTTTAAGGTCTCCATGGCGTCGCTGTTGGATTGCTGCAGCAAGGATATCCCATTGACGTTAAGCAATTGATCGTTGGTTTGAAGTCTGTTATCCCTAGATGCGGCCCCACCGTACATTACACCCTTTATAAATATACCCAAGTCTTTCGATCCACTCGTTTTACCCTTAACGCTAATACCTAATCCAGCCTTTTCGGAGTCATGTACTGGAATGTTGAAGGTTAGAATTTCGCGGTGTTTCCACGGGAACACCATGCTTTCGTCCAGCTGGTCCAAGGGCTGAAATTTGCGCCAGTTAAATTTCGAAGCGAGAAATAAGGGAAATCAGAACTAGAGAAGAAGCAAAAGCGAGGATATCGTAATACAATTCTAATCACACACAGACAAGACAACAAATACACATATATTAGTGAAAAACAGTGTTAATGGAAATGTTACTTTAGTTTAAGTTGCAAAATCTATACTACCAAGAGTCTATAAAAGATCTATAATTACATTGCTGCTGTTCGCTGCATCTTGAAATTGCGATATTATTTTCGCGACAGAACCCTTGTCAGGTGTTCTATTCTGCAATGCTTGGAGATGACTTTGAGGCAATGGAGGGATATTGGGGGGTACTTCATTGATGTTTGAGTTGTCTATAGCACGGTCAACCTCTCTCTCTCCATTATGTTCAACGTCCTGTGTGATAAACAATACTAATGTGACATAATGACAAATCCAGACGATACTATAACTAAACCAAAAGCTTTACTCAAATATATGTAATGAAATGCGATGCACAAGCAAAATTGGTACCATATGTAAATTCAAATACAATTTAGAGCAATTATTTTTAAAATCTTATGAGAACATTTGACTTATAAAACGTTACACAATTAATTCCAGCTACTTAGTAATTTTCTGAATTTGTAATTCTTCTAATATTCTACATTTCTAGTAATATAATTTTAATAGAAAAACATTCGACAAACGTTTTAGCATGCTGTTTCTATAAAATACCAAACTGCTAAAATACTGTTGCAATACATGGGTTCAAAATGGGAATATAAATTTACGGTATAAAATTAAAAATAAATTAAGGTGACGAATAAGGATTTAAGAGTCTCGACGGATAGTGTGAGGCCATTAGTTCACGCCTAGTATGATTTAAATTTCAATCTGCAAGGGGGTGGGGCATCTGTGATAGCTGTACAAGTTTATTATAAACATATTGATTATGATTTCTGGTGCGTTTTGATATAAATTATTAACAGCAACATTGGAAATACACTAATAAGTTCATTCAATATGTATGTGTAGTTAACTGACGGCATATAAGATAAGGCGCAGTTGCCACATGTAATTCTCAAATTTCTCAATATTCCATTAAACTATCATATTCCACAATACTAATATATATAATATTTATATTATATATATTATTTATGAATGTCATAAAAGAATTATTGTGCATACAATAATATATTATAGCCCAAGATGTTAGCCATTTTTACATTTATTTTCGTCTACTTTAAATTATGGATATTCCCTAAACATTTATTTTTATAGTTAAAAGCGGCAACGCCGCTCTACCATAGACGTAATACTAGATAATCGAGCAGTGTATTTCTTTTTAACTTATTGGAATGACGCGCCGTCTGTGTTAGTTTGACAGTCCCTATAGACTCTCGGAACGTTCGGATCTCTTAAAGTGGCCGGTTTGAGGGTATTGCGCTCATTTCTATAATCTGCAACGGTCATCCGCGTTGGTTGAGATATTCGCGTATATATATATATATATATATATATATATATATATATATATATATATATATATATATAGTGCTGTTTAAATGTTATTGTGATACAATATAATACGGTTATTTTTATTATCAGAGCGGTGTAAGTAGCTGGTACCTCTGATGAAACAAAAAAGTCCTGTAACTAAAAATAAACTAATTATTTATTTTCAGTACAGATACTTAGGTATTTATGTATTTTCAGAGGTACCTAAGTACCTCCTAGTGTTGGTAGGTAAATTTTAAGTCCGGTTTTTTAAATTGTTTTTTTATCCTGGAACTTATACAAAAAGTCAAAACGGCGAAGCAAGACGTTTACCTACCTATATATTATTTATATACCTACCTATGTAGATATACATCGCTACGAGAGTCGAAATAAAAAATGGCGGTTAGCAAAAATATGGCAAAAATAAGTTAGAAACGGTTAGCAAAAATTTTTGTTCGTTTCGTATGAAACCTGAAAAACGCAGATTTTCACCAGACCTCGCTTTATTTACAAGATAGGATAGATATGTTAAAAAATGTAAGGAAAATATTATTTGATGGCAAAAATTTATAGTGGGGGTTAGAGCAGAGCCGACTTTAACAAAAAAAAAGTTGATTTATGGGCTGCTCGAAGTAGGTACTGACGTGTACTGAGGTAGGTACTAATAGGTACCTCCTCCACTTAAGACATTTCTCAAATAATTTTATCCAAAAAATTCCCAGTGCTTGAGGCTGCTAGGTTATAAATACAACGATATAAGTTAGGCGTTTTATTGGGATTTACGAAAATGGGAAACGCTCTCTGGTTTATTACATAAGTAGGTACCTATTGTTCATTGACTTTATTTTTATATCGGTACTTACCATCCTAGATCACAAATTAATAATTTAAATCAGTGGGCAAAATTAAAAATTCTATAGACTGTTTATAAAATTAAAACCGTGTACCTACCTAGCCACGAATGAAATGAAAATTTACAATGACGGTAAAATACCTCAAGGTCAGTTTCTAATTTTGATTGGCTGTAAAAAGTGTGTGTATTGGAAATCGCTTTGGTATGTATTGCATTTGTACTTATTTTTAAAAATGTGTTGTATGTAGTCTCGGTTTAGTTATGTAGGTACCTATTAACAAACAAGCTCTGATCTTTGTCAAAGCATTGAGTCACAGTAAATCGGCGTTGAGTCTTGAAGATTTGGTAGGTTAAGTAGGTACCTACTTACACAATAAATATGACTGTATTTCAATTGCAAGAATATTTATTTTATTTTTCCATTTTAAAGTTTATTTTTCACGGCTACTTAGCTGTTTTGTACATATTATTTTTGTTTCTTGTGGGAAATATGGCTACTAGCAAGCCACCTTCTACTTTCACCCCCTTAAGAAAAAAAAATGTCTACGCCAATGAAAAACATTGTGTAGGTCAGGGTTGCCGGTCGTCCAACTACACATACATATTGTACGCCATATATGAATCGTACAAGGACTGTCTCATATATTAATATAACGGTATTTGTAACAGCACTATCTCCTTTATGTAACCAGCTTGGTACATTATGTAAAAAAAAGGAAAAATATGTGCTCCAAGTTTCGTCCCAAATATTGAGAGAACCGCAAGAGGTTTGGCAAAATTATACAACTCCAAGTTGAAGGAGACAGAATTCTCAAAAAAATATTAGCCGAAGAGCTTTACCTGCGCAAAACCAGTTGTATATGAGTTTGTGCTAAACATATTCAATGCGATTTTGGGCCCAGTTTGATATTGGTTACTAAAGGCCCTGTTGGGTCATAATGCATGTTATTTTCAGATGAAAGTTTGTTTTTTTCTAAGATTTATGGTGAAAACGGCACCGTCGTGCGATATAAAATAAGCCCGTAAAAAATATTTGTTTTTGTGTCACGTTACTTCTGCCTCAAACCAGCAGCACTCAGCGCGCTACGTGTATTTAGTTGCCAATACAGCTCGGTAAAGACACGCGGACCGCTTTAATACGGCAATACGTGAACGTTTATTTTTGTATCCAACTGCAAAATGATGTGGCACCCTATTCTTTCGAACCAAAGAAAAGGAAGAGTGGGAAATCAAACAGAAGAACAGTCACAAGAAACCGCAAGAGCCGGAATTACAGTCTGGTGTCTTTGTGGTGAATGTGAACTTATGCAGACCAATGAAGAGAGTATTTGCTGCCATGAAAACCAACTTATTAGTAATATTCGTGGTAATTTAGATTGCATTACGCATCACGATTCGTTCAAGAGCGTAATTTTAAATATGGACACACTAAGCACAGCACGGTATCATATTCTTCTTCACTGTAAGAATGATCCACAAACTGAAAACTTGCAAGTTATTTCCAATAGGGTATGGAGACACGTAGCTTACCGACAATTTCTTTACTGGATGAATTCTTGGGCTACGCTTGGGAAGAAAAGAAGAAAAATTTTACCATCGTGTGTGCTTATCCTTTTTAACCAGGACGCATACCTTTTAGGCGATTTCTCTCGTATGGGAAAACCGTGGAAGCTAATATTTTTATTTAATCTTTTATCTGTCCTCTCGGAACATCCTACTACACAACACTGTGTCATTTTGTATTTAATAAACACGCACAAAGTATATTTGCTGGCATCGATTTGTATGATTCGTGTCGTTGCCGCTATGCAGTTTCTTCCGTTGTGCGTAATAGACTGCCGGGCAGGAGTGACGTCACTACCAGCGCTCGCCCCGACGTAACTAATGTTTATTTTGATAACCGAGACAGATTTAAAAAAATAGCTTGCGGTATTTATTTTCTTTACTATGTATCTTTTTATATAAGTAAAAAAAAGTACTGCTATGACGACCTAACAGGGCCTTTAACAACATCACAAAAACACTAAGAACGTAATCCAAAACGACTGAATTACTATAAATTCGTACTAGGACTGTCTAATATATTAATATAAGGGTATTTGATGGAAACACTGTCTCCGTTATATATGTAAAAAAAAGAGAAAAATAGGCGCTCCAATATTTTGTGCCCAATGCTGAGAGAACCGCAAGAGGTTGGTCAAAATTATACAGGACCAAGTTGTAGAGGACAGAATTCTCAAAAAAATATTAGGCGATGAGTTTAGCCTCCATAAAAAACCCTGGGGCACGATTTATTTGTTCAATATAACTTTAATAGTTCATGATTATTATCAATTTGAGCAAAAAATATAATTTGAGTTTTTTATCATATACTGTTAATATATATATCGATATTATATTTGCATTTCTAATAACCCAGCTACAAATCACACTGAATAATATGTTTAAAACTAAGTTGCTCCGCTACCGCAGAAGCTCCGCCTCATTGTAATAAAATTAGGAAAAGATAGTTTGTTGTACTTTTGTCTAACTGAAGAGAATTGAAAGAGCAATTTTCATATCGCAATTTTTTATAATAATGCCACGGATAATTCGTTGAAATTTCATGTATTTCATGTCAGTACATGGACCCCTTAAACGGTAAAGCCTTGCATCATTTGTCTAAAATATCCTTAAAAATAAGCAACACACAATAACTAAAAACAAATGCTGGAATACATGATACATGTGAGTACTTACAATTATTCTAGGCAGAGTACTTTCTGGCACGTCCTCCTGTCGTGATACGACAATTTTCACTTTACTGCCAAGGGGTAAACTTTTCAGTAATGCTACCGCTTCAGTCTGTGTTTTACCCGTCATTTCTACATTATTTACTTCTAGCAATCTATCGCCTATCCTCAATCTTCCATCTTCAATAGCGGGACCCTAAAATATTACGTTTGGCAATGTAAAATAAGAAAATTAAATATTAATTTCAATTTACCATGGCATTGATATTTTTTATGTAAATGGGGCACTTTCCGCCGGCCGGATTGTCCCTGGTGGTAATGCTGAATCCAAGCCCATGAGAACCTTTCGTAAGCTCTATTTCAATCTTCCGTCCAATTCTTCTGGTATTAGCGGTTAGGAGTCCTTTTAAATTTTTTGATATTGCCGGTACTTTCTTTGTGGGTGATACTGTGGCTACCTTCGTATTTGTACTTTCTGTAAATAAGTCATAGAAGAAAATAATATTAATATGGAGGGTAAAAAGAAAATAATATTAATACTCACGCTTTTGCTCACACTCTACCATAGACACGTTCTCTTTATCTTCTGGATAACTTGGGTAAATCGGGGGTGGTGGTTTTCGCAGGCCTTCCAGTCCGGAAGCTTTTATAACCTTCAGTCTTAATTCCGGTGAAGTAAGGGAAAGTTTGAATAATTCTTGAACCCTAAAATTAAGTCTATAAAAAGGTGGTTTCGGTCATTCTCAGAATATCATTGTATTATCATATCTTATTAAAATGAAACAGAAAATTAATTTAGGGCAGTAACTTAGAGAAGAGGAGAAAACTAAAATAGAATAAAAACCCAAAGCTTATGTCGAAATACAATAAAAATTAACGATGCTCCCAATCTGTAATGTTTATCAACAATTTTATATTTTTCTTGAGAACTGTCCATATAAAAATGTATGTTGTAGTAAGTTTCAAATTGTGAGCAAAACAATTACTTAGCTTTATTTTATTTTAACAATTTATGCTACAGAGGAAGATGTAAATTTTTTAACATTATTACTATACTAAAACACTCTCTTAACTGAGGATTCATGTAGATCTTAAATATTGCGAATTTTATTGAGGATTAGTCTGAAAATTTTGTGCAGTTGCATTGTTTTACCACAGTGTGCAAAACAAGTATGAATCGGAATGACATTCCTATTTACTAAATCAAGGTAATAATAGAATACAATGTCATATACTCGATCATTTATGCTTTATATCAATATGTATTATATATTTCCTAAATCTTGTATCGTAAACAGTAACCAATGCAACTCTCTATGACATTGCAAACATCTCCGCTACTACTTAAGCATATCCACAAAAAATATCAAGATAATAAAAATAATCCTTACCTTTGAAAGGGCATGTTAATCAAATTTTCGCCATTAATTTCTATAACACGATCATATATGGCTAACCTCCCGTCTCTATCGATACGTCCACCTGGTTCGATACCCTTCACTAACAATCCCCTCTCCCGACCCAAGGTGTCATAGTCAGGAATAACATGAATCCCCAAGGGACCAGGTTCGTTCCTTATCACAATTAATTCTCCATTATCTGTTGACGAAGGCAGCGGGCTAGTTGAATTATTCGCTTGACCCAGGGGCTCCTTCCGCCTGCTCTCCCTCGGTAAGGATGTACTGATGTGGCTTCTCGCTATGGCGGCCCTTTCAGCAGCCTCGGCCCAACGGTAACTACAGTGAGATATAACTTGATATATAACAGGTACTAGATTTCAAAAATTTCAAATATACTTTTATAATTTCAATTTAGGATTACATTCATATGTATAAAGTTGCAATTTTACTTCCGTGCAAATTGTTGTTGCTTATAAACCATTAAGATAAACCGCATCCAAAAAAAAAAATATCGCCCAGTTAAGTAACATTGATAACCGAAAATATTTAGTCACTTTCTTCTATGGTTGGAAATATAAACAAAATTTATTTTAATTGCCTATAGAACACGAGAAAAAAAAGTTGAAAATAGAAAATAAATTTCAAAATAATTATAATAAGAAAGCAAGAATAGTTATTTATGTAACCAGTTGGTTACATAATGGATTTTTTCTAATTTTCACCAATATTATAATTAATGAGAAGAAAACTCTGAATTTGAAACGTTTAAAAACAATCCAGTAGTTTGTAATGGTGTGACAGCTCGTCACTTTTATAGCTTGTCAGGTCTAAATAACCTACTTTGAAATGAATTTTACAAAACCAGTTGCGTAATATTTTACTTTTTGTAACTGGTTATGAAAAGTAAGACGTTTCCTAACGTCAATGGGTTTTGGAAAGTATCACTTTACATGTCAAAATTAGAAACACATATTTTCTAATTTTCTTGTTTCTCTTGTCCTTTTATATAACTTTATTAATATAAACCTACTTCCAAAAATTCTATTAAAAATTTTGACACTGACAGTTCACCGAATGTCAAATAAAAAATTAGTAAACAACAATATATGAATGCAGGCTTTAGACTGTACTTTGAATTAAAAAACACTCACAGTCTAAGAACTCTATAAGGATGCGAGTGTTACACAAAATAGTGTTTCCCAACGTGTTTCATACAAGATTTTTTCTAATTTTCACCAATATTATATTTAATGAGAAGAAAACTCTGAATTTTAAACGTTTAAAAACAATCCAGTAGTTTGTAATGGTGTGACAGCTCGTCACTTTTATAGCTTGTCAGGTCTAAATAACCTACTTTGAAATGAATTTTACAAAACCAGTTGCGTAATATTTTACTTTTTGTAACTGGTTATGAAAAGTAAGACGTTTCCTAACGTCAATGGATTTTGGAAAGTATCACTTTACATGTCAAAATTAGAAACACATATTTTCTAGTTTTCTTGTTTCTCTTGTCCTTTTATATAACTTTATTAATATAAACCTACTTCCAAAAATTCTATTAAAAATTTTGACACTGACAGTTCACCGAATGTCAAATAAAAAATTAGTAAACAACAATATGTGAATACAGGCTTTAGACTGTACTTTGAATTAAAAAACACTCACAGTCTAAGAACTCTATAAGGATGCGAGTGTTACACAAAATAGTGTTTCCCAACGTGTTTCATACAAGATTTTTTCTAATTTTCACCAATATTATATTTTATGAGAAGAAAACTTTGAATTTTAAACGTTTAAAAACAATCCAGTAGTTTGTAATGGTGTGACAGCTCGTCACTTTTATAGCTTGTCAGGTCTAAATAACCTACTCTGAAATGAATTTTACAAAACCAGTTGCGTAATATTTTACTTTTCGTAACTAGTTATGAAAAGTAAGACGTTTCCTAACGTCAACGGGTTTTGGAAAGTATCACGTTACATGTCAAAATTAGAAACACATATTTTCTAGTTTTCTTCTTTCTCTTGTCCTTTTATATAACTTTATTAATATATACCGACTTACAAAAATCCTATTAAAAATGTTGACACTGACAGTTCACCGAATGTCAAATAAAAAATTAATAAACAACAATATGTGAATAATAAACTGTGCTTTGAATTAAAAAACACTCACAGTCTAAGACCTCTATAACAGCGCTACAACTAGATGGAGTTAGCATTTTAGAAATTTCTTACCCAGCACCGTCAGCGCCAAGGAACTGCATCGAAAGCCTGTTGCTCCCATCTCTAGCCACCCTCCTAAACCCGGGCTCTTCTTCTTCCTCCCTGGAATCCTCCATCCAATCCGGACTGGCGTACCCGGAACTAGGTGGTTCGAGGATAAGAGGGGCTGCGCTCCACCGTTTCGTGTGCTCTGATGGAGCCGGAGGACCCACCGGAAGTTGGTTTAACGTTGGCTCGCTACCCCTTCGAACCTGCAAAAGAGGTATCCCTGAGGCTATTTGTTCGCCAGTCACCTCGATGTCCGTTCTAGGATAATTGGGGCCGTATTTGTGCTCGCCGTCCTGTTGGGAAACGTCTCTTATTAGGTTCAGGTAGTTCAGGATCAATAAGTCACTCATGCTTGCACAAATAATAGCAACACAAGACTGATGTTAATGTTTCAGCCGAGTAGTAAAGGAGTAAAGGTATACAATCAAATGGGAAGATGAGCTACTGGTTCCTTATTTAGCTCTCCACCTACAATTATATTGGCAATCATTATGTCCTTAACTGTTGAAAAGTTTGGTTTGAACGATGTTACATAATCTTTATGCTATTACTTGTTATTATTAATCATAATTATGGTAATTTGTAGTGAATTGAATACCGTTTTTCTAATTGGAAATAATGCAAAAAAGTATAGGAAAAATTAAAGAATATCTATTTCATTATAATATAAGATTATATTGTAACAACAAAAATTAAATAATTACTGCAATTGTTTTCAGAATCAGTAATTGTCAATGACGAGGCCCTTCAATCCATACAGGGCGACTTTACCGTAGGCGACTATAGTGTAGGAGAACTTGCATCATTATACTCATAACTACCTATTGTTAACGCCGTATAAATGGGGAACTAATTATATTTAAATATATAAATGATTATCACGCGTCTAAGTACCTACTTATTTTCTTAACTGGATCTTATCTTCAAGTGGTATTACTGTAACTATATATAGTAAATCTAGTACTAAAAATGATAAATTCAAATACGTATTACATAAAATGAACCTTGAACATATAAAATATTGACAGATAATATGAAGGTATCAAACGAAAAAAACTGATGTACAAGGTAAGACATTTGAATATACTTACTCGTAACTAGAAATAGTAACAAGTGTTTATTGCACGCGAGGTGCGTCCAAAGAGGCCGTCAGAGCGAGTTGGACACACGAGTTCTCGAATCAAAAAAACAAAAAATGTTTTTTATTTAGGTGTCATTAGTATATGTCAAATTTTACAGAAGGGCGCAATAAAATTTTTATTGCACTAGTGCCATAAAGAACCAGTTTTTGCACTAAAATTACAGTTCAAAAAAGTTTTGTTTTTTGCTTTTTGCATGAACGTAGAAAAAAAGAATTATCATGGTTTTTGTTTATGACAAGGTCTGACCGGCAAAAAAACTTCGGAAATGTATACCTCTATAATTTCTATATGGCAGATTTATTGTCCGAAATTTGAAACCCACTTCAAGGAGAGCACAAACTACCCCAGGGGCACAAAGGGGTGAAATTGCACTAACGTGAAAACGTGGCTTAAGCTGTTAGTCTAACGACAAAAAGTTGTTATTAATAAAATTAGATTTTGAGTTTTTCGCTTCTTTCGTTTTTTTCGATTTTTGAGGCTCAAGGTTACGCGGGCCCAATTTTAGCTGCGTTCGAACAATCCGAGCGTCCTAGGTTGAAGCATTGCTCTGATTGCGATTATTTAAAAAGTATCATGTACCTGAAAACGAGCTTTCCAACGGTATTTTGTTCGAAGTCCTAACGTCAAAATTAATGAAATTATGACAGATGCAATATCGCATAATACTGAAAAATTGTATTAAAATAAGTTTTTCGTTGGTTTGTCATTAAAATTTAGCGCTTTCTAAAATTATTATTAAAAGAAAAAAATATTTTTAAGATAAACGGTAGAACACCCCTTCCGAGTGTTTAAGCGTTTTTTAGTAAAGCTCAATTTTAAGGAGTGCTAAATTTTAATGACAAACCAGCGAAAAAGTCAGCGCGGCCTGCCGAGATTTGTAGGTAAAATGTATACCTAACCTGCTTAATTACGAATTATTACTGTCCAACGTTCTGTCAAATTGTACTGTCAAAATTTGTAGATGTGAATAATAATAGTGTTTTAGAGAAAAAAAGTAATCATCAATATGAATTTCAAGGTGGATTCATATATATTTGAACATCTTGTCAATTGTACCAAATACCTCTGGACCATTTGGCACGAGTCTCGTTGCAAGATTATAGGCCCATGTTGTCCATCTCTCTCTGCGCGCCGCGTTAGCGGAACCGAGACACTTTCAGTCGGCTCGGCGCATCACCTATTTATCTTACACAGTGTTGGGCGGTAAACATACTAAAATTACACATTCCCGGGAGGTGAGCGGGGTGCAGGGGCGTACGAGAAGGTATTCTTTTTCGATTTTTCGCTTATAAGTGGTAGCTGCGAGCTTACAGATCCAGAAATGTGATCACAGGGAAAAATAATTTAAAGCAGGAATATTTTGTATTCTACTACCTAAACCAGCCTTATTTACATTTTAGATATTTCGACTCGACAACCAGAAACTCAGAAACGACAAACAAAATCAGTTATACAACTGGCAACGTGGTGAACTGAGGCGAGATTTTATTTATTTGTCAACGACCACTATTATAGGCGACCTGCAAATATTGATCGCGAGCGCCTCCCTCGGTGAATCATACAAGGTTTCACTAGACAACACACTAGTTTGACGTTTGGTGTGGTGCTGTCCCAAGAAGTGAGTGTTGTGTATGAAAAAATAAATATTTACAATAATTATCAGTGGAAATGGAAAGAAAAATAATATATTTTGGTTTCAAGCAAATTAGTTTCTCACATTTTTCCGCTGGGAACATAGAGAAGGGAAAAAATTGGCTAGTTTCCACTTTTGTTTAGCAACACTATAAAAATATGAGTAATAAAATGCATGTAAAGAGTATACATTAAATTAAATTACCAGTTTCTCTTCACAACAATCGTTTCCAGAGTATGATGATGATCCATACCCCATACCGCAGCGGGGACAATTTAATAATTTAAGAGTACAAAATAATTATAATCTACAAAACGTCTATTCTGTCAAATTGCAAATTGACTAGCAAGAACTTACTACAAACGCCGTTGGGGGTGCTGGAGTAAAATCGCAGGTCGCATATTATATTAGGAAGGAAATATATAGTAAAAAACATTAAATTGTATGGAATTGGATATCTTAGGAGGTGTGAGTATTATGATCATCAAGCTATCATAAATGGGTACCTACAATATTTTATAATATACTTATAGTAGGGGAGGCAGTGCATTTTTTTGGTACTTATTTTGACAGTCACCGAACATCCATAGGATTGTCCAGTTAGTGATTCTAAGTAAAAAAAAATTGAGTTTGGCAAAAATGTTCCTATGGGTTGGAAAGATGAAAATAAAAAATATTAGACTGCAAGTACTAATCAGGTTCCTCTACTATTATTATAAAATATAATATAATTATACGTACATGAAAAATATCAGGGCTTCCTGTACCCACTGAACTCCCACTAGCCCCATCACCACCTCCATGTAGATGTGCTCCTTCTCCATCCTCAAAACTAGCCAAAATTTGTTCCCTATCATCAGCCACGTCACTTAGGCGATCGTCAGGATCTAAAATACCACCGCCTTGGGACTGTAGGTTGTGCACTGATACCCAGGAGTCGGCCCCCTAAAAGAAAAATTACCCAATTAATAACAGAAAGGAATCTGTCTATATCATCTGTTCATATTATTGAGTGAAAATCGTAGAGAAACGTATTTCTTTTGTGATTAGCAACACTTTTATTAATCAAATCTTCTCTACATAGAACTACAATTTCTTACATAATAACAATTAGGATTTATTATTTCGACTTATTATTTCGAAAGATTAAATGTGCAGTTAAAGTGCATACGATCTCAATTGAAACCGCATAAAAGCAAAAGCGGGCGCTTTATTTTGTCGACTTTTTACTTTTTATGCGGTTTCAATTGAGATCGTATGCACTTTATGTAAGTAAATTGTAAAATATTATCCCAGACGAAGATGTAAGTGAGTGGACGTGGATATCAGAAATTGTCACTGCTAGAATCAACGTGTCACTGATAGATCTTCTATCAGTGACACGTTTATCTCCCTGTTTCTTTCGCCGAAAATTCGTGAAGAATTAATTCTTTTTTTCCTTTTAAACAATCTGCTATTGATATTTTTGAATCCAAATCGAAACGCACGGTTTGAGACCAGTCCACGGTAGATATTTGACTGAGAATTCGGCTATAATTTTCACGTCATCTGATTAAAATTAAAATCAAAATATGAGTATGAGGGACAATAGGTGTTCAAGTACCTAATTTACCAGTGGGTATGCACGGTATGTAAAAAAAAAGAAAAACCGAGGAGGTCTATAGGTACATAAATTATATAAATGTATTTTTATTATTTGGAATATGACAATCATCATATTTTCTCTTTTATACTGCCTAACTGTATTTCTATGATTTGCATTCCGTCAACGTACTTGTGAAAAAAATAAATGGTGTCATTTTATCTGTTCCCAATTCATTGAAATATCATTCGGAATCAATCTCAATCGTTCATTGACATCTTTATTCTCCACGGAATACCCCTAAAAAACTCTCACTAGCGTACATCCTGCATAATCATCGTTTATTCAACTTATTAAAACTTCGTTTGGAACCTCATTTCGCTGTTCGCGGTGACATCTTTTAAATTATAATTAGTTAAAAAAAGAGCAATTTGACATGGAGGTTGTTCAGGTCTGCCACTTGTGTCCTTGAGCTTGCTCTTGGAGACCTGTTTCTTACAACGACGGGTTCTTCACTTCGCAATAACATGGGTAGCTAGTTCTACACTTTTGCGTTTCTTATTTTGTTATAAACAAGGCGGCATAAGACCATTACCATCGAATTCTAGATGGTAATGATAAGAATCATATTTCAGGTACCTACTGTACTACATCGGGCTGAAATTATGTATGGGACCCTGACAAATACGTTTTCTTCATTGTAATTGAGAGGTTCGTTGTAATAGCGTATAAAATAATAGGCAGGTATATTACTAGATTTTACATGGGTAGGACTTACATTTTCTGGCTCCCGAATACACTTTTTTCATTGTAATTGAGAGGTTATTTGTACAGTGCCATTCAATTGAAAGTAAACGAATTTTTAAATTAATGTGAAACAGGCTTTCAGGTAATCAAAACTTAATTGTCAATTTTATTTGTCAGTTTACTAATAATTATTCTATATTTTGAAGTTTTCCTTATAATTATTATTATTATTATGCCCCGCTTAACTGAACCACAAAAAATGAGAGCTGTGATGTTACTGCAGAACGGATGGTCAATGCAAGCAGTTGCAGATACTTTGAATGTGAGTAAAGGTTGTATTTACAAAATTAAGCAAAAATGGAATGCAGAAGGAACTGTTGAGTACGTCCATAGAGGGGGCCGTCAGAAATTCAGTACTATGGAGGAAGACGAACTCGTCCCTCGACAGAATCCCTTTGATACACCACTGCCTGCTTCTTAACAAATTTTCCTGCTTGGTGGAAACCGCAAGACGACGTATCAGAGCATCTGAGCTGAAGAATTTTGTTGCCACGGCATAAGGAGCTGAGGTGGAGCTTTGCCAACCAATTTGTCGGTGTGCTACAGGACTTTTGGGACAACACAATTTTTTCAGACGAAAAGTTTTTCAATCCTTCTATGATGGCTCTGTGCGTGTATACCGCCCAAGAAATTGCCGATATGAAGAGCGCTATATTTTGGAATATGTTATGTTACCTTCCGTTTCCATTTTATATGGAGAGAACTTCACTTTCCAGCAGGAAAATATTTTTATTTCCTCTTTTCTTTTTCCATATTTCAATTAAATTTATATTTCAGGATAATTCCTCTATTCACACATCACGAGTTGTTACTGAATGGCTGAATACAAACCATATTAACACTCTGCCTTGGCCCTCTAAGTCGCCGGATTTAAATCCGATAGAAAATGTATGTGCACAAATGGAAAACGACATGTATAGCAGAAATTTCCGACCAGCGAACGTAGACGAACTGTGGTTGGCGATTGAAAATGCCTGGGAAAATATTGGCGAGGATTACACCAGGACACTAATATTGTCTATGAGAAATAGGCTTCAAAAAGTTATAAACGCGAATGGTGCTTGGACCAAATATGAATTCATAGTAATTTTCTTAAGTTCTCAGTCAGTTTGTTAATTTAATGGATTTTTTTACAAGAGACGTCCTTACCATATTGATTTTCCTTAATAAATACTGTAATAAATAAAGAAGGGCTTAAAGTTTCGATCAATGCTTAGAATAATATATAATTTCGTTATTAATTTTAACAAATAATTGTCAGTATTAAACATTATTACAAATAAAAGTGGTTTGATTTTGTTTGCTTGAAATAAATAGGAATTAGTTTTCAATAAATACATACCTACTATGTTACTATGTTAAAAATTACATAACGTGGACAATTTTGACAGACGATTGATTTGGAGCAATCGGAACTATTTTTATAGAAATTCGACATGATTGGTCACAATCGCGCTGTCATCTGTCAAAATCGTTTACTTATGTAATTATGTGCACACACCCAGAACTTAAATGGGCAATTGATAGTGAAGGTACATTTCATAATGTCTTAAAAAATGCCAAATTGTTCTATAAAAAATAAAATTGTTTTTAAGATGACCTTCTTAAAAACAATTTTGGATCGATCATAATATACTACTTGATAAGTTATATACATATGCCTTGGTTAAGAGGTAAATAGGTACCTATATACTGGACCCTAATTAGATGAACAATACTATTAACATTAAATTACAACTAAATTATTACGTAAATTATGTATAGAATTACGAGAATATTTGCGGTTAGTATTAAATTTGACATTATCTAAGTTGATTAGCAATATCAACTTATGAAATAAAAATGGAAACGAGAGTTTGCGATAGGACAATTTATTTTGACACTGAAAAGGTAAAATTGACTGCACCATGCTTTATACCGCATCTTACGTCGTACGGTTTGACTAAAATCGCTGATGAAACCAATTTAATAAATTATTCTATCAGGTGGTATTTAACCTTGGGAAAAAACGAACTTCCGGACAAGTGATACAGGTGAATGCATGCGATATTTAAATAGATACAATTTTTCTTTTGTGCGGGAATCATCTTCTCAGGGAAAAACACATCGCGAAGTACCTACACACAGCGTGGGTATCAAAAACTTAATACATATGTTTATGAAAAAATATATTCCGGAATGCTGCACGATATGCCTACTACTGTCTGTTTAAAATAAAATAGTACAGGCTACAAACACAGAGGTTCACATAGGAATACGAATAATATAGTAAATGGAAAGAATGAAACTTGTTTTTACAAACTTGTTAAAACAATTGAATAGTTTGTGAACACTCGTAGCTAATGTAGCACACTCAAAGCTACCAAATCAAACCAAGATTTATCGGTATAATTTATTGCAGGTAGGAGTATTAACCTTCTGAGTAGATGTTTCCAGTAAATCTATTCAGTATGCCTATGCGGCTTTGACTACAATATATGTCAAGAATATGCAACCAAGAATACCGTTTAACTGATGTTTTCAATCGTTTTTCCAATCAAATCCAATATTATTCACGTCGTGATCGAGCTTTGATCAGCTGGTGTAGAGCATCATTAGGGGTGGTTGTATAAACGCAGTGAACTGTTGTTCAGTCTGAACTGTAGATCAAACACTGAAATAGGGTTGTATAAATAGTGATCTACGATTAATTCGTAGTTCGTAACTACGATTAATTCGTCATTTGACAGTAAATTTAACCTCAAATTTCCATTATTTACTGCTGTGTATAACGATTCTATTATTCATTTTGTACATATTTTATCGCAATATTTTTGTAGATAGGTACCATATTACCATATATACATTTATTTTAGTGCGACACTTTTCTCGCACTAGTGCGACCTAGCAAAGACAACCTGTGTTTATTGGAAGCACAGATATATTGACACATAACCTACTTACTCATTGTCAAAAATGTAAATAATTTTATTTTTAGTTTTGGAATTTCAAAAAGATAAATTAAATAGCTTTTTTCAATGCCAGCAAGTGTTTTTGGCACTCGTGTTGATCAAGTTTGCCCCCCCCCTTTGGGTTCGGGGCCACAATTGTAGAATATACCCAGGGTACCTCCTACCTATCGTAAGAGGCGACTAAGGTGACTGAATGGGACTGCCTAGCCGCTTAGACTTGACCGGTACACTCTGACCCATATACATACATACATACACTCGGATGCAATGGTTATTATTCACTTGTGTCCTTTGGCATCTTCAAGTTGATGCCAGTAATAATAGTGCACAAATTACAACACAACATAGTATTTCGATTTCTAAGACGGCGACTGTGCATATTGTTTCCTGCCGTTCTTCTAAAAGCATTACAGATTAGAGTGAAATTATGTCAAAATACCTAGTAAACATTTAATGAACTCTAAATATTTAATGACTGATGTTCTATCTTCTGCTGATTCGAAAATAATCTTTGCTGTTTTCTAAATTCAGAAGGCATTCCCAAAAAAAAGAAGGTAAAAATATAGGTACATCATTATTTTGATGTATGATACGCACGTATGGATCGGCAAAGCAACGGGCCAGGTGTTGCAGAAACTGAAAGTAACCTAACCGAATTTCCGACTGCCATTAATTATTATGGTTATTATTTACGGTAATTTTTGATAATTCGTCTTGGATCAATGAATGATCAACACACACACCTCGTCTGAGTGGATGCTGGCCAACATTTTTTCTGCTGCTTGTGTGTGAGATCACTTTCACTAAGACCTTGATTTTATTTTCATCATTCGAAGGACACCAGGTGTCGGCTTTTACTCGCTTGTTCGTTTGATCCCAGACATTCCAAGATTCATTAGAAAATAGTTGGAGTGGAAAGAGGTACGTACAAGTTAACTTATGTGGACATTTTTTATTTGAAAATTTACACATTGGTAAGGTTTAAAGGGCTACTATGAATACTCGGCATGGTTATTGAAAATTTACTTTAAGAGCACTTGTATACCTACAGGTTTGCGGTTTTACAAATACTTTGCACGAAAACTAATTTATATTATTGAAAAGTAATTACACTAAAAAAATTGTTAAATATTGTAGAATATTGGAAACTTATTCTTTTTTTAGCTTACAAATATTTATAATTCTATTTAGCTTAATTTTTGTTTAAGGTTTTAAGGTTTCCAGCAAATGTGTATTATTTCTAGAAATATACGTGCCAAAAGTAATGCACATAAATCAATTTTTAAATTTATATGTGTAAAATAAGATTTGCCTGGAAAGTTAGCTGGATAATTCTGCCACCTACCAGCGGTTATCGTGGCATGCGGGTAAAATATAAGATCGGCAACAACGCTTTCCAAAGTTCGTATCAGCGGTGACCGGTAAATTGGAGTACCTACCTATATTGTCTATATATAAGGCTTTTTACTGTTTAACAGTTAAATAAATTGTGATAGATAATGTAAAACAACTTTATAGAATTAATTTTATAGTTCAGCAAAACATTTTAATTACATGTTTCTGTTGGGCTGGTGACCTATTTAAATTTAGTGAATTAAAAATTCAAATACGCCTGTATTTGCGGCTTTCGCGTGTCTTAACATGTTAATAACATGATTGTACTTAAGTAGCAAAGTGGAAAATCAAAATTTTTTTAATATTTCTAACGGGAATATTTCCTAAAGCCTTTCAAGATTAGCTGCAAGAAGTGAAAAAAATCTAAGGTTTTTTGTTTGACAATTATCAGGGTTATTATGTTAATTTAAAACTTGAGACAATAAGTTAATTAGCAAAAGCATATGTAATAAAAAAATTACGGAACATTTTTTTTCCAATGGATTATCGCCTGTGATTTTTTTAATTTTTTGATATCTATAGTTAATGGGTTTAAATAATTTTTATTGTTGAAGTGTCTGAATCGGTCGTCGCGCGCGGGAGTTACATCACCCGTTTTTAGCCCTATTTTCACCTCTAAATTATAAATATCGATGGTAAAGTTCCGGGAGGAGGGATATATTTACAAAAAACGTAACCCACCACCTTTGTTTTTTAATTAAATTGTTTATAACTTTCGGTAAAGGCTAAGATAAATTCATCGAAATGACACTTGTTGACTAGACTACAATCTTGATAAAAGTTTTTACTTCTTTAGAAAATACGTATAAACAGGAAAAACTTCAATTTTGTTGCACACCCTCCCTGTACCTACTAAATCATAAAATAATAATTTCATTTAAGAATATTATGTCCGCATTATTTAAAAATTACACTGGAATATGCGTATTTTAATTTGTACTTTGTTCCCTGTAAATAAATAAATTTTTGCTAGCGTGACTCTTATCTTATTCTTTTTTCCTGCATACTTTTTAATTTGTTTTATACTACAAGTATTTGCAATGTGTAATAATTATAGGGGCGACTAAAATTATTTATTGGGGGCAATAAACAGACGTAAGTAAGGCGAGAACTAAGACGTCATAGATATTAATTATATGTATGTGTAAAATTATTTACACTACTCGTGAAGGTCATACTTTCTTCCATTTTCCAATAAACTGTGTGAACGGTTTTAGGTATACCATTAATTCCTGTTCTCTACAAAGATTTTTAATTACAATTTCCCGTCTATCCGATTTCCATTAGGCTTCATACGTAAACGATTCATTAAAATAATCAGTAATAACCTCCATGTAACAGCTAATTACAATTTTCTAGAATTAGTTTCCACTAGCTGCTGATTACCACTCTAACCTACTAATGCCAATATCGATATTATTGCATGCAATCTCACTCAACGCGACGCGACGGGAGAAATGCTTTAACACAGTCATCAGGGTTTGGGCATTGGGTACGTTCCGAATACTCGTATATATTTCATAAGAAACAGCGCGGATTTTCAGGCGGTAATGCGATCCGTCGAAGAGAAATTGCAAGCTTTCTTCTCTAGCATTTTAAATCGTGAGAAAGCAAAAAATGGTTGCTAAATCATGTGTATTGTTGGGATAATGTTTTATGGACATCTATAATTAAAAATAAAATAAGGTGCCGCGCATAATCACATAATCACTCACATAATTCAGAAATTATACATACGCCATATAACATTTACCGACTTAAGAAAGACCCACAAAAATTATCAGGTTTAGTAATATAATTATATTGTTTAAATGGCGAACACAAAAAACATGGTAGGAAACTGATATCATTCTAACTTCTTGGTCACATTGATATTATCGATTTTCAATGACTGGATAATTTTAACTCATCTAATTGAATCAATTTTCGTAGAAAGAGATTAGGTGTGTACCTACACAAAAAGCAGTTTTGAAAAAATCATACGCCCAATATGATATACTTTAAAGTGTTTAGGAAGCCCTTACTGTTACGCAGAATCGCTTATATCCATTTTTTGCCATTTGAATATTATTGAAACCAAATAATACTCTTTATCAATTTTTCTGCAAGTATTATTTTTATAGGAAGAGCCCTTTTTTTAAGAAAAAAATTTTTTTTCTTAAAATTAACATCTGATAACCATCCCAAAATTGTTTAACCTTCTTAAATTGCACCCTGTACATTGTAAGATTTTTGTAAACTTTTAGTTAAAATAAACTAAACGGAGTGTACCGGATGTACTCTTAAGATTGACACCCCCCTTATCACACTTATCCTTTGCCGATTTAACTCATTCAAAAAAGAAGTAGACACGGTTTTTGATGAATTTTTATAATCTGAGCACATATATTAAAAATCTCGTAAAATATACAGGGTGGAAAATAAAACATGATTTTTTTAAATGGAACACCCCGTATATTTTTAGACCAAAATGTACTTAATTAATGTACTTAATTTTCTGAATCCAAAAATGTGTAATTGTTATATAATCACTCCACCTGTTCGTGAGATATTACTAAAAACTTATCACATTACGGGTGTCAATTATAAAATAAGAACATCAAGATACCTCTGGAAACAATGCATATTTGCATTGTTTATTTGTTGACAGATGTCATCCAGTTTTTTGTGAGATAGTAGTTCACTCTCTAAGATATTAGCGTAAACAATACGTAGTGTTCGTAAAGAAGCAAGTTATTTTGAAAATGGTATATTCATTGGAAGAGCGAAAAGAGTTACTTGAAATTTATATTCAGTGCAACAAGAATAAGTCTCTTGCTCGGAGGGAGTATGTTAGGTTATTTCGAGAAAGGCTACCTCCTTCCCAAAATAGTTTTAAAAACATTTAGGTATGCAAAGTTTAGGAATACCCAATCTCTGAGACAAGAAAAGGGAAAGGAGAAGACACAGAACTCAACGCGTTATTATATTTTGCTGAAAATCCATCCAAATCATCCTATGCCGCAGCAATAGAATTGGATATATCACAAAGAAGTATGATAAAAATATTACATCGCCATAATTTTAAACCATATAGTATTTTGCCCGTTCAATATTTAGACGACAACAACCTTCAAGGCAGGTTAACCTTCTGCAGAGACATACTTGATAGAATAGAGGAAGATGATGAGTTTCTAAGTCATGTCTTTTGGACTGACTAAAGCAGTTTTTCTACTAGGGGAATTTTTAACAGAAAAAATGCACATTACTGGGCAGCGGAAAATCCACATATTGTAAAAAAAAATAAAAGACAAGGATACCAAACTGTAAATGTGTGCTATTGTAGGTCCTGTATTTATAAATGGGCCCTTAAATGCACAACGTTATGTGGATATTCTTCAACATCCAGTTGAAAATTATTTAGATAATATTAATTTAGTGGACAACAGATCTGTTATTCGGCAGCAGGATGGAGCACCACCACACTCTGCAAGGAACGTCATCGAATACCTAAACAGAAAATATCCTATTTGGATAGGAAGGCACGGTGTTATACATTGGCCCGCTAAAAGTCCGGACTTAACACCTATGGAATTTTTTTCTCTGGGGTACGATAAAACAAGATATATACGAAACTGGGGTTTTTAATAATATGAATGAGTTAAAAGAATGCATACGTGTAAAAATTGAGGAATTAAACCAAAATGGTGATATCTTTCAAAGGGTGAGAAGCAATTTTATAAAGCGATGCCAAATGTGTATTCAGAATGGTGGTGGTTACGTGTAAAATATTTAATTACGTTACGTATAAATAAATAAAATTGTGTTACTCTATTGTGTTACTGTATTAATATTGACTTTTATTTGTTTTTATTAGGCTTATATTGTTATTACTCGTTACTGCTATTGTCACCTATATATTATTTATTTATTATCTCAATAAATGGCATTGTTTCCAGAGGTATCTTGATATGTTTTTTGTTTTATAATTGACACCCGTAATGTGATAAGTTTTTAGTAATATCTCACGAACAGGTGGAGTGATTATATAACAATTATATATTTTTTTATTCAAAAAATTAAGGACATTATTTTGGTATAAAAATATACGGGGTGTTCCATTTAAAAAAATCATGTTTTATTTTCCACCTTGTATATCTTACGAGATTTTTAATATCCGTGCTCAAATTATAAAAATTCATCAAAAACCGAGTCCACTCCTTTTTTAAATAAGTTAAATCGGCAAAGGATAAGTGAGATAAGGGGGGTGTCAATCTTAGGAGACTTACCCTGTACTTTAATTGTATAATAATAAAATCCAAACATAATACTAATAAATAGGTATTATAATAATTGTAAGAAATTTAAGACTTTGTTTTAATTAAAGTGTACTTTGATTGTATAATAATAAAATCCAAACATAATACTAATAAATATTATAATAATTGTAAGAAATTTAATAATTAACCAACCAAAATACTTGACCAAATCTTAAAAATAAGTGTACATGGTATAAGGTCAGATCACGAAGACCAGTTGGTTTCCCAAGAATATTTTTAGATTGTTCCGTTACAGGTATTTTGTTACAGGGTCGACACGTGATAATAATACGTGTACATGGCATTAGGTCACATTTATGAACGCCATATCATTAACGGCATTTTAGTACGGGACCGTTTAACATACAGAGTTTCATTTTACGCCGGAAGACGAAGGTTAAAGCATAAGCTATCTGTAGTAGTACTACTATTAATGTATTACCTACATTATTATATGGAAGGCAATATTTATTTGATATTTAATGTAATTTAAAAAATAATAATTGAGGTCAAGAATACCAACAATTTACTTTTTACAAACTTAAATTAATTATAAAGTTACCCAGCCGAGTAATAAATAAACTACTTATATTATTTCATTGTATTTACTATTTAACTTCGGGCACTTTTAAATTGCAAATTAATTTCATTGGTCCTAAAACGTATTTGCCTCCATGGCAAAATCTGAGATTTTTGATTACACGATTCTAGAAATGTATAACGTCATAATTCGGTACCATTTTGAAAATATGGGGTCTATAAAGTTAGGCTCCTTTGATGGATGTTTAGATGAACTTAGAAAACTGGCGGCAATAAATAGTATATAAATTAATAATGTTAGTTATCCGATTTTCATGACCTTGAACCTAAACATATAGGCACCGAAAAAATGTTATAAAAGATTCAGTGACCTGTCCATAATAAACAAACCCAATGGATTCCAGAGGCCAGAAAATGACTCCGGTCAGGTTCAAACTCATAAAATTAAAATCAACCTGTCGAATTAAGGCAAAATAATTTATTATTGTATATTTATTTACAGTTGCACCTGGAAACAGGTGACCATGGAATTTAGTTGGAATAATTAAGTCAGTTTTCTTCATATATGGGTAATATAATAGGTAGATAATCGAACATTTTCATAAGCCTACACGGTACCCTGCAATGGGATTTATTTCAAATGCATTAATGGATAGCAATGAGATTCCTAAATTATTATAACAGTCCTCGAAAAATGATGCCGGCTGGTTTTTGATAAAATGAAAAATATGAAAATTGCAAGGGGTTTACGGTCGAAAATTCGGATTTAATGGTGCACTATTCCTGGAAGAAAACATTTTTCGTACCCAATGAATTATGAATTGCATTATTAAAACTCAAACGCATTATTAAATAAATTAAAAGTCTCAAACTTGAAACTTTGCGGTGTTTAAGGACACTCAATACAATTTTTGCCTCAAACTTAAAACAATCAAAGTGGCGGACTATTTATTATATTTATGAACCGATTTGTTTCAAACATAAAACAATTAAAATGGCGAATCCAAAATGGCGGACTATCGAATTTATGAACCGAGTTTTTAGTTTTTTAAGTTCCACTGTCCACCTCCTGCCTCCATCATTAAACCCTCGTCACCAAGTATAATGTATGAGACTCGTTAAAAGCAACCAAATGGGCCCAGTAACCTTAAACAACCCCAAAGTTTGAGACAAATCGGTTCATAAATTCGAGTCCGCCATTTTTGATTAGACATTTGATTTTTTTTAATAAAATAAATACTAAATTGTATTGTCACTAGAACACTAAACACCTACAAAATTTCAAGTCTCTAGCTCATCGGGAAGTTGTTGAAAAAACTGTTGCAAGATTTGAAACAAACAAATATTCTGTCAAGGTAAATAAAACCGCTTAAAAAATTGTGTCTATTAACCGGAATAAAAACAAAATTTGTTTTAACTCATAAAATTCCCTTTTTGTAGTGCGCATTCGGAACAACCCTGGTATTGAAACCGAAGGTTACACTTGGTGGGGAACTGAGACTGGCCCCGTAAATGTCACCAAATGCCCGCGCTATGATTTATGAGCCCGTGACACAACTGTTATTTTATTCTGTAAACTTTGGTCTGACCAATAAGAGGACAGGACTGAAATTCCTAAGGTGTCCATTTAGTTACATAAGTTTCCTTGGCGGACCAAGAATATAACAGCCTACTAAACCTTGGGAAGTAATTTTTGAAATCCATTTTTATAACTACCCATTGAAACCCATTTTTATAACTACTGCATTGGACATTTCCTAATCAAATTGAATGAGAAAAATAATGAGATGATTATATAAAATTTGTATCTAACAATATATGTACCTATAAATTGATCTGTGACGATTTCAGGAATCACTTGCCCTGAAATGTTCAGCCACAGAGGAGAAATTAAAGGCAAAAAATATGAAACAGGAAGTAAAAAAAATATATCAACTAAACGTGTGCGTGCAAAAAATTAATTTACATAAGTATAGTAAGTATTCATATTGGTACATGGTGCTATACCTGTATATACCATAAAGTCGGTTACTTAGTTATTTAAACATTCTCCACTAAACTTAAATTATTATTTTGAAATAAATACGCTTTTCAAATAGGCAAATATCTACTTAAAACCATACAACTCGGTTACTGACCAGCGCATAAAACAGCATTACGTGACTTTACGCTCTTCATCAAGTATACGGTATACATTCCAAATTACGGTACAAAATCAGTGGGAACATATTTTATATGGATAGCATGGTTGTATAAATAACAATATAAATAATAATGGCAAAACAATTTCTGGCCAAACAGCGACTACGCCCGTCCGTTGAGTGAAAATTTTCGCATCACGGGGCCCGTCTACCTCGACTCTTGACCCATGTAAATGAGCAACCGAAGTCTAGAAAACCAAGTATAAAAGTAAATAAAACACCCGTCATCATTTTTACATCCAACTACAACTCTTCATCATATGATATATGTACTCTCCGATTTTCGCAGCAGAGTACAATCATATCCTGCATTGCAAATTATAATATCAATATCCTTCAAGTAATAATCTTGTTCACATTCTGATGGATATCGACCACCCACCCATCACTTGTTTATTTGGTAATGGAATAACCAAAACGTGATTTAAAAAAAACGTGGAACTACTCACACTGTTAACTGAAAGATAAGGCTGCTTTTATTAAAATATTAGTCAGAAAATGCATGATTAATGGCCATCCATGCTAGCAGATACTTTTGAGATTGCACAAACCTAAACAACGTTGCAGAACTTAAAATACTAGTTTGTTGATAGTCCAATAAATATTTCAGATTTTGTTCAACTATTACCACTTAACATTTCGCAAAATAAATGTCGATATTTCACTTAGATGATGAGTTATATACCTAGTTTAGTTAGACCTAGACATTTTATGATGTGTAGCACCTAACAAGTAAACTATATTATCCTTTATATCTATCTCTAACTGTATCTTGTAACTGAAATTAAACGGTAAAAATAATTGATCTACAAAATAATCAAAATATACTTAATAATGGATGTGGCGCAAAAATAAATAATAAAGGATGTGGATTTTGTTATTTTTTATTTACACGACCTTCCAGATGTACTAAATACTTTTATTACTCGTTATAACTAATTAAAATACGTAAATTAAAAAAACAATATTGACTTATAGAAAACACCTTTCTTGGTGCCAAGACAGTTTATAAAATCCATATAGGTACCCACCAACTAACACAGTACCGATATGGTTTTTAAATATTTTATGCGCAGACAGACAATAAAAACATAACATAACAAAGCTTGAGATAGTAGCACTTACTTTAAAATCATACTCTAGTTCCGGCCTCTCTAGAATCCTATCGAATTTACTCGACGAACAGTATTTAATAAGTTTGTCGATGCGTACCATTTTAACTATATCATCGACTATTATTCCTACAACTTATTCCTATAAAGTACACAGGTAAACTGCCGTGTTCCGACTTGATGAT
This sequence comes from Tetropium fuscum, assembly GCA_964058915.1. NCBI lineage: Eukaryota > Metazoa > Arthropoda > Insecta > Coleoptera > Cerambycidae > Tetropium > Tetropium fuscum. The sequence goes on along the minus strand of CAXKVY010000098.1, from coordinate 302,998 downwards.
ACTTGGCTTCCCAGCATTTCTCAAAATTATATCCTAAGGCTCCGATTTGAGGAATTCCCAGTATCAGCATTTTTACCTGAGCTCCATTCTTGGGGTAGGCTAAAGCACCTGACGATATTATATTTTGATAACATTTTTGATAATTTTAAAAGTAGTAAATCAAGCATGATAATACAATTATTGCAAGTGATGAATTTATTTGTAACTATTTTTCTGTAGTCTTTTTGAATCTGCGTCGGTACCATTCAATATATTACTCTAGATCTAGCCCAAATTATGTATAATAACCTCAATATACTATCAGTAATAAGTGAATGGACATGTTAAGTCAGTTGGACAGTAAAAAGGGTCGGGGACCTGATGGTATTTCAGCAATTTTCTTAGACTTGCTGTCATAGTTGCTGTCAACTGAAAACAAATTTCCCCATAAATGAAAAATTGAACCGTTTTTTCTAGTAAAAAATCATTTAACTATTTTTCAGCACGGATTTTACAAAAAGACAAAAACGATAATTTCGATTTTATTGAATTTATTCCAAAAATTTTATTGTAGAACTATTAGTCGACTATAATCATAAAATCTAGATGAAAATGTCTGCCTTTGAAGATCGCGATTTCCGTTGCTACTGTGATATTGAAAATAGTGAAAACCCACATAATTTATAATATATTTTAAGTGGTCCATGAAAATTGCTCTGACTATATAGCAGCATCGAGGACAGCACAAATTAGTTATTTTTTAGTTATATTTCAATTAAAATTTGATAAGCACCTATATTGTTGTTACACAAGTTTAATTTGAAACCCAACCTCGAATATAAGTGAAAAAATAATAACAATAATTTACTCCACAATAATAAATCAAGTGTGGTGTACAAAATAGGATCATAAATGAATAGCCGTAGTATCAACACATTTTTAGATCTATTGCTAAACACATATATGTATTTACTTATAATTATGCATATCTTACATAATATGATAATGAGAGTATGACAAACAAAATATAACCATTTTGACAGTAAACATGGTTACATGTATAGTAAATACAGTTATACAACGGTCATATCTTGGCATGTAAACAGTACAGGTGTGTATAGACAAAAAGCTGTAAAGGAACTTATAAGTAAAAATTACAACTGTAAAATGTCTATTGATAAAATATACTTTAAAACTATTTTACTGTCTTGAAGGTTTCATACTAAACATCACCACTTAAAACATATTTTGTTGAAAAATAAATATATAGGTACAACGCGTTTGACACTACTTAATATCCCTATAAAATTTGTAAATATTGTAAGACAATAATAAGGTATGCTTACATCTGATACCTCTATCCGGACATGTCAAATGTCGGACATAATAAAATCGTTTTGACCTTTATGATAGAAATGCCTACAAATTTGTCACTCATATGTGCATGACATCTACCAACTTCAACTTACAGTAAATATATGTACCGTTTACATATAGGTATACCAAATATACTCGTGTCCATTCATACTCTTCCTTCCATTTTACAAAGTTTACTTATCGTGTCCCGGTGAAACTATTGAAACCAAAAATTGCTGTCATTGTGAATTATGATTATTCTCGAGATGTGACTGAAAAAACGTTCTTCATTGAGAATTAAGATAGCTGTCATAAAATCATCTTGTAAACGTCAGATCAGACGTCAAATGTCAATAGAAGGCAATAGTCATTACCGATGACGCCACGAAAAAATTATTTATTATCCCCTTGACAAGTGAATTTGGTGCCTTGTAATAGAAATACTTTAAAAAAGTGTTACGCGATTTCTAAATAAAAAAATGGTTTATTGAACATGATCCATCAACGAGTGTCAAGCACTTCTGTTAATCCAGTGAAACTCTTGCTTTCAGTGAAATTATTTGGTCGAAGTACTTTGGTCCTTGGATTAGATTATTATTTGAAAGTAATTAGTAATTCGAGGTCCTTCGATATATCAAAAAATAATTAGGCCCTAGGACCACTTTAAATGAGGGATTAGTACTTGAAGCGTTTCGGAATTGTGTTAAGGCGTCTGAGAGTAGTTGTGGTTCGTAGTTAAGGGTCGAGGTACGAATTGGTGTTTCCTTCAATCGGATTATGAATAATTACAGTAATTACCTAACCTAGCTTCGCATCTAGGTAGAACAATGATTTTTTTGTACAATAATACAAAATTATAATGTATAATGAAAAGAACTTCTTTGAAAAATTAAATCGACCACGAAATCAAATAATAAGACCTCTGTGGCGAATATATGTAAGATATTCATCAAATAGTGCTAAGTGAAATATCTCCCTGATTTGTTTATTTACCTCACCAAGAATAAATAAACTTGTAAATAGCTACCTAATATATAAGATATTGACCCACGTTTGTTTAATCTGGATTTTCCAATAATGAATTAGTCATAGAGCTGAACTGAATTGAGAGCTAGAACTTGTAGCTGGAACACATAGGAACACTATTGACAACATAATAGTTACATAGTATAGCCTTTGGTTTTGGTGGTTGTCTCATTTCTATGGTGTTTATTTAAAAAAAGGTTATTTATAATTACAAAAATTGGCACTATGCAATCCGCAATCTGCATATCGTCATGTTTTACCGCCATATATTTCTGAAATTATTTGGAAACTGTTTATTCGACTTGATTTTGCTCCAGAGGAATCGGTTGTTCGATCGATCACCCTTAGTTCCGACAATTTTCGCTTGCATTCATGACAACATGTTGTCATGAACGCGGGAAATTAAGCGTTTAATTAGTTAACTAAATTTTGGCTGAAACATAGCGAATTTGCAATTTAACGAGAAGAAAAATGTTTCAAAACTTTTTAAGTAAATAAAAATTAGACTACTATTTTCACGTATCATTTTTAAAATACATTTTTCAAAAATTCAAAACAATAAAATCGTCATTATAGACCAAAAGTGTCTCACTAGCTTTATACTCTTATGTATCAAAAAGTTGTGATTGTTAATTTACTTATACACGGGTACGGTAAATGTTTTTATATAAACAATTAATTTTTGTAAAATAATACTAACACAATATGGGAACTACAACAGCACTTGACTAATGAGACTATTTCTCACAATAAGATTTTATATCATCCTGCGGAAGATGGCCAAGATAAATATTTGTTTACTTTACTCCGAGACATTTTAATACTGGAGACAGAATTGTTTACGTTTTTGGCTGATCCAAGATCGTTCCATCCTTGTCGTCCGTCTTCTTCTTCCGAACGGCACATTTCCCAGGCTTACTGTTAAATTTACTTGAAGTCTTTGATTACCTTAAGAGATATTCAAATAATGTGACAATTTCAACGAATCTGATTCATTTTAATACAAATAATGTTATTTAAAAGAACTTCTTAGTAAAAGTAATCTGTTGTATTGCCTTATTGAGCTAATAATATATGGTGAAAACCGAAAATGTACTGTGTCTTAAGATATAATTCTCAACAACGACAACGTCGCTTGATGCGTTTTAGTCGGGATTTACGTTATGGTCGATTTATGAATGAAAGCAGATGTTGAGAGGTTGCCGAAACTCCGTCGTGTACTTTTGTTTCCTTAATATTTATTTGCTACCTACAGGGCCTTCCAAATCCATAGCAAAATAGGCAGCACGATATTTTCAAATGTCAGTATACCTACTATGAGAGCAGGTAATGAAAAGAAAACCAATTATTTAAAATGGCAAAATAGAAATCGGAAGGACGGCTTGACGTTCTCACGGCTGAAATTTGCATAAAGCATCTATACATACGCGAATTAAGTAATTATAGTTAGGAGAGATCTATTTTAAATAGTTTCAACATTCCATGGTATTGTTGCCGAGAAAAAGTGTATAAAAGCATATTTTTAATGAGTAAATAATATTAAAACGCTAAGGGGATATTTATTTTGAGCAATTATTGCACCCACCTATTGTAATTCACACAAAACGTATGAATGCGCTCTGGAGAAGATAAAAAATTTATGGTACAGTCCGACCGACTAAAGATGTCTGGAGACGTAAAGGAGTGGAACACCTTCGTAAACAAACTTTTAGTTGACAAGCAAACTCTAGTTGGCCCAACAGATTGGCTTGTATGCCATTATTGCAGATTCATACATATTTCCCACCGGACTTATTATTATTAGAAAGCAGCCTTACTGGCATCGTACAAGGGCAACTTTCGAGAGAGAAGACCGTTTAATACGGCTTTGGGCCACCAGAGTACGCAGTACCGCTACAATCTCAGATGAAAGATAGACAAGATAAACTCTAGCAGGTGAGAAAACGTCCGTGAAATGAGATAGAATGATTGTGTACAATACCGCAACATGATATTGGTCGATTCCATCCCACCTCCCAACACCCGAAAATTTACTGGACTTTGTTTACAAACATTGCGTGGGAGACAAATCCTACAAATTTTTATCGGAGGTTACAAGGCTCCTAAAGCAGCTGGTTGAGAGCACATGAACCAGAATAAGAGACGTAACCAGCTTCATGGAATAAGAACAAATAAAGTACCCCCAACCCCTGAGGATCGTAGAGTAAGAAGATTGTTTGTTGAAGAACATATTAATTGGAACTCGGGGCAGTAGAGTAACGTGCTATTTACTTATTCACTGACGAATCGAGATTCACTTTGAATCATTTAGACTGCACTGTGAAAGAAATAGTTCCATTTCGAGAAGGGTCCATAATGGGTTGGAGCGGAATAGCTTTGAATGGGCGCACTTTTCTACAATATAATATTTGTGTCTGGTCTATCTGGTTGTCTAGGTAAATCTAGGCAATTAGTAAATATGAACTCGACTCGGGCAGAACCTTCACGTCTAGGTAAAATTTTTAGTAGTGATTGTTAAGTCAAATAAATCATTAATATGCGTTCTACCGTCTTTTACATGACGACACCACCCTACATGATTCGCTAACGTTCTATCGGGTCTATTCTCATTAGCAATGTTAAAAATAAACGGACCAGAAAATCTGTTAAATTTTAAAAAAATTTTAACAGAAACGCTATTCTCGTTGTCCCAAATTAAATTGTTTAATGTTAAAATTAACCAAAACCCGTTTATTTTAAAAGGGTGGTTAGATGGATCGTTTAATAATTTAACAGGCCGTTTGTTGAAATTTGAAACGAAAGTGTGGTTATGTGCAGTTGTAGAATAAAACTTTACTGTCTGAACAAGAACAAGAGTGGTTCGGTGCCCATTATGTGATTTATTATTTGAATAATGGTTTTTACCTTATAAAAAAAAATATGGTGATACCAGCACTTCTATTTGAAGAATTACAGCAGTTAATTCAGCGGTAGGTGGGTATATGCCTACCTACATATTTATATTACTAGTAGGTAGGTATCGGTATATTGGTTTCTTAATAATAATAATATTAAAAGTTATTTTGTAGTTATTTCAAGTTTACAAAAAAAAATTACATGACATGTAACTATGTAAAATATCTATTCCGAAGGAATAATGTTCGACAACGACATCTTAGGGGCACATCAAATCCATTCGAAGTGCCTAATTGGAATTTTAGGCAACAATTCCATTTAAGTAAATTTACAGTGAGACAATTTATTGAAGAAATAAGTCTGTTTATGGATGAAGGAGCTAATGTAACAAAATTCCCAGTGCATTTACGGGTAAGTCCTTTTCACCTAGTCAATAGTAATTTATTTAATGCACTTTATCTCAGGTATTGGCAGCCTTCAACTTTTTGGAAAGGGTTTATACTAGTTGGGGGTTAAACAATCATTTAATCTTAGTACGAGTCAACAATAAGTAATCAGGGCGATATCAGAAGCAATAAAACATATTTCAAATCATTGGATCAAGTTTCTGATGACTGCAGAAAGATAATAATCAAAGGGAAGTAACTATATATAATATATACAGTGAGCTCGTAAAGTTTGGAATAAATTCAATTAATCGTTATTGAAGGATTTTCACAGGAAATCCTCGGACACGTCAACTTTATTTTATAAAATGTCACTTTTTTCAGCCATCGATTTTTTTTTTGTTTTGTTCGTTTTTGAGCTGTGACGTCATCGACAATTTTTTTAAATGACAACCCATATTTTTTTTCACGGATTTCGATAGAGCACATTTTTCTGAGTGCGAATATGTCAAAAACATAGTACCTTTAACATTAAAGTGTTCGAGATATTCGGTTGCAAAGTTTTAAGAATGAATTATACAAGCGATGACCAAATGCTAATCATTTATCAAGAAAGCGCAGGAAAAACAACAGTTTTGACAGTTGTCACAATTTTGAAGTTTTTCCTCGCAAGTTTGTGTTTTAATCAGTTGAATAATATCATTAAGTAAGTTGATTAATCATTATTCCATCATAATTCATTTTATTTAAAAATGGTCCGTCGTTTGAGTGAAAGGGAAAGAATCGAAATTTTGATGATGATCGGTTACGGGGACAGAGCTCGCACACAAGTAGAAGTTTGCCGTTTATTTAACAACAAATATCCAAACAGAGAACCAATTACACAGTCCACCGTTAGCAAAATAGAACAAAAGTTTTTAGAAGTGGGTCATACGAGAGATCGCCCTAGAACGGGTCGTCCACCAGTGCAACAAGATGTTAAATTGAATGTTCTACTAGAGCTTCAAGAAAATCCCCATTTACCCACCCGCCAAGTGGCGGCAAACAACGGAATAGTTCAAAGCTCCGTCTTGAAATATTTGAAATTGAACAAATGGCATCCGTATAAAGTGGTTTTGGTCCAAGAGTTAAACGAAGATGATCCTGACCGTAGGTTACAGTTTTGCCAAACCATGTTGCAACGCCTGATTGATGACGACGGATTTTTACGCAATATTGTTTTTTCTGATGAGGCTACCTTTTATCTCGACGGCACAGTTAACCGGCAAAACTGTAGATATTGGTCTCCTGAAAATCCACACTGGAAAATGGAAACTCGTAGTCAGTTTCCACAAAAAGTTAACGTTTGGGCTGGTATTGTAGGTAATCGTATTTTGGGCCCATTTTTCTTTGAAGGCGTATTAACAGGTGAAATATATTTAGAATTTTTAAGAGACGACTTAGTCCCTGCACTTGCGGTACTTTACCCAAATGACGTAGATCCAGATCTGCCCCATCACACGATATGGTACCAACAAGACGGTGCACCACCCCATTTTGCAGTGATCGTTCGCGATTATTTAAACCATGTATTTCCTAACCATTGGATTGGTCGCAGGGGAACTATCGAATGGCCCCCTAGATCTCCAGATCTCACTCCCCTAGACTACTTTTTATGGGGCTATTTAAAGAGCAAAGTCTATTTCAATAGATCAAATACCATCGAAGAATTAAAGGACAGAATTCGCAATGAAATTCGAACCATTCAACCCGATACTGTTGGTAAGGTTCTGCAGGAGTTTCAGTGGCGGATGGGATATTGCCAGGAAGTGAATGGAGGTCACTTTGAAAATTTACTCTGATTTTATTTTTTACTTTAATTATTTATCATTTATTTGTTAAAATATTTTTTTATTTGTTTAAATTGTTGTTAAAAAATTAAACAGATTACTCCCAAATCTTTCAAAATGTTCGATAAGCTACCAAAATAAATAATATTACTCCTTAATCTTTTAAAATGTAATAAGCTATAAGCTATTAGAATCAATAAGCTATTAAAAATCTTGACCCGCCCGATAGCTTATGCATGGTGCCATGGTACATTTTATAAACTTTGCAACCGAATATCTCGAAAACTTTAATGTTAAAGGTACTATGTTTTTGACATATTCGCACTCAGAAAAATGTGCTCTATCGAAATCCGTGAAAAAAAATATGGGTTGTCATTTAAAAAAATTGTCGATGACGTCATAGCTCAAAAACGAACAAAACAAAAAAAAAATCGATGGCTGAAAAAAGTGACATTTTATAAAATAAGGTTGACGTGTCCGAGGATTTCCTGTGAAAATCCTTCAATAACGATTAATTGAATTTATTCCAAACTTTACGAGCTCACTGTATATCATGTTTATGATGTTTCTTAAAATACTTTACGAACATGCCAGCATATAGGGCATGTTCGTAAATTATTTTAAGAAATATATTGTACATTATTAGTATGTCATATTTTTTAGTTACAAAACCAACATATTTAACAGGGTTAAGAAGCCTTTAACATTCCACATTAAAGTTCCTGGTTTATTTAAGAGTATTTTCCTGTAGTTTCACAGATTTTCCTGAACAGTAATTTACTTTTGCTTGGCTCCTAAGTCTCCTGACTTAAACTCCTTGGATTTTTCTCTGTCGGCTCATTTCAAGCAACTGTCATTTCTCTAGTTAGGTACGTTTTTAAATATTTAATTATATATGTAGTTCGGGGTCTAAAACATTAGTCTTATATTTTTTTGTATTTTTAATCGGTGCCTTCGGACATTTTTTACACTTATTATAATTCATCTCTGTAAAGTTTACTTAAATACCTGAACTGGTTTGAGAAATTATAGAAATAATTCTTTTTTAAAAGTGATTATTTTTGTATTGGATTATTAAATATTTGTGTACTTTATCGTTGTATTTTATATATAAAATAAAATATAATTTGACAAAACATGTACTTTATTCCTTAAATAGTACCTATCACCATTAATTATCATTATTATCGCAAGTAATTATTTTATTCTACAAAACAAAATCACATTATTTCTAAAAGAAATTAACACCAAATATATTATACATATAAAGATGTAACGAAAGGTACCTACCTACTAAAAGTTAATAGTATAGATTAATGGTTAATCGTTCAGGCAAAAAACGTTCACTCAAAACAATCCGAACTTTTCATTGGCCTGCTCTTCTGTAGATAAAAGATGCCGCTCTTCATAGACATAGACTAGACATTGAACATATGCGTAAAATCACAGATAACTTGTAGAATTAACTACATCGAATTTCCATTGTACCGAATTTCAATAGTCTATTGCTATATTCTCTAACATGAATAAACAGATCCGTTATTTATGAGGAATTTTAACAGATCCGTTAAAGTGTCCTTTCTGAATACCACTTTCTATATTTTAACATAACGGGGTGTTAAAAATTAAAATAGAAGCGGCTGTTTAATTTTAACCGATGTGAATGGGAATAGACCCGTATAGAAGTTATAAGCACCTCGATTTTTTTAATTCAAAACATGAAACAATTAAGCACAAAAAATAGGCAATTTTTCGCCCGCGCCCGCCTCGCGATTAGCCAAAAGTGTTTCACTAACTTCATATCTATACCTTTTGGTGGATTGCTTAGATTTAGATCAACGTAGGAGATATTTATATTGATTAATATTTTCCCCCAACTCTTTTAGAAACTTGGTATGGACATCCATATGCTTGAATAAGTTATTTATTTATTAGGTATATTTATCAGCCTGAAGTTCCCCAAGGACGCCTATGCTGTCGACCTTTGATGGATTTGTTCATCATCATTCGCCATTCCATTTTTAAGAAACTTCGAACCAACTAGCAAACATTATTAACGACTTCCTTTTGCCACCAGTGAGATTTTCTACAACAGATCTCGTGTGATTCATTACCTTATTTGTATGTATTAATTATATCTGTTTGTCGTAGCGTCGACACTTCGTTAGAGCAAATGCACTTTTATAGGTATACGAGTAGATCAGAAGATGCGTTCCAATAGTCATTATGTGCCAGTAACCCACTTTGTGAAGTATCTATAATACTTTTAAATCGTTTGCTTTATGTTTAATTGTGTCCGTTGTTACCTTAAAATGTGATAATTGGCCTATTTTCATTAGTTTATCTTAATTAATTAAACGTGAACAATAAAAGCAAATATCGTCGATTATAAAGCCAAATAAAGTCATCCTAATGTAACTAGAGATATACAAAAGACTGCTATAGTAAAGTAAAATTTTGTATCGTAAACCCTAAAATTGACTCCTATACCTATAAAAAATACAGGATAGATAGCTAGCGTCTGTATTTTTATGGCATTTACATTTTTGATATATAAAAATGTTGTAATGGTTACGAAGTCAGTTTTCAACAAAACCCATTTTTTTACTCCAGCTAAAATTTTAATATATACCGTAATATTCGCAAAACATAAAAGGCAGTCATTTATTTCGGTTATTTTCTGGAGTAAAATCGATTATTATAATATGTATTCTAATTTATATTTTAATAGAAAAGAAAATATTACGCTTGCGAATAATGAACAATTATCATAAATATTTTAAAGTCGTTGACATTACACATGCCATGATAAATAAATATTAGTTAAATTCTTATTTGTATGCATTAAGTTAAGATTAAAATCTGTTCCATGCGTCTGAACATCATTGTGCTGGTATGTTTACATGTTAATGTAAAAAGTAAGTAATGCAATATTTTATAGACTGGTTTGCATCTCAAGGTTGAGATGCCGTTTATTAAAAAAATACGTTATAATTCACTCTGTATGCATTATTGATAACTTTTATGGAGTTTATGGAGAAAATACTATATTGTTTTTTATGATATTCGATGACATTCTTTTAGTACGACAAACAAGTTAGTTGACATTCAAATTGAAACAAAAAATAAAAATATTTCAACCAAATCTAAAATTGGTAGGTACAATCAATATCTCAAATGTGTGTTATTGGTTAAATGAACAAATAATAGGTAATAGATCTAATTATATATAATATTTTCTACATAATGTTTCATTAATTTCTAAACGTAATATAGGATAGGTATGATACTTATTTAACAAAAAAATCTTTCCCAAGTTTAAAAATGATAAAATTTAGACGCCTATGGATTGCATAGAACTTATGTGTCAAGTGGTTTTATGTGATTCCAACATAGAAGTCTTGCTATAGAAAAGGGTGTGTATGTACTGTACATACTCGTATTCACTTCTTAGCATATCCCACCGTATTTATCTGGAAATCTATGAATAATTAACCAGACCATGGAAGGGTAAATTTCCGTTCTCATGCAACAAACCGGGACAAGAGTTATCTGTTCTTTTATCAACCTTATAGTGTCTAATGTTTCTTGTAACGCGAACACTTAGGTACGACTGCATTTCTTAGATAACACTAATAAGCGTATCAGAAGTTACTTAACATTATACATCCATGGGGGTTCAAGTTACCGGACAATGCAGATGAGCTAATGTATCATAAAGTCCTATAGACTCGATTAAACCGGGAGATGATAACAGTTTATTTCAAACTTACAACCACTTGGAATAAATTAGTTTTAAAAAAATTAAAAAACATGCTTTAATCAATGATAGGCATGATATAAATTGTTATAAATATTTCATTGACCCCGCGCTTGTCAATCATTTTATTCTTATTTTAAACTTGATAAAAAAAACATTTACATAATTATGTTGAGTTAAAATTGAGGTAAATATTATTTTTTACTTTTTAGTTCGGTTTGCTATAAAAGCGCGTTTTTAAAGATTTTGTAAACTATAATTTTTTTCACTAAAAAATATGTTGATTAGTTTTACGTTTTGCTAAGAAAAAGATTAATTTTTGTGCTGTGTTCCGAGATTTAATTAATGTATAACTTTCAGTAAATTCTATAATGTGGCGAATGCGCCAATGTGGATTTTTTTAATAATCTGGTTTCTGATGAACCTTGTGAGGATATTAGGACAAAGTTCTCAAATTATTGTATTGTCATCGGTCCTTGATAAGTGTACAAAGTTTCGGTTCAATCTGACGTTTTAAAGTGGGTGAAAATCTCGCGCAAAAATTCCGTTACAAGATACATACATACAAACATACAGGTGGAGCTAATAAAGCGTGTTAAAAGTACAGCGACACTTTCTCAAATTTCTCTTCGTATTGATAATTATTATCCTGATTATAGTTTTGTATTATGACTCTCAAGCTTTACTTATTTTATTTAACATACTTCTTCCTATATAGACCTGACTCTCGTGAGAATACACTATTCTATTGTATCCTGTTTATTTCATGGCTAATAATTTTAACGAAGTCGCAGCTCAATGTGATATATTTCATTGTAATATCAATGACCTGTTAGGAATTGCTTCTGATTACTTCAATAATTTCGAAAATCAGATGTTTTTTTATTTTTGTTCATATCATCAAGATATTTTTGTAATTGTATTTTCCTGTACTGTATGTTTTATTATGAATTTCTATTTTTGTCCTGTTAATCCTGTCTTTTGTTTTGTCCTTTTTTCTGTTGGACAATAAATGTGACATTTTTTTTAATCTGTAGGGAGGTTATAAATACAAATAATTTACCTATATACGCTTTGCCCAAAGAATAATAGAAATCGGTCTCAGGAAAAAAATATCAAACTCCAAATCACCAAAATTTGAATATGCCTGTTTCTCGTAATAATTTTATTTAAAATTAAATACGAGGGTGTGATTATATAGCAAACAAACGTGTTCCCCAAAAACCGTATCACTGCTCGACAGGGCCAGCTGCAGTGATCTGGATAAGCTCTTAAACCACTGACATTTATTATTAGTTGTGAAATGACTTTTCTCCATATTGAGTCGTTACATAAGCATTCCGAATTATCACCAATGGTAATGTTTAATCGTAACTCTGTACGATGATAATAATTTTCATGTTAATTGGAATTTTAATATATCCTCTGTAAATATTAATGAGGCCATTAACGTTGTTGAAGTGGCAATTATCGTGGGAAGATTTTAGTTAAAAATATAAAGCTTATCTTAATACATGTTCCTTGTATATAAGTTGAAGACATGTAAATATTACTAGCATCATTTAAGATATTGATCTGGTGCAGTAATAAACATTGACGTTCTTAATCCGTAATTAATACTGATTTAATTATCACGCTAACTCTAAATAGTTCCATAAGAAACTGAGCGATATCTGGAAGTTTGTGATACAAATTTTCGATATGCAGAAGGTATCGGCATATGGCCCCATTTCGATGCCTTGTGGTACATCAATCTTACCTTGGCGGGTTTATCTCGATTCGGCGAGGGCCTAGTGATGGATATCCTAGTGGTAGCCCGTCCTGGCACATTCCTCTGCAGCTTTTCCACATTATACGTCTGTCTCCAGCCGAAAAGCGACACTATTTTCTCCGCTACTTCAGTACACTTCGGTCCGCCATTTATAGTTTGGCAGGTGTCGAACATTTCCCGTCACATTTAAATCACATAGTAATTTTTCACTGTATCAATATTTGCAATTAATGTCAGCCATGGCACACCGTTAGGCATAAACTATTTTGTTTATACAATATGGCAAAGGCAACGTTCAGTCAATGTACTTTCTTATTTCTTGCGAAATACAGTACCAGGTATTTGTGTCACGTGTGTTAACAGGCTACTTATTAGCAGGAAACCTAAAAATGAATATAAATACTTCATGTTTAATGGGTCGTTCCTATTGTTTTGGTTGTAGAAGAATGCGATGTATGGTTGCGTGCAACCATTTATCAATTTAATTTATTATTCAATCAAATCAGTGTGGCCATGGATATATCAAACACTACCAGATCTATTAGTTATGCACTTAACGCATGGGTACAATGAATCTTATACAGAATGTCATACACTATTAACTATTGGTTCGAAACGTATTCCATTGCATACCTAAATATATAATGATTCATAAAAATGATGGTATTTCGAAATATAATAAATTACCTAGATATATAATTTCAGATGTATTACAGGGCTCGGTTTTGCTTGATATTTGTAATATATCTATCCTATATCCGCGTGATTTTTTTCTTGTAAAATTCATTTATGCGCATAGGATTATACTTCAGTTTTACAACTTTTTCTCACCTCCAACATTGCCAATGACAGCCATTTCTTGTCTACTGTCGGCAAGTAAGCAATTTTATAAAAAATGTTAGCCTAGCCTGAAGTAATTGTATCGATTCAAGGAATATTTTAACACAGCCACGAAAATAATGTTAACTATTAGGTTTATTAGTAATTAAAAAATTGTGATTGGGTATATGGACGTCTCCCAAGTCAAGAAGACAAAATCGGACCTCAACTAATCCAAAATAATTGTATGAAATGCGTTACAGAAATTCCTAGATTTAGTTATGTGACTCCATATTTTCGTTAAATGAATTTATTAATATCGAATATAATTTATCAAAATATTATAAAGTTGATAATATATTTCAGAAAAAAAACCTTCTAATTTAGTTGACACCACAACAGACAGATCTACAGATCTTTTAACAATTCCCCGTAACTTTGTTATTTTTAATTTTTAAAGATAATGATACCATTGAGATCGCAAACAAAAGACAATTATAGTAATGTACCTATACTCTAACTGCTATTAGTAGTCTGATATGGTTTTTAAGATATGTGAAAGTGTGCGCGATTTGGTCCAGTCAGAATTTGTTATTGAAATTAACTGAAAAATTATAATTCGGTAAATTTTTAAGATACAGAGTCTGGGCTCAAATTAAAGGTATATGCGAAAAAAAATGTTCCGAAAACCCCTAACAAACGCAACGTCTACTTGAAAAAATATTTTATTTCATACTGTACAGAAAAACTGTGCTTATGGCATATAGAACATAATATAAACATAATATTATTCTGATTTAATTATGATATTTTAACCTAACCGGATACTGATCTGATCTGACTCCTATGTGATTTGATTTTATATTTTATGAATCGATACGATAGTTGTTTGCTTAAATTTGAGTTTCCTCTAAAGAATATTCTTTACGTTTTGTATATTATTGAGATAACAAAACGGTAACGGCACTACAGTATACAAATAAAAAGAGTCAGTCAACGTCACTAGCGTTGATTATTTATTCCGGATACACTAGGATAACTATAATAAATAATATATCCATTCAGCTCGCATTCATTGAACACGTTTATTATAAAATTTATAATGCATATTTGCAATGTTAAATTAAACAGTTACGGAGCCAAACATGGCTGGCACAGAACTAACGTTACTTAGCTGTTTATGTAATAAGTTGTTAATTTATTATGCAGTGATTGACTGGCCGAGTATACGTCCAAAAAAATGGATACACGACGCACGAGTTTTCAGAGCAAATCACTGCCGGAACTGCAGAAATGTGTCTCTCTCTCATAAGTGCTGCTAAATCATTTATATGCATGCAATTATATTCCTGGTATAATATATTATATATGTTAGTTATACAGGGAAAGCCTAAAAGCCCCAAACTTTAGTTTAAATCTTCAGCTATTTTTTAAGGCAGTTTAATTGTTGTAGTGTCTATGTCTGTACATACACTGTGTTCATTTTAAAACTTACCACATCCTGTAATTAAAAAACCGCAAACACGATTCGATTTTTATTGTAAGGGGGAACATTTTTGACAGTCAAGGGGTCTTGATATGTTCATCCCCCTAACACCTAGCAACCCCAATTTTAAAATCTTAAATGGTATTTCCCCACGTGTTACACATCATTTGAAAGCCTATTGATGGCGAATACAGGAGTGCATCATTTTCAGAAATTGATCGTGATTTTACAAAATTATTCAAATTGCACATTTTATTAATTACACGTATTACACAAAATTGTCAATATTATCACATTTCCTGACAGCTGAATGGGAAGAAGAGCGATAGAATTGCCTGCTAGATCTTCTGATTGAATGACTTTTACCTATGTGGGTATTATTTCAAAAAAAAAAAATGTAGATAAAGTATCAGAATTTAGTTTAAGAGCTGATTTCCCAACTCCTACCGGTGCTTGTGCGAGGAATATTTTAGTATTGCGTACATAATATGCTGTGTATATAATTTTATCATCAAACACTCACGTAGGGATATAGTAACCGTCTGTATAGAAATTATTAGAATGTTATATTTGGAAGATGGCATTGCCAGAGACAACCAAGAGCCGCACAAGTCCATGCAAATTTTGTATTCCCAATATAAAACTGGCCGACTGTATTGAAACGTATATGCAGAGGGCGCGCGGGTTGCTTTGGCATTTTTAAAAAAGCGCGCGCAGAATCCCACTTCCATAATTATTTTATTTTATTTTGTATCGAATAAATGAAACACAACAATGAAAATAAATCATCTATTGATGAAAAACAAACAAAAACGACTTACAGGGGTCATTCTGCCACACAGGAAAGTCCCAAAAGTAACGGACTTATGATGTCATTTTTTAAATTATTTCATTCTAGAATAAGTTACTACTTTAAAAGGGGCAAAAAACTCACATTTTTTCAGGTATAGAAAAACATAAAACATGTTTAAAATCACAAACACAAAGAACTATTTACATTGTACATAAAATTATGTAGGTATGTATATACATTAGGTATGGAACTCTCGGTGCTGAACAGTTTTAAGCTTACGCTTAGATGCCCTAGCATCTTTGCGATCCTGTAGATTCTTCCTCTTACACCACCATGGAATTCTTACTATCTTACTATCTTCCATACAGCTCGGACTATTGCGTGAATGACAGATTGTCGATGTTCATCACACAGAAGCCACGAAAAATCAACACCGTCCACGATGGCTTGAGTAATCAACACAGATATATTCTGTTTATTGCAGAAATTGTCCAACATGTCTTCTAAAATTGTTAAAATAATACGTAAACAAACACTGAAATGGAACAAACCTAAGATGGCGGCATCACAACTTTACTGACAGTTTTGGTAGCGTTGGTAGCTCCATCTGCGTTTACGTTTATCAATGTAAGACAAAGATGCGTTGATTGAAACTTGTATTTTAAGAACAAGGACATGTCAAATCTGTTATTTTCTTGAACAAAAGAACAAATTTGCTGATGAGCTTGCGCGTCTCTTGGTTGTCTCTGGTATTGCCACCCATTCGGATTGCAGGTCCTACTTTGAAAATTAACAATAAAAAATACTTTCGGGATTGTACTTTGTAATATATCATCATAGTTTACTATCTAGTTTACTATCATCATAGTTTAGTCTTTACTATCATCATCTCAGTCAATTGTACACATTTGTTTTAATTGTACTAGAGCGCACGCGTCACTATTCGTTTCATGCCTCGATTCTTACGACGAGAGCGCGCTGATCTATCGTTATCCTATAAACTAAACTTTCAATGTGTCAGATAAGCGTGGATAACTTCACATAAAGGTACATTTGTTAACTTTTAAGTATTTTAACTGTAACTCAAAAACTATTAATTTTTAGTATAAATATATAATATGATTTTTTGTAGAGAATCACATGGCAAATTATAAAGTCAAAAAACTTTTTTTTTGACAAAATATGTATAAAACAAATGAAAAATCTCAAATTTTTTTTTTACATTTTTGTGTATAACTTCTTTCTGAGTGTGTTTATGTGTTGTGTGAAGTAGGTTATTTGGAAATTAGAATTGGTATTTACGACATTTTTTTGTGGTACAGGTTTTTTTTATATCGACAAAATGTAAAAAATCGCAGATTTTTAAAAACCGTGTTTTTTACGTTTACATCGTCACATCAGCCTCATTATTTTTAAAATTCGAGTATAGAATTAATTAGGCGCTTCTAACAGTGTCATTATCATTACTGAATATTGTTTATTATTATATTTAAATAACAATTAATTTATTACTTCGTTACAGGTATATTTATATTTTCATACATGTTCATACATACATTTCATACATACATTTCATACATACATTTTCATACATACATTTCATACATACATTTCATACATACATTTTCATACATGTTCATACATACAGGTATATTTATATAGGTATATTTATAAAATATAATAACGCGTTGAGTTCTGTGTCTTCTCCTGTTTTTGTTCTTCGCCTTTCCCTTTTCTTGTCTCTCAGAAATTCGGTATTCCTAAACTTTGCATAAATGTTTTTAAAACTATTTTTGGAAGGAGGTAGCCTTTCTCGAAATAACCTAACATACTCCCTCCGAGCAAGAGATGTTGTTGCACTGAATATAAATTTCAAGTAACTCTTTTCGCTCTTCCAATGAATATACCATTTTCAAAATAACTTGCTTCTTTACGAACACTACGTATTTTTTACGCTAATATCTAAGAGAGTGAACTACTATCTCACAAATGACTGGATGACATCTGTCAACAAATAAATAATGCAAATATGCATTGTTTCCAGAGGTATCTTGATGTTCTTATTTTATAATTGACACCCGTAATGTGATAAGTTTTTAGTAATATCTCACGAACAGGTGGAGTAATTATATAACAATTACACATTTTTGGATTCAGAAAATTAAGGACATTATTTTGGTCTAAAAATATACGGGCTGTTCCATTTAAAAAAATCATTTTTTATTTTCCACCCTGTATATTTTATGAGATTTTTAATATCTGTTTTCAGATTATAAAAATTCAGCAAAAAACGTGTCTACTCCTTTTTTGAATGAGTTAAATCGGCAAAGGATAAGTGAGATATAGTGGTATCCGGTATTACCGGTATAGTGTTTACACGTTTAATAAAACATTGGAAATTTTTAATAATGTAGCGAGTTTATGATCGTCCCTATATAGGTAGGTAATTACACTATGAGTGAGCTAATATGCATGCCGTATGCCACAAAAATTACAAAAAAAATAGCAGGCAACCTAATTAAAATATAATTAGGTTGTAATTAGTTTGGGCCGTTTTAAAAAAACGCTGACGAATGATAGTATGCATCATTCGCACATGAAAAATTATGATTTTAAAAACTGTTTTCATTTATTGGCCTCATTTGCTTCGCAGCATGTATAGACAAATTTTCACCAAAAAATTTTTTTTCGATTGCTCAAAAATACATTAACGAAAATAACAGGATTACGTTTGTTATTATATAAGACATTAAAAAAACCTATGGTATAATCGAGTTGTACATGTTTAGAAGGGCTATTGTGTCTACTTTAATTTTAAAAAAAAGCAGCTCGATAGCACAATTATGTTTAGAGATGACTGACGGTCAAGACGTTAAAAAACACGTTGCACAAAAACGAATTTTTTTTAGTTTTTTCGAAATAAAAAAAGTCCTGACCAACAAAAAATTTCGTAAATCGTGGTTTCGTGTACACCATCACCTAACTAATGAATCGCCGGTTTGGTTCTACGCAAGATTTTTTTTCTCGAAAACGCAGCAACTTTACTTCCCAATTTCGCTCCACTAAAAATAATTGGTTGAGATACAGCAATAACCCCTCTAATATATTAGAGGGGTTGTTGAAATAATGTATTAGAGGTGTTGCTGGATACAGTCGTTCAAAGCTACCTATTCTTTTACGATGTTACTACTATTTACTTTTAGACCATATTATACAGCATAGTAACATAGTAACATACAAAAAGTAACAAAATCTCTAATTTTTTTTGCAGAATACTAACAGACATGTCAACTTTATATGCACGTGTAACGTGACTTTAAAGTGATTCAACTAGAACGTGCACCTTTTCGTCAATGTCTCAGCTAGGATCAGGATCAACATTTCCTTCGTAATTTTACGGTGCGCATAGACAATTTAAATATGGCCTTAAACTTTGTCTATTTTTTATTTTACCTACCAATTCACAGACAGCACGCTCAATTCAATGCATATTCCTTGAAACTCCATTAAAACATTCAAACTAGTGCACACTGCAGTCCAACGCACTGTCCAATCAATATCAAAAACCCCATATAACTGTATAATTGCATAATTATCTGAAACAAACCACGGCATTATAGACCTGCTTGTATGGCTGACCGCGTATCAGATAATGCTATCTCCAATGTTACAGATATGCACGACCTAATACGAAATTAATTGCCCACTTGCAGAGTCGTAGTAGAATGCAAAAAATCCTCGCGAGGCAGCGGCCTGAGTGCAGTTATTTCAAGGGTACGCCTGCCACGGGCTATTATTTATTTCGCACATTAATGTGACATTATGCAGCGGAGGAATGCCGAGAAGATTTGCGGTACCTGCATAGCATCGCACGGATTTTTCAGGAACACTGTGATTGCTTGAATTCTCAGCGCTATTAGGTAGAGGATACCCTAGAGATTTTCTACATTTACCTCATTACTCATCTTTAGGGTTTTTATACAAATTAATATGTGTAGGTACCATGTGGTTATCGCAAATTGTTATTGTTATCGCAATAATATCGGTTATTGGGTTATCGCAAAGCAAGGAGTATAATATACTTAAAATTCTTATATAATCTTATATAAGCAATTAAGGGTTGATTGGTTTTTAAGTCTTATATACATATTATCCCACAAATCCCCTATTTTATATTTATCAAATGTTTTTATTTTTAATTTTATTTTAATTTAATTTTTTTAAATTTTCTTATTTTATTTTTTATTTTTTTTTATTTTTATTTTTTTTATTTTATTTTTTACTTTATTTTTGATTTTATTTTGTATTTTATATCTTTATTTTTTATTTTCTCTTGTGAACATATATAATGGATTAGAATATAGACCAAAACATACGTGATAATGATACCTAGACAAAATAAAAATAGTTGAGCGTCTGACCAGCATATACCCAGTCCATTATTATTAGCATAATTGGAGTTTTGGAAATAATGGAGTATTCAAAACCAGAAGAGTTCCCGTTACAAGTGTCAATAAGCTCCAGGACTCAAAGCGAGTGTCAAGTATTTTAGACCTTTATATTTATTATTCAGAAGTCAAAACAGCTTTGTTTCAACCTAGCGCTGTGGTAAAGTCCTAGTATTGGGGCCGAGGGTTCGAAGCCTACCAACATTACACTTTTTTATTTAACGTTTAGTATTATTATTTTTTATATATTGTAACGTAAATAAATTCCGTTCCGTTTTATGGCTAATGTTTGAATTCCTATTTCAAATATTTGAAATAAAACCGCGCGACCTTGTAGAAATTTACCGCGACTCACCATCTACCGTTATCCCTACCTTTCCGTTCCGCGAAATGCCGCGTGGTCCCAGCAAGCACATTTATACGCGGGATCCGCAAAAATCATTCCTTTTTCTGCCGGCTTGCTTTAGCCTGTCGACCGTGGCTTACGCTCGCGAAGATATATCTTCGGTGTTGTGGTGCAGTGATTCAAAGTTACCAGGTACAGTCCTCAATATATTATTGTTATTAAGATATATGTGTAAGTGTTCTACAGCTGGCCCAAGTAATTAAGGCTTTGTGAGAACCTTAAAATAGGTTAATGCCATATTAAATTTTACGGTTTAAACACTAGCAACTACTTGGAGTGAGCTGTGGGCACAAAAGCCACGTCTATATATTTTTTCTATTTTGGTATATGATTACCACTTTATTTTTTTATTGAATTAAATATATATTTAATTTAAATTTGAATCGTACGTTATCGTTCGATTTTGGACTACTTACCTGGTGATTTTGAATCACTGCTACTGTTTTACCGAATGGTAGCATACTTTAAGTTTTTTTAAAAGATATTACTTCGACGGCGTAGGCCATAGGTATTTGTTTATATTTAGCATCGGCAAAAAGCAGCATTTATTTCAATTTTTTTATTTTTTTATTTAATCATACAGTGAAAATTTGCTTACCACATTCCTGTCTTGATAATATTATTTTTTTCTTTGATAGAGTCTAATCTCAATTTTTGGGAATTTAATCAAAATTTACTTCCAATATTTTTTATATAATTAAAACTCATATTTTTGAACTATTAATCTAGTTATTTTATTTAAATTCATTTTAGTATACATTTCACTCTTGATATCCGGTTCAAGCGGGAATTTATACATATTTCTTTCCTCCAAATTTGTAAAACCTGATACTGGTAAATTTTTCTTCCACACCTCGATGACCGAGAATCAATTCCTTTGATGAGCAGAGCAGACCATTACTACCTATTCCTGAACGTCAGACATTGCGGTATACATCACCCTTAGAGGCTACGTCTCAGCTCAGCTGGACCACCAAGCCGAAGCTTCAGACTAGGATCCTAGGAAGCCCAGCACATTCACGAGGGGATCTCCAGAAAAGAGAAAAGGTATTTTTGTATAATTAATTGCCCCTAGGAATTACCAGGTCTTAAGGAATATTTTCACTCTATTTTTTTCCAAGGTTTACGATTCACTTTTGTTGTAAATTATAAATTTCTCGACTTGACCTTGTGTCAAGAGTGAACATTTTTTTATTGTTTTAACCTAAAGCCCTTCAGGCCCAATTGTAAATTTTAATTCTAATTTAAGAATCACTGTCAACCATCAACTGATAATATAAATATTTTTGTAATATATTGTTTTTAAAAAATCTTTTATACCTTTTAATTCTCTGGGAAAAGTCTGAATTATTGGCTGATCATTTCTGCGGTCTTCAGTACTATTTAAGTACTCTTGACCTGGCGTCCAAGTATTTTTATACAAAATTTTAAGTAGGAGTAGATCAAGCTGGTCATTGTCAAGCTGTGATTTTTCTGGTGATATATCTAAAGGTGTCTAAAGGCAAGCCTCTACCAAATCCACTTATCCACGACCTCCGTACTTAACTGAGCAGTAATGTAATCCTTAAACTATTTTTATTTCATACATTAATTTAAACAAATGTTATAGGTAGGCATATATTTTAATGATAAACAAACAACTATAAAAAGCTTTTGATGTTAGCCGACTGTATACTGAAAACAAATTGTGACACTCGGTAAACTAAAACTCCAGTTCACTATACATTGGTTGATATATTCACTTAATTTCTTATTTTTTACAATACATTGAGATTTCATATTCCGATGCTGTTTCCGCCTTTTATGGTCTGAAGTCTGAAGCGACTCAAAATCTGTATTCCCGGGTTTTGGTAGCCGATCGTGAAATTTTGTCAAAATTAATATTTAAGATGGTGGCTTCAAGAAGGCAGACATTTTTGCCGTTTATGGTCCGAATCGACTAAAAATCGGTGTCTCGGGAATTTTCACGTAGATCACGAATTCTTTGTCAAAATCTATTTTCCATATGGCCCATATTTTTACCATTTACGGCCCGATTTTTGCCAGAACATATTCAAATGGAGGATCTTGAGGCCGCCATCTGATTTGATTCATGATTTTGCATTGATTTTTAAGGCCCGATTTGATTAAAAAATTCTCGGTTTTAGTTGGGGTATCAGATCATGATTTTTTTATCGTAGCAAATTAATGAAGATGGCGGCTACAAGACGAGAATATTTATTTATCTTCGTAAATACAATTTAATACCATTACAGTTCTTTCTCTAATGGCTGTAAAATATTCGCTAATCCTAACCTTATCCTAGCTAACTTTAATAGCATTATCCTTTTGTAACATAGTTGAGATTTACAAGTTCTGCTAGCATGCTTTGATTTGTACATTAAATACCTGTTATCCATTTAGCATTTAGGGATTTTTAGCAAATGTGTTATGAGGCCTCTGTACAATATCAGCCGCATAATATTACAATTCTGAAAAAAATAACTTAATATGCGGTTTCAAGCTGCCAACTAAAATCATAAAAAACACCGGGTAGGGGAATGGGTTGGAATCAGCTATTCTAAAATATTGGTTACGTTTGCAATCAAAAGAATTAGGCCGTATTTTACACTGTTACGTATGACTAGTAAAATAACAAATTCCAGAAATACTATTTCTATAAATTAGTAGAAATAAAGAAGCGAAACGTGTTTGTGAAATTTAAATAATGAATTCTTTAAATAATTCGTTTTAAATAATGCCAGTGCTTTTCCCAGGACTTTAAACACGTAGGTAGTGTAAATGGCCTTTCAGTTTTAGCTAAAAGCTCGTAAATCGGTTTCGTACTTGTCAAACCACGTATAATAATTACCAACATTGTTCCATTTCACGTCGCTTTACCAAGTATTTGTCGAGAATAGTGTTATAAATTTATGTAAAACTCATGCACGGTACAGAACGTCCAATTAAAGAAAGTAAAGCAGAGCAATTTTTTTTTACAATAGTATAATAATTACAAAAGCTACATTCTGTATCACAAATTGTTCTCTACATTGTACACTAATCTAGAATAGGCATGCAATTTATAATAGTGAAGAAAATAAATAAAAATATTTTTTTTACCTCAACTTTAGAGGATTATTTCGTATCAATTTAGGAACACCCTGTATATCGTAGTTCTACTTCCTAATAGGCTAGTCAACAAGTGCCAGTTTGGTGATTTTCTCTTAGGCTTTACCGAAAACTATGATTTAGGGTTAAAGTTGGGCCGGTAAAAATTACAAAAGTTATAAACTCGCTAGCGCTCGTTCCGCAGAAATTTGCTCGTTACACAAAATAGTACTTTTCCCAACTGGTTACATAAATAGCTATCAAATCCATTAAATTTGAATATTAAGAAATAAAAAATAATCAACCTTTTGGATACTTGAATAAACGAGAATCCATTGGAAAAACAAATTCTCGAATTTTTTTATTTTCGTTAACTTATTGTTTGAAGTTTTAAAGGAGTAGTTGAAATGTTTGATAATATGTGGAAAATTAACTAGGAACAAAGATGAGCAAATTTTCAGGTATTCCGAAATTCCAGCGGTGGAATTTTGTTTAAATACTACATGTATTAAACAAGACCATTTCTAACCTACTTTTTTTCAACAACCTGCAGATTTATTTGCTATTGTGTAAGTGATCTATTACAAATATTGTTATCGTGATCATTTAAAATTGTCGAGAAATTTTGAAAATCCAACAGGTTGACCTTCTAGTTCTCATACCCAAGAAATACCTCACAGGGCATTTTTTGACAAACTAAATGATGAAATTAAAGATACGTTTTCATCTCACTATTTTGAAGTGTCTCTCAGCTCAGCGGCTGGCTAAACTTACTAAATAGATGATGCAGTAATCGAAAATCGTGTAGTGAAATCACTACTCATGACTTATTGATAATTACTTATTCACAATGCCAAACAAAAATTTGAGCGCAATGGTGACTTACGTCCACGACAATTGACAAAGACGCATTTGCCAGAGTCAGTGATTCAGCCTTGTAAATGTACGTCAATTGTCCAAAAATTTCAAAAAAAGTCAGAATTACCTTGCATTTGATTGTATAAATGTATAACTAATGATTGCCTAAATAAAAATGGCTAATTATTCCTCTTGTTTTCATAAATTTCTATTGTAATTTCATGTACAACATACCTTTTTATTAATAATGTTTTTTATTCTTATTATTTTTGTTTTTATTTCATTTAATAACATACCATCGCTTTTATCATAAGAGAAAACCTATAAATCAAATACAATAATCATTAAAATATCCATCGATTTCCTTTATCGGACCGAGACAAGATTCGGTTTATTAATTTTCAGCTAATATCTATTGACAAAATGCGGTCCTAATATTTTGCACACTCACTTCGTTCTGGCGCCCGCGTCCGGTTTATATCATGCAATGCATTCATTATTCTATCGAAAGACAGAAAATTAATAATATGGATGCAATTATTTGTTGACTTATTATCGACAATATAAATATTTTGCCATGTGAAAATACGTGATGAATTGCGTTCTCCAAGAAAATTAATATTAGTTTTGCACGCCAATTAAATATCAACTGCAAATTAAGGCCAAAGGTACAAGGCATGATAATTATTATGCCGACGTCACGTGTAGAGATAATTCAATTCGAAAGCTTATGCGCAATTTTCTTGTATTGTGGAGGAATGTAGAGGCAGCTACCATTTAGTAAGCAGTAATTTAGGTGTGACTTCTTACGTTTCTGGTAAATTGATTATTATTAGTAATGGTGAGAGATGAGAGGCATTATCTGCCAACGCGGTAGAATATAGAATAGGAAATAAGCGAATCGAATATTTGTGCATATCTGCAACTGCAAAATTGCTACTTTGCGTAATTATCCGTCCAGTGTGATTACAGGCCTGACGCCGAGCAAATTTTTTTTGCAAATAGGCATTGTGCTTATGGCTATTTACTACATCTTCCCTTTATTTTGATGGTTGTTTTGATGTCTATGTTGTTCTCAATTTCACGGACTGATTGGGTTGCTTTGTTTCATTCATCCTTTCTTTTACCTACCCTACGGTGTACTGATGAGAGCAAAGTAGGTCGAAACTAGGGAAAGGAATTGATACATGGACCGTATCTACCAAATCAGATATACAGGTATAACAGGGTTGAGATGATTTAAATCATGATTAGTTTTTAAAAAAATTACACTAAAAATGTATTTTTGTCATAAAAAAAACCTAGACCCATTTTTATGGTCATATTATTGTCATATTTATCATTTATTATAATAATTGAAAAGGAATTTAGCTTCTTAGCTGCTTTTTACAAAAATTAAAATACTTTAAAAAATATTTTTAATATAAAAAAAGTTTTATTAAGTATTAAGTTTTATTAAGTTGGCAAAGTTTTAATTTTCTTGTCCATCGTTTACTAAGTTTCCCTCTCAGTAATGAGAGGTTTGAAAAAGAAAAAGTATGAATTAAAGATATAGCTGTGAGTAATGGTTATCCTAGAGATATAGTTGACTAGGGAAGCGAAGTTGAACTAATTAGGAAGCGTAAATTTAAGGACATACTTCGTAATTCTACGACCTTTCAAAAGGATATAACAGACTTCAAAATATGTATCCATCCCGTACGAACCCCGGTTTACTCGTGGTTTGAGTAAGGTCTTCAAAAACGTGGGTATAACAGCGATTCATTCGTCGAACTTTTCGTCGAAACTTTTAGAGAATCCAAAGGATAAAATTGTTCCAAATGAAAGGTCTGGGATTTATGAAATTAGTTGTAATGATTATGATCGAAAATATGTTGGACAAACGAGACGATCAATTAACACCAGATTTCAAGAGCATATGGCTCATCTAAAATATGGAAGAACAGATAAGTCTAGTGTTGCACAACATGCTTTTGACAACAATTATAGAATAGATATTAGTAATTTAAGATTAGTTAGAAATGTGACCAATAATAGACAGTTGGATGCATTTGAGAGCATAGAAATTGTAAAATGTAAAAGTAGTATGAATAGCGACAAGGGACCTATACCGTATAGCCCGCTTTACGCGTTGCTTAGCAACCGATCATTGAAGCGTGATTAGTCACGCGTAAATTTCACGGTGATATCATTAGTGACGTCACCATGAAAATAGTATAAATATGGTAGATTTTGTAGTTTAAGGTTAGTTTTAATCGTCTCCGGATGATGCCAACTTGGTTGGCGAAACGCGCGTCGGGCGAAGTGAAAATGTTTTGGTGTTTGTGGAAACTACTCCGAGTGTTACAAAAAAGTTAAAATTGAGTTTTTCTTCATCTGTAGTATTCACGCCTGAAAATATTTCTTTGCTTGACGAAACAAGATACAAGCAGTTATATATAAGCAGTTATTATAAGCAAAACTATATCGATTTAAAATTTTGGGAAGTTGTATGGTTGACAACGATGCTCAGCTTGAGTCCCTCAAGATCTGATCGCCATTTAAACAGTATAAACTTTGTTATTTTTAATAGAACACCCTATATATTATTAGAAATTTAGGTTGCCCAGAAAATTCTACGTCCAAAACATGTAGCATACTCATGTTCGACAGTTTTCTATAAAATGGCGGTTAAAAATGTTATATCAGTGATAAATTACTTCATTTTCACATAAAGCAAATGAATGTAGGAACAAATCTGTTACGGTTATTTAAGTTTTTTGGGGAGTAAAATTTGATAGTCAAAAAAAAT
Organism: Tetropium fuscum; assembly: GCA_964058915.1. Classification (NCBI taxonomy): domain Eukaryota; kingdom Metazoa; phylum Arthropoda; class Insecta; order Coleoptera; family Cerambycidae; genus Tetropium; species Tetropium fuscum. The sequence goes on along the minus strand of CAXKVY010000098.1, from coordinate 275,305 downwards.
TGATTTCCAGCTGTACCAGTACTACGAAAAGTGATTTTCAAGCTCAAATTACTTCCATAATTTTAATGGAACACCCTGTATTGAACTATTTACCGATTTTCATATAGATTTTGACAGTACTGCTGCATTATTTAAGTTTCTTTGGACAGGTGTCACTGAATTTTTGCGTTTTATTATTACTTTAACTTTTAGTAAGGGTTTGTGTTATCTAGTTGTTAAAAATGGCTGTGTTTTGATTTGTTATTAGTACATGGAGAGGTAGGAAAAAACCGAAGGGAAGCCTAAGCATTGTATGGTCGACGTTATGCAGAACGTGGCCAACCTTGTGCACAATACTTTCCATGGTTGGAGGAACGCTTAAAAGGGGAAGATGATAATGAACATGAGAACACATTTATTGTAAATCAGGAGGCAGAGATAAACATACTGGCACGTGTTGAGATTGATAAAACACGGCAAATTGCTAGTGCTATCGGTATATCTCCTGAAAGATTCTACATAAGCATCTTTACGTGGGAGATTATCAACGAAGATTGAATTATTGCACTTGGTATTTGGAAAGTGAACGTCATCAGCCAAACATAAAATCGTGTATTTTATTTTGGGATGAATCTCAATTTACCAACATGGGAATGTTCAACAGAAAAATACACGATATTGGGCAACGGAAAATAATCATCTATTCAGAGGAAGGGGTTTCCAAGAAAGATTCGGCACTAACGTTTGGCTGGGCCATATAGGAACATACATTGTAGGATCAATATTTTTCGACCTTTAAACGGGGCCCGGTATCAATTCTGCAGAACGAAATTAACAATTTTATTGAAGATTTACCTGTGCAGCATGAACATAATATAATCTTTTATCAGGAAGATGGTGCACTGCCCCACAACGCCCGAGTATTCACCGACTATTTAAGTGAAACTTTTAATAATCGCTGGATAAGTACCTATGGTTCTATATGGTGGGCCGGCGAGATCTCCAGACCTTACACCATTGGATTTTTTTACTGGGCCCATATCAAGGAAAAGTTGTATAAGATACGTTTAAAGTCATAATTAATTCTTGCCGAAAAGTTAACGGTGTACATTTTGAACCTCTAAATTATGGTTAAAATAAATTATACCTACCTATTACTTTTAGTGTTTCAGTTTTAATACTTATTTTATTTTCCTGCTTTGAGCAGATTTGTGACATATTTATAGCGCAGGTGAACATTCAGTCGCCGATATCTCATAAACTATTAGGTTTAGGCAGGGGACAGCAGAAACAAAAAAAATATCTAGAAACGTTAGTAGAATGCAAATTTAATTCAGGGTGTTCCATTAAAAATATCGAAGTAATTTGAGCCTGAAAAATCACTTTTCGTAGACTTTATCAAATTTTAGTCACCAAAAAACTTAAATAACGGTAACAGATTTGTTCCTACATTCATTTGTTTTACGTGAAAATGAGGTAATTTATCATTGACATAACATTTTCAACCGCCATTTCCTCGAAAATTGTCGATGATAGTAGAAGATAGGGGTATGCTACATATTTTGGACCTAGAATTTTCTGGGCATAAATTCCTAATAATATATAGCGTGTTCCATTAAAAACAACAAAGTTTATACTGTTTCCGGTTAAACCAGAAATGGCAATTAGATCTTCAAGCAATCAAACTGTGCACCGTTGTCAACCATACAACTATCCAAAATTTTAAGTCGATAGTTTTTACAAGGAAGTTACGTTAATAAAAACTAGATACAAAATCGTGATTTTTTTAATCATTTAGCAGTTTTTAATTTTTATCAACCCTGTAAAAATATGTTGCAAAAATGTTAAATAACTGAATATTAACTGTGGCAGCTAAAAAGCTGGCATCTCAGTTTGGAATTGCAAAAAAATATTTTTATTGCGAAGGTACTTATATAAACATATTTATGTTACGTAAATACCTATTTAACTGAAATGCATTGCACATCAGCTATTTTTTAATACATTATTGCAACAAAAACGGTGTAGTTCCAGTTTCAGTTACTAATTTAATACTATAATTTAATTACCTTCAACGTATTACATAATGCCTTGTGAGCATGATGCGCCCATTTCTCGGTCGTTCCTACATTCCTACATTTTTATTAGATACATTCGTGCTTATTATTTAATATCTATATTTGAGCATACATTTAGATACTGGGTCCTTGGGTTATTAGTAAATCATTTGTGCAACGAACAGAAATATGTCATATTTTTGTACATTATTTTTATTTTTGTATTTTTTATATCTTATTTTCGCTTCTCGATTGTTGCAAAGCCGAGTACAAAAATCCACACACGACAATTTTATGTGCATATAATAGTGTGAGAGCCACGTACCGAATCGTGTCGAATAGGTAACACAAAACAAGCTAAATTTGTGAGGATGATTTGTGAGCGAATGCCGATAGAGTTGATCGTCCGAAGAAGACGAAATATATTCAATATTTATGTATAAAATGTCATAAATATGCTCAATTTTATAATAAATATTGATCTCACTATATACCTACTCACAATAACGCCTTCCAATTTTATATTGCCAAATAAAACACAATTTGAAACCTTTCTCGTTCTTATATAATATAATAATAATATAATAATACATACATAAGTTTATAACGAAACTGTTTATTATGTAGAATCAAGCGTAATATTAAAAACATAAATCTTTATATAAATTTAGCAAATCGCCATCTTACGAGAACCGTAAAATCAGCAATTTAAATAAATTAGTGAAAGTTTAGATGAAATCAAGCCACCGGCGGCGTACCTACACGCCGGATTCCCATGTGTGTATCGCGAATTGACAGATATTTTTATCTATACCATGTCGCAACTGAAATGCATGACAGCATGTATCCGGTCATTTGATACGCGGGATACTATTAACAAAAACTCAGATTCATTGGAAGTATGGGCCGCATGCACTGGCACGCAGGTATTTTATTACCATACAAGTTTTCGCAGATCGGTGAAAACGAGATGTCGTACACATCTTTGCATTAAAAATTACCGTTAGAAAAACGTGATTTACACTAGATAAATACTCATTTGCGTTACTATCAGCTGTCAAGGCAGCAATAAGCAATACCTTTGATTATATACAGGCAATATATACCTACCAGCGTTGATTGAATAATTAAATCAACGCTTCTAACATTTATTATTGAACGTATATTTTTGAAATAAGGGATTACATAACATTACATCCATTTAAAATTACAATAACTGTTATCGGCACATCAAACGCGGTCCCGATTTCACCGATGTTTGGGTTATACGACCACTCCCGGCGGGCGCTCTGAACTTAAAACAATGCTGACGATGGAAGACGCGGTGACAGCATATATTTTTATTTCTAGTATTAGTCTGCTTATGTTCAAGATTGAGGGAAGTACAATATACGACTATTGTTAAATCGCCTTTTTATTATTATATTTAATGTTACTCGCCGTCTTATTTTAAAAGACAGAATTAATTTACAGTTCAGGTGTGGGGTGAACTCAAAAAGCTTCCCTGTTACGTGATTTTTTGTGTACGGTATTGTGTTTGAGGTGACTCGAGTGACTAATTTGTGGCTTTAAAAAAAAAAAAAAATGGGAAAACGGAATAGGCGCCATAGGAGTTCTAGCAGCAGTTCAGCTAGTTCTTCTAGTTCTTCCGAGGGGAGATACAGAACGTCCACGCGAAGTCATACGCCACCGAGGAGAGTTACGTCGACCCCCTTACACGAGGGAGGTCAACAGAATGGTGTTACGGTGCCATCACGAGTAGCAGCATATCCGACAGGTAATAGAAACGAAACAAATAATAGTGCTGTTCCCTCGTCCTCTTCGAGATCGCTCATATCAGCGTATGAAGACCGCATTGGACGACTCGAAACTCTTATTTCGCAAATGTCTCGTCAAAATCCTGGGGGAGAAAGCCGCCGCCTTACTCTTGATTGCATCCCAGAGTTTCATCCAGAAAATGATAACTTAACAGCTACCAAGTGGCTTGAAAAAATTGATCAATTGCGGAGAATCAATGCTTGGGATGACATTACGACTATCTACCAGATGCAGTCGCGTTTAACGGGCATGGCACGAACCTGGTACCACAGTTTGGCCTCTTTAAATTATACCTGGGATGAGTGGAAGGTACTTATCGCCAAAACGTTTCCCGATCACGTTGATTATGCTAAGGCGCTGCGAAAAATGTTAGCCAGAATGAAGCAGCCAACGGAAACGATGACGTCGTATTATTTTGGTAAGATGGAATTGTTACGAACTTGCCAAATAACCGGAAAAAATGCTATTTGCTGCCTTATAGATGGCATTCCGGATATTACCATTCAAAATGCAGCACGAGCAGGCCGTTACGTGACGCCTGAAACGCTGTTTGAAGAATATCTGTCAATGCTGCGCGACGAAGAAACAAGTGAAACGTCACTTCGAAAAGCCAGGGTTTCAAAAGATAATCCGGATAGGGTAGATTTAAGGAACTCCCTCAGCAGCAAGAGATATTCCCCTTATATCAAGCCTGAGAACGTGACTTGTTTCAACTGTAAGAAAAAGGGACATTATCAATCCAAATGTACCAAGCCACGTGTCGAATGTTCGAAATGTCATTTGCTTGGACATGAAGCGGCCCACTGCGTCGTTGGCATTAGCAAGCGTAGGGACTGGACTAAAAAAGGTAAGCCAGAAATTATTTTAAGTATTTCTGATGATCAACCACAAAAGAAAAATAACACATGTTATTATGTTGACTGTGTCATAAATGGAGAACAAATACGCGGATATGTAGATTCTGGTTGCGCCGCTGTTACGATATGTGAATCAGTTGCAACAAAACTGAATTTGCCCAGGAAGCCCACACTGGTCCGCCTCTGTGGTTATGCAGGTGGTTCCGTATTATCAACATCCAAAGTTTTGATAAAATTAGAAGTTGATTTAGCTGTCGCTGAGATTGAGGCTCTTGTCGTTCCCGATCACGTACAAAACGTCCCCATAATTATAGGTCAGCCTTTTATAAATAATAAAAACGTTGTCGTCGTAGTGCGAGGAAATCAAATACGTTTATTTCAAGTTCAACCAAACAATGACGCAAGCGAGTTGTCGCCTAAGAAAATAAACTTATGCGCTAATGAAACCTCGATTATACCTCCAAATCATATCGCTTACGTTTCTGTATATAGCTCTGAAAGTTTACACGATGTTTACGTTGATCTGCAATATCGAAATTGGAATAATAATTTTCACATAATTATACCGTGTGTTACTAATGTAAAAGACGGTGGTTGGCTCGCTGTTATTAATATGTCTGACAAACCCGTTTGTTACGAAAAAGACAGGGTTATAACAAGACGATTTATTTGTGATCGCGGTACTGCTTTTACGAGCAAAACCTTTACCGATTTTTGTGTAAATTTGGGCATTAAGAGAGTTTTGTGCGCAACGTCCACTCCTCGAGCTAACGGCCAAGTTGAGAGAATGAACCGTTCAATACTCTCTGCCCTATTGGCATCTACCACCGATGAAGTTCGTTGGGATTCTGCTGTAAGTCAAGTTCAGTGGGGAATTAATTCAACGGTTAATTCTACCACTGAAAAAAGCCCTTACGAATTATTTTTAGGTTATAGGCCTCGAGGCATTAACGATGCTTTTCTTTCAGCTGAAGTCTGTTACGATAAACGTCCAGATCTGGAATATATGAGAGGTGAAGTCTCTCAGTTGATTAAAGAAAAACAAAGGTACCAAAAAGAAAGTTACGATCGAAAGCATGCTTCTCCGAAAACGTTTACGGTTGGGCAACAGGTGTTAGTCCGAACGTCAAAGGGCTCAAATGATGGCCAGAGCAGAAAGCTTGAGCCGCGGTATAAGGGACCCTTTGCAGTTACGAAAGTTCTCGATAACGATCGTTACGTATTAGAGGACTTGCCGGGTTCAAAACGAACCAGAACGGCGTATACGGGAATACATCCTGCAGATCGAATGAAACTGTTTGTCACGAAGGTCTCGTCAAGTGAGAGTACCTCAGAAGATGAACAGGTTCATTCGTAACTAATAACTACATATTTTAATATTTGTTATTGTTATAGATTCATCTTCACGAGGACGTGAAGGGTTGTCAGGTTGACCGACTGTTATCGGCACATCAAACGCGGTCCCGATTTCACCGATGTTTGGGTTATACGACCACTCTCGGCGGGCGCTCTGAACTTAAAACAATGCTGACGATGGAAGACGCGGTGACAGCATATATTTTTATTTCTAGTATTAGTCTGCTTATGTTCAAGATTGAGGGAAGTACAATATACGACTATTGTTAAATCGCCTTTTTATTATTATATTTAATGTTACTCGCCGTTTTATTTTAAAAGACAGAATTAATTTACAGTTATAAACTGTAGTGAATGAAATAAAAGGTGGCCCATGATGTAGTGACACATTTTGAGGTCTAATAGCTAACTGAAACTCTGAAAAATCAGAGGAAAAATCTAAAGGTAAGTTTTTGGTATTGTTCCATAGAAAAACTCAACAATTTTTTTTTAAATACATGATGTACCAGTGTATAAGAATTCAAGTAAAAAAATAAATATGTAGAGTTACATTCTCTATACCTACCTACTACTATTTTCTTGAAACGTAACCATAGAGATTTATAATTGTTATAATTGTAAAATAGACAGTAACGTACTGCCGATTTCGAAAAATGAGTCATCGTGCTTTTATCGTTGAAAATTTCTTTAAAAATAACGAGTCTATTGTCGTTACTCAACGTCAGATTCCCATGCACAAGATTTAATTTGATTCATCCGTGTAGATACACAATTTTAAAATGGGTTGGTCAATTTAGAACCCCAGCATCAGCTCTGAAGAAGAAACCTGCAGGTATTTATTTCAGTTAGAACTCCTGCAAATATTGAAAGAGTTCGAGTTGCACTTTTAAGAAGTCCAAACCGATCTGCAAACCGAGAATCTCAAACACTAGCACTCTCAAGAACTAGCCTGCAAAGAATATTGCATAAATTTTAATAAAGTTCAACTTGTACAGGAGTTAAAAGACGATATAAATAAAAAATATGTTTCGGGAATGCTTGTTATTTAGTGCTGATTTTTTTTGGAGCACTTAATTAGGATTTATCGAGCTTTTAATTAATAATATCGATACAATGTGTTACATAAATATTTTTTGTTGGATGAAAGTCAATCCAACGGAGCGTTTGGAGTAAAAAACATATATTTCAGGAATTATTGTTAGTTAGTGAAGATTTTGGCAGCACCTAATTAGCATTTATCGAGCTTTTCATTATTTGAGCAGTGGTGTATGCGCCGTATTTGAAGCAATCCGGTACGCCCAGGATAAAATCGCTAATTTTCGAATAATTTTCTTAGAGAAAAATAAGAATTTTACAAATTTTCTGTTTCTAAAACGTGTGTAGGTACTTATAACCGATTGTTAAGTAGGTTCGTCGGATATGGGATAAGGTAAGGGGCGTAGGAACGCCGCGGGAATTAAAAAAAAATGTACTTAATTATTTTCAGTCATGTTATCTTTCCAATTTCGTTCCAGGAACCGATTTACTAAATATTGCTCTGCTAAGTGTCCCGAATGGATGAAATTAATGTTAAGAAAATACATACATTTATTTAATTAAAATTGTTTAAATATAAATAATAACAATTAAAAAACCCGGCCACGTGCGAGTCTGACTCGCGCACGAAGGGTTCGGTACCATTATCTATAAAAACGGCAAAAAATCACGTTTGTTGTATGGGAGCCCCCCTTAAATATTA